>CM037075.1:50793185-51194738 GCA_020882685.1 Aphelinus atriplicis | reverse complement strand
ATATCATGCTGATCATTTTCAAAAATTTATGCGTGGGCGTGTAACGTGAAAAGAAATCAAGTATTAGTAACTTGTATTGCGATAATTATTAAAACGAAATATGAAATAGAGTGATGATGAAAATATTGCTGTTACCAATCGATGAAGCTGATCAAACGCATCCATTTTATATTGTAGAAAATTCGAATATTTGTGTGCTTGGGCGTAAAATTTATAAATCGAAATTGTTGTTGTCTCTTTTGATGGGGAGACCATTGAATAAACTATGAAATAGTTGTATGATGTGAATTTGAGTCTGACTAATCAATATATCTGTTCACAATAAATGGTGAAAATTTTGACAGAAGTTTTGCGTGGGTGCGGAATGTGAAAAAATACATTCATTCAATTCATTCATTCGTTCATTCAAACAATATCGGTGGCACGATATTTTTTTAGGTTTTGCGGTGAGTTTGATAGAGACCACGTGACCTTATAGAAGTACTTTCGTTGTCTGCTGCAGTTTAGTTGTAGGTTAGGCTGATTAAAAGCGAGGAGAGGAACTAATATTCTGCACAAAGACTAGAAATTGTAGAAAAGGTGATATTATGCAGTATTATATATTGCTCTTCATTTGATGATAAAGCTACTCAAATACGATTTCTTATGTATATTTTGAACCGGCTGACAGCTATGTCGATCAGCTGTGAATATTGTAGGACACTTGGCCATTAACAAATTTACCTGTAAATAGTCGGATTATGTCAATCGGATACGCGCCTACCGATAGAACGGTAATTTTAATAGGGATACGCCCTAAACATTGACGTAATTAGTTCTCTCAGTGTGGAAAGATACATACGTGTTCGTTCACAAACGAAGAAGCGCGCAGGGAGAAGAATTCAGGAAAATACTCAGGCTAAAACTCAAATCTTTATTAACAAAAAATAATAGTTAATTGGAGCGTGCTGTCGATCTGTCAGCTGAAGGCGATCTGACGTTCGAGCGAAGCGCGTGAAACATCCCGTTGCTAAGCAGCTCAAAACGTGACTCGCGTGTTTCTTTCGAACGCTACAATCGAACTACGGATACAGGGCAATCTCAATGACGAACGTAATTCCGACATGTGAAAGATCCGCGCATAGCCCGAATACACCCTTGAGTAGTTTCTTGGCCAAAACGCCCTCAGTCAGCCTGTATGCTGCTGAGTCGTGGTCTTTCAGCGCGAAAGACAGCTGTGCCCCCGGTAGATTAAATCAACTCCGTGACACGGCCGGAAAACTCTGGAACTGATGTTCCCCTGTTTTGAAACTCTCTAAAATGCACCCGTGACAACGCACGGACATACCCATGCCAGAATCACGCCCGAAATTACGGTTGCCTCAACAATCACTCAATACATTACGAATACATTTATACATAATACATTTAATACGCTCACATACTCACACATACACACACATTGAACAATATCATGCAAACTAAATCGTTTTGAACGGCAACAATACGTGAAAATTCAAAACTAATTGATCGAACCATTTGGGTCTTTGATGGAAGGGAGGGACAAGGTGCATTAAAAAAATATAGAAAAATAATTAGGTTCTTATTTTCTCCTTTGTTCCCAACTCAATAATAAGCGGAATGTATATGTTGAATGTTTCCGTATTTCCGATATATATAAACAACAATGGATATGACGTGACATCGTTATCAATATTCTCTACTTTATTTTCTCATTTCAGCATTTTATTTTACAACATAGCCAGAATCATTCACTTGTTACCGCTCGTTCGTGTCTTTCATTTTCATTGTGATCGAATAAACTTCTCAATTCGAAACGATAAGTACCGACTACCCCAACGTATCTTTACGCCCCTTATTAGCTTTGTATTGAAGAGCCGACCTAGAGAGGCTCTTTAGAGGTTTTCTGAGGCTTGTTTCTCGCTGCACTGGGAACGTAGTGTACTTCTATTTCAAAATTGCTGCTGATACAAGACAATCAAAGGTCTCGAAAAATTCGTCCCTTCGAGGTCTATCATTGTTTTTCAGAGGTATTTCAAAAGACTTGGATGTAAATCACGATAAGTCATGTAATTCAGTAACTCAAGACAATATCGAATTTATTTACTCTGAGATAAATTATTTCACTTTTTAAACGATACATTATATTCACATTTGTTTGGATGGGTTATAATATATAACATGAAGTTGATCATTTCGACAGGCTTGCATCTTATATTTAGATAAAGCTTACAATTAGAAATTACGAACAGCAATGACATAAACATTAATTATCGAGTCAGAAAATCATGGCAAAAATTGTTTGAATTTACAAATTCCTTTAATAATTATTTTGATTTATGAATATAAATTATCTATAGTGGTAATATAAAACTATATCCATTAATGTTACAGGATTGGCTGAATATTTTATGATTATCGATCCCAAACAGTTAATCATTCCTTCAGTGGGGATTTTGAATATTTTAAAATTATGAACTCAACTCGGTTATATACGTAAATTTTGACGTATGTCATTTCTCGTTTCAATTATTTCATCGAATACACAAGATTAGTATTCAGAAATTATTCACTTCTATTGAATACTAACTTTTACAGACTCGCTTCTGACTACTCAAGAAAGAGTGACGTTTTACATTAATACGCTCACGCCATCCGAATCATGTCTTTCTTAGTTTGTCCTCGTCATTTGCCGTGATATTTTGTTCAAATTAGAAAGGTAGAGAGATCGGGTGACGCGTCTTTAGCTCAAAATACAAAATAGGTTACTAACAATAGGTATATGCTCAAGAAATGTGAGTTACTGCCATTTCTCAAGAGAGCTTGAACGATAACGCTTCTCGTAATTTGGATATGTTTCCACACTCATTGAATTAACTCTCTTCTTGTTGTCTCAAGACTAGGAGAATATGCGGTTGATGAGATGCGCGATTATTTGCGACTTGATTGAAAAGTGACAGAAGTTCATTTTTCCAACAAGAGCAGTAGTCTGTTGTATCCTGTGTTTTTGGGCTGCCAATCGCAAAAGGCTCGTAAAAGTCAACCGATCTCTCACTCTCTCTCTCTCTTTTATTCTCTAGAGATTGATTCATCGGTATCTTACATATTTTGATGGGCAGTGATCGAGAATTCGTAAAACCACCAAGAATAGAGTTTGACCTTCATATTTAGATAACACGCGAACATGGCAATCCATTGTCCGGAATTCACAAACCATTATTCTCTTCTGTCCATTTTTTGTAGAATTCATTCATGCGTTTGAAGAAAAGTCGAGTGAAAGAAGAATGAACAATAGTAATTGCTAATTGAATCTCCATTTTCATATGTTATTATTGTACGGATTTCGGTAGTTTAAATCATAGAAATTTGTGTAAACATAATCACTTGCGCATGATTAATCAAGAGACCAAAATTAGTCAATTGAATTCATTTGTTAATGATACAAATATATGTAAACATTTGAATGTTTCTTGAACATATTTTAAGACTCAAAATTTCAGTTTAGAAACTTTTTTAATATTTCTTTTTCTCTATTCCAGTACTCAATCATGATAGCACGACACAATAATTTCTAAATGACAACCAGGATTATAATCTATACTGACGAATAAACACATATGTGTGTATACGTGTCCTCGCGCGCGTGCGCGCGCGTGTGTGTGTGTAGGTGTGTATGTGTGTATGACGGTGTGTGTCATTGCGTTTGCACTGTAACTTTCTTTCACATTGCTTTCTAGGATAACAGATGATCGTGCGATTTTACTTCAATTATCATTCTCTTTCTTTCCGAAGGGAATACAATGTTAAATCTCTTTTTTCACGCGGTCGCATATTTTTTCGACTGTTCGAAAAATATCTTGTTTGTGTAAATATCTTATTTTCTTTGTTATGACTGTAGTATTTTTTATTTAATTTTGTAAATACTAAAATATGTCTTTTATCATTGGTTCTTGATAATTTTGTTTTAGGGGTTCTCAACTTTTCATCATCTGTGACAACTTGATATATTTCAAAACTCTCTCGATTTCAAAGATATGTATAGATACAATCAGATATGTTCTAACTTATAGAAAAAAATGCTTTAATACTTTTCAATGAGGTGAATCATTTATATCAATTGAGCCTCATTATACATCAAGTAGGATAAAGATAATAAACATCAAATCAACAACGAAAACCAATATTGATTAATTCTGACACCTTAGCAGGTATTCAGTAATGCCACGGTAGGATAGCTTACAACTTATTTTCTATAATTATGATTATAAGGAATATTAAATTTTAAAAGGATAAAAGATTAATTTCGAATTGAGATTAATGCGAAGACAACAAGGAACTTTTGTGAAATCAAAGATTGCAGATAAAAAGGAGCGCAAAGAAGCGTCAAAATTGGAACATGATATCATCGTCGCGTAAGATTGGATCAAAATGAGCAGCATTGGTAGCATTTTTAGTAACCCACTCACACTGCCAGTGTAAGTAGCTGTCTCTTTTGAATTTGCTAATATTACATAATGTATTTCACAATTGTTGGTTTTTTGTTCCATAAACAGGTTCTTTGGGTGATTAGTCTATATCACGTTGTTTGACGTAGTTTTTGCCGTTCTGTATGTCACTGAAAGTGATTAGAAACAATTGACGCTGCTCGATTCGTAATCTAATTACCAACGTTTTTAGTAGGATGTTTTGCCAAATATGAAGTTTCCAGCCGTACTCGGATCATCTGACGAGAAGAACTGCTTCCAGAGCTTCTCGAATTTGTCGCGCGTTACCTCAGTACCCTGCAATCCAAATGAATAGAAGAATCAATAGTGGTCTGTATTTTATTTAAATTGGGCTTCAAAGATTAATTGATTGTTCAATTGATCCTACGTTTTTGCAGAGGGTCAGTCTGAACGAGCTAATCAAACTTACAAGTAGAGGCCTGCAGTACGTTTGGGCCAAAGAAACTTTTTATGAAATGGTTCTTAAGTACCTTAAAAGCGTATATCTACAGCCCTACAGTCTAAAATTTTGATTTTCGGCAGATTCTGTCAATTTATCCGTGAGTAGTATATTTATATCCATGGCTTCTTGTATATACAGATATACTGATTATGCTTAGAATCGATAATGATCCATGAATATATTCAGAATTTTATATCAAATGTTTTATCACGATAGGTGACCGATGAAGATACTGGCCTCTCCTCGTTAGTCAACATGACCACAATGTATGATCTCAACTGTTGGGCAAAGTTTCTTAATCATTCGATTATCAAGATAACAATATGAAACTAATAAGCTATATTATCTACCACACCAATAAAGGATTTGCTATTAGAAAAAAAAATATTCAATGCTCATAATTATCATATACTTCATTCCATTGCATTCTCTACATTTTGCTGAAAGTACTGACCCTCTTCAACAAAAATTCACTGTTTTGAAAATACGAAACTTACAACTTGGAGCTTCTTGAAGGCCTCTCGCGACTCTTTTTCCTCGACACCGTAGTTTCTACACACATTGCTGAACTCCGCTTCATCAATTGAGCCGTCACCTGGAATTCCCCCAGAATATAGTTTATAATATATACCGAAAACGAAGTGGAATATGCAGAATGAAAAACATGTTAATGGCATTGAAAAAGGACTTGAAGCAGAATAAACACCCTCACAAAACTATGTGGGGGTGATTTGTAAGATAAGTGTATTCTCAATTCGATTCTTGCAATAGCACAGTAATTTATCAAATTTGTCAACGTCAAAACGACTCGAGTGCAGCGAGGTGATTCACCAACGTAGACATGACATAAAATTTATAATTCAAATTCATGATGTAAAACCAGATTATACTAGTTACACTCAGACGCACTGCGCATTATCTATTCGTTCAAGCGTTTCAAAATTATATTTTAATTATTGTTTTTATTTTGTTGGCGATAATTTTCCTATCTGTTGCATGTATTTTTCAAATATTCATTATTTATTCAACTTTCGAAAGAGAGATTTTATTATAAGAACCTCAAAATTCGACCTCGATTTTTGATGGAACTAACTGAAACTGACTACCCTATATAACCATAGAAGATTTATCTCATTTCACCTATAATCTATTCATTCAAGACTAGCAACTGGTCGCCTTGCCAATACCTATATATCTATCTCACTCAAGTCATGTTACTAGGTCTAATCCAATCAAATCACGAGTCAACTGGCTTCACTTTACAGGCCAGCTCTTTTATATAAGGAAATATAAGAATCATAAGTTCTTTCACTATATTCAGTTTTGGGAGCCCATAAACGTCATTCAACGGTCTGAAAATGAAAAAATAAGAAGGACAAAAATTTTAATAAATTTCATAAGAAGCGTGAGAATAATTTTTCTGACCTCAAAAATCAATGATTCTGATTGGTTAAAGCAGTACCTATTCACGGAAAACCCATTTTGACGCCTTTGATGCCAAGGGCGCGTCAAAGGTTTTTCAATTTATCCCAAATCTAGTATGTTTCTTTGATCGAGACCTTCGAACTGACTGGTCACCCTATTAGCCCAGAGCCGCTTTCGTTCAGGATTAATATTATTTATTTGCAAATACATGCTAATGCTCCAATGGCCAATTGTGTTAAAATAATGATTCAATTAGGCTTGCTCAGAACTATTACTTGGCTAGGAGTGAGCTCTGTCTGCTGAATGTTCAAATAACTTGTTAGCCGAATATATCTCAACATTGCTGTTTTATTAGTTCTGTTATACTTAAGGACAAGGGTGGTTAAATTAGTCAATGAGCATCAACTTGAGTTCGCAGGTAGAATAACATACTATTTTCATGTTTTTCATAGAATTTATAACCACTTTTAAATTATTTAGTGCGTGAAACGCTATTTTGCGCATTAGTTTATACACGCGTTTCATGAATGATTACAAAATGGTGTTGATTTCATGCATCGGAACCCGAAAATTAATTTCCCAATTCATTTAATTTTTTTATAAAAATTTCCGCGTAATATTACATGAAATATACTTTGACATATACGTAACTGCCACAGAGTTCAAAAGATCACGAAAAAAATCCTATTCATTTTGATTATAATAAGTAAGTTAGGCTATAGCCTAACTTGCCCAAGCTTCACTTGAATTTAAATTGGGACCTATGAACTGGTCCCGAACTAAGGGGACTGAAAATTGAGTATAAGGTGAAGAAAGATTCTTACAGTAACGATTATATTTTCTTTACAAGTCATGTAGATAGAGATTGATAAACGAGTTTCGGAGAGTATTCAGTCGATTCAAATGTTCAATATTAGCATTGTTTTTGGAAAATATGGAGTTTATAATAACAGCTAGAAATCTTTTTACCATGTATTCGTTTTAGTGATTTATATCTATAGTGCATGTTTGTAAAGAGTATCGATATTTCTCTGGCAGAGTTAAACTTTTTCCCACCTCTAGATGACCAACACTATTAAGTTTTTCCCGCGAAGTTGTCCGTCAGAACGTTCCGCTCATTAATCTCGCCGCATTTGCGCAAATGGGTGTATTTATTTGTGAAACTTTTTATTCCACGATTGACTCGACAAAGTGTTCAATTTTGATAAAATGTATAGGTAATAATTATCTCAAACGATTCGAAAACCCGTCAAAGTCTATTGCGAGTGCAGTTGATTTTACTGATCTCGCAAAAACTAGTTCACTAAACCTTGTACACCCACAAAATTGCTCGGGAGATTCGAAGCTTACCAGATGTATCCTCGATGTCAAAGACGAGGTTCATGTAAATCTGTTGCCATTCGACTGCGTTGTTAGGATCTTTGGCATACTCTTCCCACATCGAGTACCACTCTTCCCGGCTAATCTGTAAAGAAAAAGTTATTTTGATCATCTGGATAATAAAGCTCCTCCATCTCACATCTCAAATGGATCACATGTTTTCTCCTGAATGAACGCGCGCTTTGCGTTGCAGTTTGCATTGACTAACGGGGCTGTTGTGCTCGCGTGGACAATTTATCTAATTCATTGTTAATCCAGGAGTCTTGACAATCTAAGCCACTCAACCACTCGAGAATCACGAGCTGACTCACACCAACAGTGACGACAGTGGGTATATAATGCAAATACAAAGCGAGTCTTTCATCGAATCTGTTTTGACGTGACCGCGCGATGATAACGATGGCCGAACTCAGCTGCTGCTGCAGCTACTGCCGCCGCCGCCGCATCGAGAGGCCCTTGAACTACATTTCTCTAGTGTTATTTATTTGGCTCTCCGCCGCTGCAACCGCTACTTGCGCTGCCGGTAAATTGTTTCTAGCTGTGTAATATACGACGCGTTTTTCGGCGCTAAAATGAGAATGTATATACAAGCGAGCCCACTCCTCAAGATAAAGACGAAGCGGTGCCGTTATTTTTGCTCTCCTTTTTTGAAAGGATTTCGGCCAGAAATGTGCGCACTCGTTCTTCCGAGGTTCGACGCGGAGCGATAAAGGTAGACCTATAAGCTCCTTTTATTCGACTTGAGGTATAGATATATGTAGTTAAGTAATCACTTTCCACTGAATTATTTTAAAATATCTTTGGGTAATATCGAGGAGACTTTTCAATTTATTTCGAGGATTTGGTGAAATTTTGAATTTCATAGTGATAAAATTCCTAAAAAACTAATGACTTTTCATCATCTCTCGACACGAATTTTAATTTGTTATCCAGATTCGAAGGTTGAATAGAGCTTAGTTTTCCCCAATGCTAGTAATAGCATAGCATGTACAACGATTCTCTAGGAAACGATCCGATAGCTACTTTGGTGCATACCTGCACCAACGCAAGAAGCGAAGTGATCTGAACTGTCAGGACTGTGGCTGTGACTGGGTCGAAGCTGAGCATGGCGTGATCTCCACCTGCTCGGCTAATTCAGCCGAGTGGGAGTCGCGCTCATACTAGATATTGATGTACTCCTACGAGCCGAGACATTATAGTTCCTACTATGCTGTAGGGACAAGAAAACTGGGACAAGATCGCGTGCTACATACTCCAGACACGTAATCAAGAATGAAGAAAAAAGGTAAAGGAAGGGAATAAAGAAGGCTCGCCAAGAAGAGCAAATATTTCATTACAACATAGCATTGTCATTGACAAGTATGTGTGCAAACTTTGAGAATTTCAACTCCTCAGGGAATAGCTTAAAATTCGATGACAAAATTCCGACCTTCCTCCAGCTGATAGACAGACACGAAGGTGAAGCTAAATAAATGCGGATTATAAAAAGGAATAACAAAATGGAAAATCCCGTTTGGAAACGTGAAAATATTCGAATTTTCAAGGCAACATCGCAATCGTGTTGTAAACCAAATACACATGAAGAGATTATTCAGCTTTCCAGCTTTTTTTTTCAGCGGGTGAAAATTTCGATAGTAAGCCCTCTCAATATTAATCAAAGTATTGGCAAATGTTAACAGAATTTTTCACTGTTGAATATTCTCCACCTTGTTGATTGAATGTACTCGAAGTGTTGTAAACAAAATTAGCCGTTAGTATAATTAATAATCAATTAACGGGATCAGGTATAAAATTCATTGGAAACTTTTCCAAGTATACAATGAGATAGATTGTGCAATAATATTTTATATACCTGCCCGTCGTTGTCAGCGTCCGCCCGCTTTTGAAGACCTTCCCAGACTTTGGTCAAGGCGTCCTTCGTCAGTTGGTATTTCGGATGGCCCGGTGACCATCCCCTGTCCTCGCAGATTTTCTGTAACAGCGATTAATTTTCAGTTGACATCTTGTACAATCTGACAATGAACAAATTTACTTTTGCGACGTTGCTGATTGCTTACCTTCACTGCGAGATCAAAGTCTTTGACGTCTATTGATCCACTCTGATTGACATCTGCAGAAATATTTCAAACGTTAGTAACGACAGAATAGGAGTTGGAATCAATAATATATTCGTTAAAAAAAACAATGGCGTGTATCTCAGTAATATTAATGATGTAGTCTTTCAACATTATTATAATTCCGTCAGATTAGTTTGTTCAAAAGGGGAATTCGTTACTGTTTATGCATATATTCTGTAAAGATCTATGAATATCTCTGGGAAAACAGAACGCAAGGTCGAACGACTTTACGCGTGGCCTTACCCCAAAAACCCAAAAGTCAACCAGCACTTTTCAAAATTTTGAGCTAGATTGAAAATCCACTACTTTGACACTCTCCTTGCTTGACAAGTACGAGAAATTATTTATTAGGGAATGATGTTTAGTTCTTTGGTTTCTATTAGACAGAACCAAGTGCAATTATAATCAATTTAGGAGAGTTCGTTGCATCGTCAACTATATATTTTCTTCAAAAAATATGCAAAACAGTTTACAGGTATTTTTACAATAAATCATCGATGTCCAACTACGTGAATATTGCTTGTTCGTTCCAGGAATCTAGTTATATCTTTTCCAATTTTATCAAAATTTTGTAAATTTTATCAAAATATCTTCTCGAGTCCTTCGAACGAGCAAAATTCTCTGTATAGAGATTGGCTTCAACAACCTGATTTTGAAAAGACAGAAATCAGTATTGAAAGAGCAAAGTAGACGAGGGGGAGAGGCGGCAAGTCACTCGCAATCATCGATATCGCGCGAAGCTGTTCCGCAGCGGCTCTGCGGTTTCAAGATCCCTGGGTCCGTCGAAACTGCCCCCGCCACGTTCCGTTCCATTTTGCCCTGTGCGATAGCGGGGAAAATCGAGAGATAGAGAGAGGAGCGCGTTCGGCCTTCTCGGTTCGCGCGTCCATAAATCTTTGGCCGGAGCGCGTGCATCCGACGTGACGCTCGGACACGGAGAAGTGGCTAAGAAGCGGGGGTTTCCGCGGACGTCACCGCTGTCTTGTCACAATAGGCCGGTCGCGCGGCTGAATCCGAGCAAACATCCATTCACGGTCCGCGGGCCCATTAGTTTTCTTTCCAGCGAAATTCACCTCGGGCGTTCGGCTCTTGTGGTATTAATGCGCGCACTTTGACGGCGCCCGCGGAGAGACTTCGCACTGTGCCCGCACCGTCGCTGGATGAATTATTCCGACGGCGAGTGCTGATACGCGGCTGCTGATTTCCGCCGTTCTTATTTCCGCGGTACGAGCGACTCATGCTATGTAGAACATGGCGAGATCGTGGCGAGGTCGTTAAGGTGGACAAATACGCGCCCCTCCCCGTCTCGCCCTTTGCCACTCTTTAGCTCCCGAAAGCCCCGGATATCGTGACATTTTTTTTAACCATCCACAACTGGACTTGTTCTTTCGACTGGTGGTTCAGTCGGGAAAACTCGTTTCGATCCACATTATCTATCCCTGCAAGTACGTTGTTTTCAGTTTCAATAAATTAATTCACTCAGCAATATATAGGATACCCTCAGAAACTAACATCGATCCGATGTTGAATATTAATGAGAAGTATGTAAGAACAAAGTTATGAGCAGTAATTCTTGTATCTCAGTCGTTTCAACCGATAGTAAAAATCGACGTGAGCACCGCCAGGGGAATAAATTGACTGAATACCAATTGAATTTGCAAGCGATGGAAAAAGCATCTCCTCTTTTCAAATTGTCACTATAAAACACCCTTAAATCCCATCGCATAACCACAGCCAGCTCGGCCCATGAATCCCGCCTCGCAGAGGCAACATATCGGACGTTACTCTGGATTTGTCAGGTGGAATCGAGGTCGTCGCGTTCTATCGCGCCACTTTAAGATGGCAGGATTGCTGAAAGAAGCGCGACGATGAGGGCGGTGCACGTCAAGAGGGAAAACGGAAAAAGGCGAATTGCCGTGGCGGCGTGAAATCGCGAGTTCGCTCAGCTTAACTATTCACTATATGTATATGCATGCTATTCACGTGCTGATCTTTTCATTGCATTTCATTAAGCAATATACGGTTGGATCAGACGTCTCGATATACTCAAATTAGTTCTGCATCTTACAATCTCATACTTGATATTTGTGCAGGGAGAGCATTTATAAAGATGTTATTTTTTATATGAGTACTTCGGTATGTACCGACGATACTCCGAATAGGATATATTCAGAATGATTTATTTATTCATGTAGTCTTCTTCTTTAATACGATTGATAGAAGTCTTTGGACCTTGTACTTTTTTTTTTTTTTTTTTTTTTTTTTTATTAAAGCATATAGAAATCTCTACTGAGATTATACAGCTGATACTATATGAAATTCTTCATACATACTTTATACAAAATCTTAATAGGTAATAAACTTATGAACTAATATTCAGGATTATACATGGATATTACATGTAGAGATAAACTTATGAAGTAGTAAGCACGCACGGATGTTAGGTTCTGCTATCAATATACTAGTTCATAATGGTAGCTGCAGTTTACATTTGATAATCAATTTTTGAACCAGTTGACCTTGTACTTGAGCCTACAATGCTAACAGTTCTCAATCTCAACATTAGCGACAGATAAAATGTCAAGTTAGTATCTAACACCAATCAAAATATATAGAACAATGCATTTTTTGCTTTCTCAAAGAGAAAGCTTTGTAATGGGGCAAAAATCGACCCACCGAATCAGACCTCGGGACCTCGATTTTCGTGATCTACGGGTCGAAAAACATGGAAATCCAAAAGTGTCTGTATGTATGTATGTGTGTGTGTGTGTGTGTGTGTGTGTGTGTGTGTGTGTGTGTGTGTGTGTGTGTGTGTGTGTGTGTGTGTGTGTGTGTGTGTGTGTGTGTGTGGTGTGTGTGTGCGTCCCGTTTTTTTTTCGTCCATGATAACTCTCGAAGGAATGGTCCGATCGTCTTGAAATTTTGCACACAGGTTAATCGCGGCAAAATCTCGGGCGAGTTCAATTTTCAGCAAAATCCGTTGGTTATTTCCTTAGCAACCGTTTCTAACGTGTTTTCTCACAAATCCTTATGAGTGCTCATTGGGGCAAGCCGGAAAATCAGTTTTAAGTCACACTCGATGGCCAAGGACACTGAATTGTTGTATTTGCTCCATAGCAACGGTTGTTTACCTCCTTACCAACCGTTACGAAGGTTGGAAATCATTAATTTAAGACCTATTTCCATCATTTTTGACGGCAAAGGACACAAAATCTTCCCAATTAGCTCCTTAGCAACCGTTGTTCACCGCCCTAGCAACCGTTGCTAAGGGGAAGAAAAATTCATGTAAGTTTCGTTTCCAATATTTTCAACATGCTATAGAGAAAATTGGAAAAATTTGGTGTCTTTTGCCCTCGAAAATGATCAAAATGAGCCTTCAAGTGTGCTAAATACGGACCGGATCGATTTTGACCACCATTAAACCGTATGACAGTCACAAGATGAATTGATCGAAAAATTATGCAGGTCCAAATATCTCGCATCGTGTAGAACCGTTTGCTTTGTTGCATTTGATCAAATAATAAGAGAGCACGGGCAGACATTAACACTCGCGACACAGTTTGGTCAATTGAAAAAGAACGACACTTTACACAGTCACAAAGATACGAATTGAACTGATTAAATAATATTTTTGTAATTTTTTAAAAATAAATGATAGTATCTACGCTAGTGGAATGGTGAAAATACAGGTTTGAGACGCGTTTGTGGGTGATGTTGAAGCCTCTTTGAGAAAGTATACTGCTAAGGCACTTGGCAGCGGTTTTTTTTTTTTTTTTTAATTAAGCTTTATTAACTCTCATACAAGGTTATTTAGCTACAAGATACATATGGTACATATTTGGTTTCTTACTTGCTAACTTATATTCTAATATCGCATTGATTCAAAAATTTCATTATTTTATGCATAACCGTGATATATGGTTGGGATAAAAAACTTTTTATGTCGAATGGAGGGAAATGTCTCATTTTGGCTAAAGAGTTTAACAACGTTAATCTGTTGCTATGATACTTTGGGTACTGCCATATAATATGATTAAGGTCTTGTGTTTCATATCCACATTCACATTTTTCATCTACCACAACTTTATTTTTTGCCAATGATTCATTCAAATTACAGTGTCCACTGCGCATTCGACAGACCGTGACAATGAATTCCCTGCTCAGTTGTTTATCCTTCTACCATGATTTTCGAGTCGGTGTATAATAATTTTGAAAATATGTTCGGCCTTTGTATACGCCTTGGTCCCGCATTGTTCTATTTGTTTGATTAACAGCTAGAGTATTGAAAAAGGGTTTGAAATCCGTGTATGGGATCCTCTGTTGCGATGGATGCTGCTCCGTAGCAATTTTGGCACACTCATCAGCCTTTTCATTCCCTTCTATTCCTCTATGAGATGGTATCCAATAGATTATTATTTTAGTTATCTCGTTTTTATTTTTGTAATATTCTGCATTTTTCCGTCTGATATCGAGAATGTTAAAGTTGGTGTTAATATTCATTTGAGGATTATTTAGGGCTTGTACTATACTTAAAAAGTCTGTGAATATGCTTATATTGCGGTCCTTATGTAGTAAAGCAACATCCATAGCGTCAGAGATTGCCATACCTACCGATCTTGCTCCATCGCTTTTGCTCCCATCTGTATATATTTTAATTGAGTTCTCATTATGAAATATTTGTTTGAATAGATCGTTTAAATTATTACTCTCTTTTAGCCTATTTCCAATTTCATAATTGATGTTAACATGTACTTTCAGGATTTCAAAATCGTAATTGTATATACTAGGTAATTTGTCTTTATAAATTAGATGTTCAATGCCTATAACACTCTTGATTGATTCTTTCAAAACATTAACTTTCTTTCTTCGATCATTTATGATGATTGGGACATATTTTTTAACAGTTATGTAGGCTGTTGATCTTGTATTACTAATAATTTTCAATAAGAAATTCATACACAGTATTTTAGTTCTATGTTGAATAGTGATCAATTTAGACTCATCGAGTAGTATATTCGTTGGAGTGCTCATCCTTTCACCCAGCGCCATTCTAATAGCTGAAAATTGTATTTTTTCTAACTTTGCTATCTTAGCCTTTTGCGTTGGGTAATATATAAAGCAGCCATAATCTATTATGGATCGTACATAGCTTTTGTAGAATGCTATAAGGGTTGCAGAATGGGCACCCCACCAAATGCCTCTGAGGAACTTAACAATGTTTAGCGCTCTGTTAGTTTTCTCGTGAACATAGCTAATATGTCTATCGAAGGTCAACTGGTAATCAAAGAAAATACCTAGAAATTTTACAGCGTCTCTGGAGACAATACTTGTGTCTGATACCGAAATACTAGTTTCTCCAGGAAACTTCGTCCTTATATGATTAATATAACACTTTCAAGTATCCGCAACTGCTTCAATCGCATCAGGCGAGAATCAATTATCTCGAGATACTATATACTTTGCTAATAAAGAGACCAATTTATTCGTACCAACTTTTGAACAATTCTAGAGCTTGTGGCAATGTGTATTTTGGTCCCTTCTTGCCATGAAACGATTTATTTTTTCAAATGATTATCCAACATTCCCACAATTTTCTAAGTTTTCCAAGATGAAAATCTTCTTACTTTATAATTTTTATCCAAAATGAGAATTCACTATACAGAAAGTTAACATAAAACTTTTATCGATATGTCCACTGAGTACTTACGAAAAATACCGTTTAGCCGTTTATGGATTTTGGTGCCCATTAAAATTACTGGATTTATTGCCTGACGAAATTGGAGTAACTATAACTACCACCGATCGCGAGATTTTGAATCAGACAAAGTGTACTTTTCAGAAGTTCATCGTCAAATAGCGAAATATCGACGGATAGATGTTTGGCATTTATAAGAGGGCATGCCCAATGTTTTTGAGCGAATCGTAAGACATAACCTATGCATAATCAAATAATCGTAGCTAACATAAATATATGTAATCATAAACGGATAAAATTTGAAATGCAGATACACGAATATTTGTCATCTTCCCAATTAAAACGTATGGTACTTGATGTATTTTATACCTAAATTTAATTTAATGTAAAATTGCATGAAACTGACATTTGAGGTCTATATTATTAATTAACACTAATGAGTAGTATTTATCGTCAATTTCATTATACGGGCTTGATTTTTTGAAAACATTTTATATAGAATGTAGTTATGAGAAAATTGTTTCCCAGCATTCAATAGCCTAAAAATTCCTGAACATGAAGTGTGTATATGTATATTGCGGTTGGATCACCTTCATTATATGAATATCTCTGTACGCACAATTGGTTGGAACACGAGTAGAGCCACTTAATAACGTGGGTGTAACGATCGGCATGAAGCTCCGGAAGTGTGCTGGTCTTGCTCGAACGCCTTGACTTACCGTCACCTCGAATCAATAACGAGCTGTTACGTGGCCCAGGACAGGGTTAGTGTCACAAAGAATTCTCCAGACGCAAGCGAAGAACTCAGGTGTTACATACGACAGCCAAAGGGCCGTTTAATCGGTGTTAATGTTTATTTTTCTTGCGCGACGATCGTCGTGGCTTGATTGCTGGCTTAAGACGGTTCTATATATATGTAAGAGCAGTAATTCTTTACTATTGCTGGGATTCTATTGTATTTTCTTATGTATACTTTTATATGAGTTCCTCGCTTTGCAGTATAAAATAATTTGGTGGAGATAAATAGCTATAAACCTCGGAGATTCTCAAAGGGTTCTATAGGCAGTGATTGTCAAGATATAATTTATGGACAGCGTTGAAATTTTAGCTACAACTGATTTTGATGAAAACAAATCAAGAAAATATAAAATTTCTAATAACAAAGATTAATCAAAAAATGTTTACCTGACTCTTTCGATAAAAATTTTTCGAATATAGTGTGCTAATAGTGTAATATACTGATCTCTCCGTAGAAGAAGCTGAAGCTGAAGAAGAATCGGTTTCCTTCATGATCAACTTTGAAATTGATCTTAATAGCCGATGGGAGAATACATCTGGTGATTATTAATTTGATGAAGTATTATGAGCAAGGGACCGGAGTTATTAGAGGAATGTGATAATAGTATAATCCTAATTGCTCGAACCTCCGGAATAAGCTCATCTGTCAAGTGTTCGCGAGAAAGTTCGTCGCTCAAATTCTTTCAAACTTTCAGGGATAATCCAAAGAGTTGAATGAACGTTTCTAATCGTCTATGGACAAGTAAATAAAGAAATTTTATTTTCTAAAGATTTTATACTGAAGAGTGGTAATCCCTCGCGAGTTTGATATATTACTATGGACTCATGATACTATTCGCTTATAATACGGATGGGAATCATTATTTGCAAAAATTGATTAACGTTCAATGAAGATCAAAAACATTCCATCTATCCCACGTGAAATCATTCCAATCAAATGAAAATATTTGATTTCATAATAATCCAATAGCGGAAAACTTTCGCTTTCTCGCGGGGATCGATATGAAATCGAAGAAAAATGAATAATCAATGGGAACTCATTCCAATACAGGAATGATGATAAACAAAAGTGCACCCAATCTACGCGCTTGACAAATCAATGTAAATCTTTGTGATTTTTTTCTGAAAATCACTGTTACACGTAGAAAGCTCTCCGGCCTCATCAATCGTCCCTGAAAAAGATTGAAAAAGAAGTGAACGAACGTATTTTCTCTTACAAATCGGCGAAGCGAAAGATCGGGACGAAAGCAATTGAAGCGACGGACGGGAAAGTCAAACGCGGTGGCATTTTGAATGAGAAAGAGAGGGGTGACAGGCCATCGGGCGCAGGGACTCGATCCTCATGGGTGGAGTGACTGGGCCGCCTTTGTGCGTCGCTGCCGCCGCAGTTATGTTTAGAACGGCATCAAAGGAGCGAGGTTGGGGTTAATGAGAGCTGCGAGGCGTGTGCGCAACTCCCGCTTTTTATCCCGCGCTAGCGCAGCCTTCGCGACGACACCTCGATAGCACTTTTTTCAGGGGCACACGTCTGCAGCTTACGAGCGGTTGGGGCATGTGCTATAGCTCGAATTATAATTCAGCTCTGACGTGGAATTCGGCTCTTTCAAGAGATGGAGAGAGAGAGAGTGTGAAAGGCATATGTATGCCACCCATCCTCGCGGGGGCGTCAAATTTATAAAATGTGAAAAGGTATACTGCCTGGAAAACTCAAATTTCCATCCGAAATGTGCAAAAGAGGCACTGCTCTTTAGAGCACTTCCTGGCGTACAGGTATGATTATTCAAAACGAAGCATTAATATAAAGACAAACACTTTCACCATGGAAAATAAGGATTCTAACGAAGTATACTGGAAATTATACTTTTTCCAGAAGCTGATAGAGACAATAGTTTCTACAAGAAAAATTTAATAGGCAGGAGAAATTATTCATCCTTTGAGATTAGAAAGGTTTTGCCAGAAGGACAAGATTTTTTTGGGAATGAAGAAAAAACAAAATCTAGTTGAAAAAATCACAGCTGCAGGTTTTTGTATCTCGTATTTTTTACTAGAATTCCCTTAGATCCCTTAAAAATACTCCTCTCTGCGCTCAACAAGAAAGCAGCTCAGAACTACGTGGTCGCTTTACTAACCCGACCGATGCGACATTTTCTGCTTGATACCCGTTCACTTTGATAATAATGTTACTACTCTAAACAAGCAATTAACGATGATTTCATACGACATTACAGAATAAATTGCGAATATGTCTTGTAAATAGTCATTTATACCCGATGTTCCGTATTTATTCAGATCCAAAAGTTGATCAACATGAAAAGTTCACGAAAATGTTCAGTTTTATCATCAATATCTATCAAATGTCGATTCGAATCAACGATTTGCAATGAACCACTATAGTAGGATTCCCTAATGAGACGACGTTTCGGTGGTCAACCTCTGATTGATTATATAATCCGATAGATAATATACTCGATAAATTGCGATGCATGTAATGGAATTAATCATACTAAATATCCGGATAAAATTTAATAAAAAAAAACTGTGTGTAAAAGTCCAGTGAGGGGATTTTTTTATGAAAACAATGTTTTAACATCAGACGACTGAGTACGGTCTTCTTTTTTGTTTGCTCAACTGGTGTACATCACATACTTTTATACAAGAATTTCCAAGCGAACCTCAACCTTTTTTTGTTACTCATCCGCCTCTCTCTCTCTCTCTCTCTCTCTCTCTCTCTCTCTCTCTTTCTCTCTTCCTCTCCCTCACTTTCTCGTAGGCTCGAACGGAATTTCACTTGTGCCTTTGCCCGTTTTCCCTCTCCATGTGTGATTTTACCCGGATCCATATCCATACCCCGACATAAGTATATGCATCAAAATTGACCTTCTGGCCATGGAATAGATCAAAATCACCGAGGAAACATGAATGACTATTCGCTTACAGACCTCGCCACATAGCCATCTGACTGACTATAAACTTCATTGGAACTTAAAATTCCTCAAGAAAGTTTCCCACTTCCGTTGGCGTTCAACTTGATTCCAATTTCAAAAAATGACAATGAAACTATATTTCGATCAACATTATTTGATTGTATATTATTAAACAATAATTTATTAGCGAGGACAACATAGTACTAGAATGAAAGACAAGCTTAGATAAATTTTCACACTGTACCATTCTTTATAGATACTGGAAGTATATAGGGTTACAACTTTAGAGAGGGTCGTATGTCCATGAAGAATAACTTAGACTAGATATACTTTTTGAAAGCGCAGTTGGTTTCTTGTAAGGTTTTGTGTAACATAAGTAGTAGTTTTCAAA
Organism: Aphelinus atriplicis; assembly: GCA_020882685.1. Taxonomy (NCBI): domain Eukaryota; kingdom Metazoa; phylum Arthropoda; class Insecta; order Hymenoptera; family Aphelinidae; genus Aphelinus; species Aphelinus atriplicis. The sequence continues at coordinate 51,175,061 of CM037075.1, read as the reverse complement.
ACAAATATCCTAAAATATGTTTCCACAATCTACTCAAAACGTTGCTCTCTGAGCACTGAACACATGTTACGACTTTGAAATGCTAGAACGTTAAAGCCGAGTTGTTTAAAATGTAAATGTCCTAGGGGTATTAAATTTCATTAGATCGAGTAAAAGTACAACAAAAAAAACATGTTTTTTCAAAACTTGAAGAGAATATACTGGAATGTGACGCAGTAGAGAACGTCCTCGAGATAGAGTTTCATTAATATCCAGTTTTATATCTATAACTTTTATTTTGATTTAATTCGATAGAAAGTTAGCTGAATTTATACACCTGGAAGATTGAGAAAAAAATGCGACCTCGGTTCCTTCCTGCACAGAAAATCTAAACATCGGTACCAATTCTAAACTCAATATATATTGTCCATCGAGGTGTTAGTTATTACGCCTAGATTACATCAATATTAATCAAAATGCAGATAAGGTAGTGAGCTTGATTCATCTACATTCAGGCCCATAAGTCGGGACCATGATTCAATTTGCATCAGAAGTACCATTATAAAAATTCGGTATGACTTTACGATAAATAGTATATGGTGCACCTGAGCGAGGTTGAGCGCTTTTCAGGCCAAGAAAAGATTATAACTTTCGGTTCGATCGAGTTGTAAGCCGTCAATGCCAAAAAAACACCTAAGTAAGCGAGGTGTTTACAGAACTTTTTATTTCAAGAAAGAAAACAGTGTTTTTGGGTTCGGGGACCGGGCATCGCTTGCTCACTGGAGACGAAAAATACTATACGCTATTTCCGCACACGCGAACTTACTTACGAAAGCTCTTGTTTGTCAGAAATTGAAAAATGTAATATTCAACTGCTCAAAATGGGCCTTCTCCAAAACCCGACTCGAATTCAGTCACCTTCCCACACGGAGGGAAAAACTATGATTATATGTAACCTCGTTTGTCGAATAAAAAAGTTTCTCAAGATACAGTACGGATGGTAAATAACGTGATAGTTTTTAAAGTTATACAATTCACCTGAGCAACAAAAAAAACAAAATTACTTGGAGCATTACAACGCGTGTCCTTGAACATTTTCTGGACCGTGCCAGATTTGATGACGTCGCTACTGCGATTCGGTACTGCACGCCATCCTTCCGAGTTTCTTCTTTTCCGCTCTGACTGCTCGGACGAGACTTCCGGTATGCAAATTAATTTTAAAGCACCACGAGAGTTGAATTATCATCATCCTTTGTTCCTCTCTACGACCACTTCAGACTTTCTAGCAATCTTTAGTGCCATCCATCGTGGTATACCATTTGCGGAGCAGTGAGAGAGAAAGACAAAAATATGAAACTCCGCTATTGAAGGAAATACTATTATCGCTCTTTAACGCCCGATGTAGATTTTTTTTAAGCATTTATTTATTCATTTGCTCCAAAACGTAATTCATCAAGAACATGCATCAATGCATTCATGAAAAATAAAATTCTGATCATGCCGTAATCGCAGGGCATCCGTATTGGATAGGCAATATCCAGTGAGTATTCGTAAAATATTAAAATATAAACTACATGTAGATTTCCCATATATTCGCTCCTCGTGTGTTGAACCATCAAACCCATTCGTCCCAATCGTTGTTTTTTCTATTCAATCAATTTTGTTCATGCTATTGTACTCAAAATCACGTACATACAAGGAAAATAATGTAACGACAGTTGGCAATTGAGGCTTGCAAGACGTGTTTATCAAATTCAACTACATTAAAATTATCAAGTATGAATTTAGTAAGATGATTCCGCAAACAATGATGTTTGCAACTTCTGAATTTAAAGAATGAAAGAGTCAATAATGGAGATTTAATGAGCGAATTGAGAAGAAAGAAGTGAGGGCTAATATAATCTTCTCAAATTTTATTTAGTCTAATGACAACCAAAATAATGATGCTCATAAAACGTTTTTGAAACTGAGAATTTACCAACGTAAGAGAGTTGGCGAGCTGTCGATGCTACTTTTATGGGCTCTAGATTCAGACACAACTAGAGTTTTCTTAAATATCTACATGTCATACCAACTGAAAGATTGTTTTTGATCTTGAAAAGGAAAGAAGACATGTACTTCTGATTCTGCCTGTATGGCTGAAAATATAAGCAATTAGGGAACTCAAGAACTATTCCACAAAGTTCTATCACATACGGTGACCCAAAGCTTGTGCCCTCTCCTGATTAAACTTAATAACTTTGATAAACTGATAAGATCTCTAGCCGGAACTAAGTCGAGAAAGACATTTTTTCCATTAAATAATGAATAATAAATGAAAGTTTATATTAATTATTATTATCTGTAGCATACATTAAAGTGTTATCCATATTTAATTGTGATTGCTTAATCTACGGTTTAGAACATCAGCTGATTTTCCCGGCCGTAAAGTGACTCTACGTCAATTTCATCCTCAGGCTTCATAAACATTAAATCTTCCCCTATTTATACGGTCGTAAGAGAGCCCTCGTGCTTCTATACGCAAGCAGTTGAGAGTGATACTGAAATTGAAACTCACCGAAAAACGTATTGAAGACGAAGAGCAGTTTCTTCTTGCGAAACTCTGACAGCGGCATGTTTTATCTGAAACAGCAATACGATTTCAAATATGAATATACGTATAAATAAATATGTATTTTTTGTTTTTGAGGCCGTTGAAATTTGAGAATTTTGGAAGAGGATAAATAAAGGTAACGAATAAAAAAGATGCCGATATAAAAGAATATCTTTTCACCTTCCAGACTATCGAATAAAAGAGGCATCGGAGGGGGAAAAATAATTCGATCACGGAAACTTTATTTTGTATAAAAACCTAAAATCTGATTGATCAAATAAATCTCTTTTCGAAGTCTAGCTGTTTATTTTCACAAATGTCTTGAGATTCTTGATAAATAAAAATGATTTGAATCAATAATGCAGTGATGAAATATCGTGATAAAATTTTTCAAACGAAACCGTCATTCTCGCGTCTATTTTAACCTCGGTTAACCCTTTTCCTCCTGAATAACCGTTTTTTATTTCAAATTTTCGACCTCACATCCTTTAATGAAAAAAGCATTTAAAAAATTTAAGAAATATCATTTCTTATAGATTTGGACCTCCTCTTTCGAATGGTGTCAGGGAAATTTTTGTAAATTGTAAGCTGGAAAAGTTATAGGGTGTTTTTCCGAAAAATTGACGAATTTTTCACGTTTTTTTTTTTAAAAAGTTTATTTTGGAATGGAAAAAGATTTCATACATCATTTCTACGACTGTAAAAGGGGTTATAGATGTCCGACCTTTAAAATCCCGTTGGTTTTATTTTGAAATTCAGAATAGCGGACACAAAATGGCGTCCAAATTGGGAAAATTTTTTTCCTAACCTCGACGTCGAATTTTTTCTTGCGAATTTTTTTCTCAAAAACTATCAAGTCTGGTAAAAAATTTTCAAGAATAGAAATATCTTGAAATTAGTTAAAGAATACGTCAAATTTTTTTCAGAATGATTCAACAATATTTAAAAAATGTTCACTTTGTCCCCCTTTAGAACTAGATATCGACGTGTCTTACGAAGAAAGACACATCTCAAACTGTCCGCGAAGAAAGACACATCTCAATTTGTCCGCGAAGAAAGACACATCTCACAATCTAGCCACGAAGAAAGACACAACTCGCAATCTAGCCACGAAGAAAGACACAACCCGCAATCTAGCCGCGAAGAAAGACACAACTCGCAATCTAGCCACGAAGAAAGACACAACTTGCGTCTGGCCGTAAAAAGGATACATGGCGCACATCCCACAATTTTCCGAGGTGAAAAAATATATGGAATGAAAGCTAAGAATGAGTAGGTTATCATTGACAAAAAAAACAAGCCTTTTCTACAGTTTAAACTCTTTTTTCGTTAATATTCGCGGGAGAATAATTCCGACATTTGTCTTTCTTCGCGGACAGATTGCGAGTTGTGTCTTTCTTCGTGGCTAGATTGCGAGTTGTGTCTTTCTTCGCGGACAGATTCGGATATGTGTCTTTCTTCGCGGACAGATTCAGTTATGTGTCTTTCTTCGTAAGACACGTCGATATTATCTCAAAGAGTTTTTTTTTAAATGTTGTAAAATTGTCCTGAAAAAATTTGGACGTATTCTTTGACTAATTTTAAGACATTTTTATTCTTAAAATTTTTTTGCCAGACTTCATAGTTTTCAAGGAAAAAATTCGCAAAGTTTGAAAAAAAGGTTTCTCATGTTGGACGCCATTTTGTGTCCACCATTCTGAATTTCAAAATAAAACCAACGGGATTTTGAAGGTCGTACATCTATAACCCCTTTTACAGTGGTAGAAATGTTGTATGAAATTGTTTTCCATTTCAAAATAAACGTTGTTTTGAAAAAAAACGTGAAAAATTCGTCAATTTTCCGGAAAAACGGCCTATAACTTTTCCGGGTTACAATTTAAAAAAATTTCCTTAACACCATTCGAAAGAGGAGGTCCAAATCTATAAGAAATGATGTCTCATGAATTTTTTACATGCTTTTTTCATTAAGAGATATGAGGCCGAAAATTAGAAAAAAAATGGTTATTCAGGAGGAAAAGGGTTAAGTATTCCTTGTACGCAACCCAATTTTCAAGTATCGATAAGAGACTGTCATCTCACACGCATAAGAAAACTGCACGATATAGCCCTCACAATTTTGGATAACGATGAACAGATGTTCACTCATCCCGAGAAAGCGTCGCGATTTTCTGTGATGTATTGCCGATTCCGAGATCCTTGCGGTATTGTACCTTGAAAAATTAGATATCCCTATATATATATATATATATATATCGAGCCGTGAAAGTTCCGACGTGTCGATGCCAGAAACAAATGATCGGCTTCCAACCTGGTCCTCTCTCCCGAGGCCACTTAGCAATGGGTGAATATCGATGTGGCCGCGTGCGCGCGCGCTCCTCTATTTTTCGCTCTGCCGCCGATTTACGTGCAGCAATTCGAGACTTTGCTGCCTGCGGCGGTCGGGGCTCTCGCTAGGATTAAAAGAACAGGATTACGAGAGAGCGAGCTCATAGGCAATTCACAGGTGGTACATTTTTCCCGCTTTTTTGGACTATCGACTTTTCTTGCAAGTGAGAGTGAGAGAATTGGTTTTCGGCCCTTCGTGGCGTCAGTAATCGAATTGGAAAAGTGAGAGGTGAGAGTTTTGTGGCTTCTGATTGGAAGCAATTCGAGTCATGTTGGCTAATAGAGAACCAGATCCAGGATAGACTACCCGAGTTCAAGATTATTCGTGCTAAATTACGTTCACTATTCATTTTTCAACGTTTTGTTATCTTGCCTCGTGCATATTGGACTATTGATCATTTACTGAACCCCAAAATATATATACCACGTGGGTGATCATTTTAATATTTATTATCCATAGTATATTTAAGGGTTCAATATTTCAAAATTCTGCATCCAATCTTCGCATAACAGTAAGATATTCTATTCTCACCAAACAATTGGTTGGTCAACCAGTCCATTTACGGTATTTTCAGTGTATGATAGAACGTGAGTATTTTTATAAAGTCAATCATTGTATCTTTGAAATCATTTCAAATTAGGTCTATCTTTGATAAACCGCCAATCTCCTATTTATATAGTTGTCTTTTACTAGGAGACAGTAAAAATGTTGAAAAATTCTGATGATCAATATAGAAACTTTCTAACATAGACTCAAAAAAATTTTCCCCTTTGAAATGGCTAACCCCATAGCTTTGTGTGCCTGCTCAGTTCTTAGAACTCATTATAAATTTAAATTGCTTGATTTACGAAGAAGGAGGAATGGAAATTCTGCTAAGCATAAAGGCATTATATAAAGAATCTACTGGATTCATGTTATAGCACATTTCGATACTAGTGCGTAAGTACTTAAGAATCGTCATGTGAATGAATATAATACTACATTTTTGACAAAAGTATATGAGAAATCCAATAACCGAACCTACAACAGTGCATAAGATCGCGTTTTACCCATATTGTTACAAAAATCTTGTTCTTTTGAGCACATGCTAGATTTGATTTCCAATGTTGTTATGGTTGCGGGAGACTGTAGCGAAGTTAGCAAGTGTAAAAAGTAATCCCTGTTTACCATAACGATAAATCATCATCGCAGTCAATTCCGTCATGTTTGGTATCCCAGTGGTTCTGCCTATTATTTTCGTGAAAGGAACTAAAATCGTTTTCTAATTTATCAAAAAGCTTCGTGGAGGAAGAAGTACAATTCAAGATTATCTTTGACTACACGTAATATTTGTTAGAAAGACAGTTTGTATTGATAAATAATGAATTCCCCATCAAAAACTTTCATGAACTTGTTATAGCCTGCCCAGCTACTCGCGGACAGGGTTCTCACATTTAATAATTCAAGCGAATTACGCTGCTTATGTAAATTTAATCACTGCCTAATTCACGGCGCACACTGGATACTGCGCATGAAAGCATACATATACGCATGCGAGAGCGAGAGAGAGAAGTCAGAAAAATGAATAGTAATACAAAGGATGTAGTGAAGCGTAATATCGCTCATAAAGTTTTAATTAAAAAAAATGGGTCGCAAGAGCTTCCCGGCTCTCTGTAATGCACGTATGTATTTGTGCGAATGGGAACGAATAAGCATGTACGCGTTTTTTACTCTGAGAGTCCTGTCTGAAAATCTTGCAGCGGCTAACAACCTCGCTCCTGTGGCAGCTGTCCGTCCCTCTCGATCGCTATGTCTGTTCGTCACGCAAATTAAAGGTCACTGCTCTCGCGCTCTCGTGCGTAATAAAAGCCGCAGGTGCAGTTTTGCGCTATTTCATCGAGGCTTCGCTCTTAATTATGCGCGCCCATATAACTGCGTCGGGAGGACGATTGCTTCTAATCTAACTACTACACGCAGGTATCGCTCGTAATTCTTCACAGCTGACAAATGAAATATGCTACCCTGAAAATAGTATCGTCCCGTTATATCATACTTTTATTCGCGTCTTTCAGTTTATTAGACCTGGGCTCGTAAATGTGCTGGCTCTGTTGCACGTGCGTATAATTTCTTGCTGTTTTACTGAATCGTGAAAACGAGCCTGTGCACCACTCGGACTCGCAGTCACTCTTTCCTTCGCGCGTATATATATTATTTGCGTTGATGATGGGGGGATGAAGAGAAGAACGAAATTGACTGAACACCTGATGCCGTCTCTCCCGATGCGCGGCTCGTCGTCCCTACTCGCCGCCTATTCCGCGCTGCCAGAAGTTTGATAACGAGCCAGTGAAAGTTTTCCGCTTCTGTCAGTTTTGTTTTCCTCTCCCCGACGAGAAGAGAGTGATGCTCTTTCCTCCCCTCGTAGTTGACCGGTTGTCTTATTTATTTTAACGAGGCTTTTCTCCGCCCAATCTGATATTTTTTATAATGACTGAATAAATCAGATTAATGAACATCAATATTTTTCTGATACCAAAGAAAAATAATAAATCTATTTGTCTATTCATCGTGATTTGTATCGTTGCTATATTTGCATAGTAAAATGGATAAACGTATGCTTATTAGAAACAACTCGATTAATTAGAAAATATATTTTCGATGCTTTTGGTATTCCTAAACTTTTTTTTCCACTGAAATAATATTCAAGTGCCAATAAAAATTATTCTCGTTAATTCAGATTTTTAATTAATGAATACACTAAATTACATCGGGGAATTTATTAGTATGTACAGCATACATAGAATAATCTTGTTTTTTCGAGGTTAATAATCGTTATCAAACTCCCTCAAAGTAGAGTCTCCGGTGTCGCTAAAAAAAGAATCAAGTTGGAGTATTGAAGTAACTCTATCGTAAGCTCAAGAGCCTACCCCCTCCGTGAAAATATGATAATCAATTTTTTTTACACAGCCGTATGGGCGGTTATCTCCTCTTGCGACGATGGCGATTATTTTGCTCAACACCATACCTTCTTCCCAGCACATCTTATATTGTTAGTATAAAGTTGCTAGATATAGCAACAAAAAGAAAGAACTTAGGGTAATAAATCGAAGCCCCTTTGTACGTTGTCATTTTTCGCACGTTAGAGGGGATGAAGCGGTATACTTCAAATATAAAACTCCGACTCATTTACGCCATGCAACACTGAGCTTACCTGAGCGTGCTTCAGTGCTGAGCGCAAGGCTTTTCGCCACGCTTACTCAGCTGTACGCCGTCGCGTTGCCGCAGAATCTTAAAAATGATATTTCCTCGCTCACGCGAGCTTTCTTTGTTCTTCGTTGGGCCAAGAAGGCGCAGCCGAGTGCGAAGGATAAAACTTGAATTTAGCTCGGGGTAAGTTGAATAAGAATGAATAATGAAATTTGTGATGATAGAGGGTACGATTTTTATTTTTTACAATTTTCAACTCTACTATCTCTATATTGATAGTTTCTAAATTATTTTTCTTTTGTCAAGAGAGGAAAATTCCCACTATTTCTAGTGGTTGTAAAAAATTTACCTTCAGGATCAATTGAGACAATTTTGTTTTTTATTTGGTTGTTTGCATGGATTTATCAGCTGAAATTTGAACACCAATATCCGGGGGCGGGATAATTCACATCCAATTGAATAATTATCAATATTTTATATTATAAATCCACTGCCAACTGAATTAGTGGTATACTTTCTCAAAAAATGTTGTTAAGTGAGATTGTACAGAGACTCAAATCAAATATTCATGGTTTATTGAACATTATTTAAAGAACGAAAGAATATTGCTTTCTGAAATAGGAAGCTTTTTTTCATTTGGATTCATATTATAAAATGGCGTCATGGCAGCGAGTTAATCGAGAGCATATTTTTTATTGAGGAGGTTAAGCGGTGTGCAGCATATACCGGTTATTTTTCATGCGTTTGATGTTAAATGTTTACTGTAGCTTCTTGGATGTATAAACGATTGCAGTAACTTGACTTTTATAAACGTTTTGGAAATTTAAAGCCAAATAGATAAAAAATAATCGACACATGATGTACACCAGTTTGAAAAATGTAGATTCGAGAGGATCACGTTTGAAGTTTTATTTACGCGATTCATACCATTGAGGAGGTTCTTTGAATGTAGTGTATAAATCTTCAACAAGTTTTCCTATCCGATAGCGCAATGGGAATATCATTTCTAGGTAATGCTTTACATATTTTATTAATGGAAGAAATTAAAAAAAGAATTTTTTTAAAGTCAACTAATTTTACCTCAACTAACCTTAACTTCAATAAATCATAATTCAAGTCACAATGAGCATTTATATTAACGGTTGCTCAAGAAGTCAACAACTGTTGCTATAGGAAATTTGTGAAGATTTTGTTTCCTTTGCCATTGAAAGTTGAATGGACCTCAAACTGATTTTCTACTCCCGCAATATAATTGCTAGGGAAATAAACAACGATTGCTGCTAAAAATCAGACTCGATTTGCATCTTGCCAATACTGACTACCGTGACAAATTACAGGAAGATCGGATCATTCCTCCGGAAGTTATCGTGTGCTGAAAATAGTACCATGTGGATACAAATGTATATTTGTTAATTTGAAATTGTACACGGGTGTAAAAATATGGATTTGTAAAATAATTTTACTTTCTCTAATCTCGTGGTTATATCGGAACGATGATTATACTTTTTGTACTCTGTGTATAAAGTTATCTAATTGTCAACCGCATCGTGTGATACTTTATTTGCGCTCCATGACAGGTCCCTAAAGTTTGAAAAGCTAGTGTCTCCTGCACCTAGATCTTCTAATTCCTCAGGATAAAACTTTTGTCCTATTGAATTTTTTAAATTTGATTTTTTGTTCTATTCCGTATACCCTCGGAAAATCCAGAGAAAAGTTAGTTCACATTTTCTTTCTGTCGTTCGAGCAATGAACGTCGAAATTAATTCGAAGTTTAACATAAGGTTCAGATTTGATGTTTCACTTTAAAAAGTTAAAAATTTCAATATGCCGTTTCAGAACGGACCATTTCTCAAAACTGACCTACACTCGGAAATCTCGCGTTACAAGTTCTATAACCTTATCTTAATTACACTTCAGCAGGCACTCATAAATACTTCAAGTAAATATTTACACGATATTCTCGTTAAATTGTTTTTCTCTGACGCTACACTAAACTCATCATTCATGATACCCTTCAGCTCGCCCAGAAACTTCGCAAGAAACGACCAAGCGTCGCGCGCTCGTAATACATCTCTGCGTCGACAAGCGAGCGTTAGTCTCTTACCCCCAGATCGGCAAATACTTACATCAGATACTTTAACCGACACTTTTTTCTCCCCCGCCTCTCGCTCATCTTCCGCATTATTTCACGGAGCGCGTTACACGTCCCACCCGCGAGGGACGCCGCGTAAAAATAATTCACCCCCCGCCAGGGGAGACGAGGAAGAAGTGAGACACCGGGGAATCTCGCAGCGCCGCTGGCATATTCTTCTTAGAGAAGAGCAGCGCGAATCTCGGTCCAATTTCTGTGGAACGAGGGGACCGTGTCGTTTAGCCGCCTCCGCGCGCCAAATGGCATATCACTAGACCAAAGAGGACAGAGTTCGGCCGAAGAAAGATGGATAGGGGCAGCCGAGCCGAGGCATAAATACGAAGCCTGGCAGTCTCAATAAGAAGGAAAATAGAAGCGAGGAATTATTGCACAAGGGGTGGAAGCGTGCTGCGCAAGGTGTTTTGATTTTTTGCCGCTCCCTGATGCTGATTTCATTTCACGGAGCTACAATGTTTTATTCCCCAGTGAATTTTTCTGCAAATTGTGTGTACGTCTTCGTTCTGGCCGCGGCGAATGAGCACAAATGAAAAATAAACGGAAAAATGTTTATCGCAATTAACACGAAGGATTTTTTAATCAAGATTTACAACTCTCTTTCATTTGATAATGTACTATCGGGTGTATCCACTTCTTGATCTTCCGTAGGTGTGCGAAGCCGTAATTTCAATGAATTTAGAAAAGACCTTCTGGGAATTTCAATCCCGTGTGATAGATCTTTTTAACACTTTCGTGTCACATATTTTAGAAAGCATTTAAAAGTCTCGATTTGGCAAGAGTGGTTTGAAGAAGATGAGATTATTTCCATCCCTCTAATCCTCAGGAAGACTTACTTTCTAAATTACACGAACGAATAACATTTCACTTGCAGTCGTAGTAAGTCAGAGAGGAAACTGAGTACTTTTTCAAAGTTGGCGTTTCCTATGCAAGGATTTCATAAGAACAGAACATATTATGAACATACCGCGTCTCGATTTACGTAATGAAATGTAGAAAATCCAGAAGATGGTCGAAGGCTCATCAGCGAATGTCATCTGTGGTGATAAAAAAAGACCCCTCGAAAAAAAACAAGATAAAAAAAAGAAGAACGTTGAAGATAAGTCAGAGAGGCGCAAAAAGCCGAGAATTCACGGGCCGAAATGAGGGTTGGCGCACAACGAGTGCGTAGATGCAGGGCAGGAGTAATACCGGGCAGGAGGCGAACGAGCCGCGAGGGCGCAATAAAAGATCTATCTTTCGCTGGATGTCGGAGCCAGTGATGAGACCTCTCATCGGCCACGACCAGCGCCGCGTCGTATCGAAACCCGGAATATTGCTTGCCCCTAAAAATTTCCCGCTGTTTATTCCTTCTTATCGCAAGCCCTCTTTTTATCTCTCTTTATTTCTCTCAATTCAGTGATCCCATTCTCATTCGGTCGAGCGACCACCAAGTATCCGTAAACGAAATGGGTGGAGGTAGTGAATTTTATTTCGACTTGTCCTACGAGCACATCAGCCTGTATTGGCCTCTGCTTCATCCACGGTTTGGATCGACTGTTGTTTGCTCTTCTACCTGAATGATAACATCAAGTTTTTCTGCTGAAATCCGTTGTTATTTTTTGCCAATTTCGCTAGAAAGATGAACGATCAGCGTTTGTTAGCTGTATAGTGAGATCTTGCAATTTGTATATACATTAAAAACAATATACCGTTCAAAATTATCGGACTCAACAAATGTTTGAATCAAAGTTCCAAGAAAATATATGTCAAATTTCATGAAATAAATGAAGAAACGAGGCTAGGCAATTCTTATTATTTGATTCTGCTAGATGAAAAAAAAAATCAAACCCTCTATGTTGAACCAAGAAACCCATGCAAACAAGGAAAGCTGACAAAATTGGCTGAACTAACTTAGTTACACTTCTGTTGAGGGCACAAAGTACAAGGAATCCTCGTCGCTTCCTCCTTTCTGCAACTACGCGAACCGGCATAATCCGTCGCGCAAACATAGCTGAACACGGGCGTTACACGATGGGCCGAATTCTAAATAATTGAATGCTGTCTCGCTTCAGTGCACAGGTTCAATTATAAAGCTGCTTTCATTTTCTCGAACTGCGGGACTGCGACTACAGGGATTTTTAAGATTATTTTTCAACTTTTCAAATTAAGTAGTTGAAGAAAACGAAAGAAGAGCTTTTTTATCTGAAAAATATATTACCCCTAAAATTCACTCCACAGTAAGTGTTATGCTCACAAAATGTGAGAGTAGAAAGTTAATACGAACTTTGCAGTATTCGTTTTGGATTTTCATGAAATAAATTATCTATACAATATTGCGTATAGAGAAATCTCTTTTTTTTTTCAGTGTACGCATCTGCGAACGTACAAACAGACTAACAGGCGCATCTCGCGTACACATTAATAATCATCCGTGAAGTCAGATTAAATTTGAGCAGTGAGCTGGGAAAATGTGCGTTGCGCGTGATGAGCAGGCTCTGTGGCGTAACAGACGTGAGCAGGTTGAAAGGGCCGCGGGCAGCGAGGATAGCGAGCGGGCCGTGCGTTTCGCCCTATCCGTAGCTCGTCAATTACCTGCGAAATACGCGCGAGCCATTGTAAATTGACCCCGCGGCCGCCGGCTGACCAGCGCCAACAATCATTGGTGGACAGCCCTCAATTAACATAATTGGTATCGCTCAGGGCATTAGGCCACGATTATCTTACGCCCTGCGCCAGCTCATAACTAACTCGACATTATCTGCGACTGGCTCTCGCTTCTTGCGAAAAGGTGCTCCATCTTCCAGAAGGCTAATCATCATCATTCTTCCAGAGAGACTTAATGAGCCGAGTCGAGAAATTACGCTATTGCTCAGCGAGTGTTTCCTCCCAACTGTATAGTGGGTATCGTGAGGCTCCTTCGTGAACCTACCCTTAGAGATCTTCATGCATGTGGTCTCGATGTGACGATGTGCGATCGTTAATCGAGGCGCAGAAAGGAGTAACAGTGCCAGTTTGAAAAACCCATTACGGTCCGTGTATGAATCGTGTCAACTTATTATTCCGGAGATAACTACAGGCTTAGACCTACGGCCCGAAAGCTGGCTTGCTTTTTTTTAATCTATTTAGTAACCCAAATGCAAATTTCAACAGCGATAAAGGAAATAATTAGGCTCAAACCAAAACGGGAGGAGCGCGAACGAGGCTCTGCCCTCGCTATATGCCAACCTCGATATCAACCATCAATTAGATTTTCATTTGTGATAATTACTGTTTGTTGAGTGGAACAAATAGTCGTAATTCTTTTCGCGGAGGATAACGAAACTTTAATCCGTGTACAGACCCCCTATACGATCCGTAAACATGCACAACGGGGAAGTGGAAAATCCCGAATTTAGTCAGACGTGACTTGAAGTGAGCCGTTGAAGCGGCGAGTCGTTCTACAGCACGATAAACTAAAGATAAAAGGATTTCGACGGTGGAATTGAAGACGGCTTGGGCCACTAATAGGCTTTACCAAGGGCCATTCTCCTTCTTCAATGATAATTCGAAAGCTATTCCGTAGCTAAAAATCGACCCCATTCACACAATGGTGTCTCTTCGTGAAAGCAATTTTATTGTTTTCCAAGAGATCTCTGACTTACCATGCACATTCGACAGAATCCATTCGCCCAAGTGCGTCCCCGATGCACCTGTATCTGATGTACATGCGAAATCACCGAAATTTCGCCAGCCAACATGTATGTATTAGCGAAGCCCCATCTATTGCTTAACGGCTCTTGGCGTTAGTGCACGGAAGTTGTAAGCCAAACTGTCGTCGGCAAGACAATGATCGCGATGAGTTTTGGCAGCCACGTTAATGAGGCGTATCCGCGCTTGTCGCGTCGCACGTAAACTTAATTGCAACGCTGGAAATTGGCTTGCTTTTTATTTGTACGTTTTGAAATGAGGGGAGGAAAAAAAGGATCGATACACCCGGTAAGTTACGGTTAACTGGCGGGTGATCGATTTTTTTACGTGTCATTTGCGTTGGATATAGTTTTTCAATCGCACTAACGGCTCCTCACGGCCCCTCCAAGGCCAGCAGCTAATGATTATCGGGGAATATATTCTTTAACTCGTTTTTTAGGATCGGCTGTATCGGTAAAATTCCTAGAACATTTTTTCACACGAGTGTGGACGTTTTTGCTTGCGAACCAATTTCTTATCTTGGCAATTATTCTTAATAACAGTCTGAATAGATGAGACGTTAAATGAATATCTTCAGTTATTCATTTTGAGCTAACTAGGATTTCCAAGTTGTAATTATTGCATGGTCAATGATTTTTCTTCAGTCACTCCTACTTGAAATGGTTTCTCAAACGGGTACCCTCTCAAACCATCTTTCTCTTTGAGGGAGGTTCAAATACATTCAGAGATTCGGAAAAGCGAGATTACTGAATTTTAGGATGAATATTTTCAGAACGCGTCACTTGTACTTAAATTAGGCGCAGAACGAAAAATATTTAATCGTCGAATACTATTATATCGACTACTTGAAACGTATCGAGAATGAATCAAAGGGGCTCAGCAGGACATGTCGTACTTAGCTCCTTACAGCCACATTAGTCGGTGTTGCAAACAAGTGGTTAACAGGCGCACAATGAAAAGAACACTGAAAGAAAGTAAAGAGGGACGGAATTTAGAGAGCGTTGAAGCGTCTAGTTAGTGTTGTGTAAAGGGGAAAAATGACGAGTATGTTAAGGGGGGGGGTAGGGGTTTGAAGGCAGAAAAAAAAACAGGTTCTTACAGATTTTTTTTTGGGCGTACGGTGAAAGTACATTTATTTCTGATTATTGTACACGAAAGAGTAGTAATTGAACTATATTCTGTGAAATATTGGTTGAAAAAAATTGAAAATTGACCGAATGGCAGCAATTCTTTGCAGGCGCCTCAGAAATGAGTCGGTGCACTCTGTATCTCAAAATCTATTCAACCGATCGTTCTCAAATTTTTTACAGTATTTCCTTACATAATTTATGAGGTAATCCTGTTGAGATTTTTTCGTTTTTGATTTTATTTTTTTTTATTATTAACAACAATAGTCATGAATTTAGGCCAAAAATCGGTATTTTCACTTTCAAGTCTTGTAAAAAGTTCAAAAATTTAAAAAAAATGGAAAAACTCGACAGGGATACCTAGAGGGACATAAAAATTAAGGGAAAAACTTTGGTTATTTCATTTCAGATGATCCAGTGCTGAGGTATGATGTGCACCGCAAAATGTATTTTTTCTGAGGCGCCTGCGAAGAATTGCTGCCATTCGGTCAATTTTCAATATTTTTCAACCAATATTTCACAGAATATAGTTCAATTACTACTCTTTAATGTACAATAATCAGAAATGAATGTACTTTCCCCGTACGCCCAAAAAAAAATCTGTAAGAACCTGTTTTTTTCTGCCTTCAAAACCCTACCCCCCCCCCTTAATGAGCATAAGAGTTTGAATGAGCGTTAAAGTACTTGCGAGTTATCAATAGAAAATCAACGAAAAGATGCAACCGTTCAGTAAGAAAAAAACGGTTTCGAATGCATTGAGTGATAAATTCATTTTTCAATTGTGAATTTAAAATCATCAGTAGACTGCTGATGGTACAATTGTATCTGAAACACGATTGCCTCATATATAAATAGATGATTAAAAAGTATTTACGAGTAGTGAGTGCTTGTATATAATAGGAGTCGACTAAGGTGACAATCATCCAAGTCTTGAACCCAGAGAGTCTGTCTGTTTATAATTCTGTTAACTACGAGAAAGTCAGAATTTTAATCTATATACTTTGCACATATACTTATTGCTGATGGCAATGCTATCTGTTGAGATAAAATATTCCACGAGAGAAATTTTTTTATTGAAAATAAATGGCTTGAAAATATACAATTATAAACGCGTGTCAAAATAACTCAACAATATAACACTTGAGTATTGTGAGTCTTTTCAATCCCACAACAAAAATTTCTATGAATACGCTTCTATGCAAACGGCTAATGAGAGAAAATAATCTTCATCACTCGACTATGTCCTGGATGTTCCTTCGTAATAGCTCGAGCTACTCGATTGTAAATAGTGAATACGAAACTCGTGCTTTTACGAAGGAACGTCAAAGTCATTTGAGTGATGAAGATTATTCTCTTCTCTTTGATCGTTTGCAAGCGTATCATTCAAAATATTTTTCCCCAACAAAATGAGAGCCAAGTCAAATTTAATTTATCAAAATTATGCGTTTATGTTTTCGCAGGTTATTCAAATTAACATAGCGTTATATTTTTTCTGGAATTTCGAAAGAATGCCTGAATCAAGTTCTAGACATGCAGTAATTAGCGAGTATGCAGTCATTTGAAATTCAGAACTTTTGGCTTGCATGTAAATTTTCATTCGAATAAAAGCTTACTGCCCGAAAGCAATAATGGCTTGAAATATTTTGGGGAATTATATAAAAGGAAAGCGACCTCTCACATTAGCAAATTATTATTAAATATGGTTTTGAAATAAATTTAATGAGTGTGCGTAAACGTTTCTTTTCTTTTATAAGTGCTCGAAATTGTCTTTTTTCCATGGATATAACTTGGATGAAAAGTTGCTCATTTAGAGTGTATTTTAAACGCTACTGGAAATAACTCATTTAGAATAATTTTGGTAACTATTTTGAACATTTTTTTAAATTGCTACGTGCACATTATTTTGTCCGAAATGCAGTGAGGCGAAACTGAAAATGCGCCATTCTTCATTCGCTCAACCTGCGTGAAAAAAGAGCCAATTGATCCACTCGTTAAGAAAATACAGCGTGCAACAGAAAGGGTGTGTGGCTATTCCTGGATCGGGCGATGGTTTGATTCTCATCAAAATCGAGGGTGGTTTTAATCGCCTTCGTCAGCACAGCCAACTACCGTCCTTTATTGTACATACACTATTATGAGTTATAGTATAGTACCTGATATAGTGCCTGATCGAGCTTAAGCGATTTCGACACAAACAACGCCCGAGCGTAGCAATTGGGTTACAAGTTTGCTCGCACCAAAATAGCCTAAATAATCCAGGTTCATATACATTATTTTTCCCCCAGCATATGATGCACAAACATATGGAATAGCATAATGTGTATACGAATATCATCCCAAAAAATAGTATATATTCCACCAATAAACCAGCATTGTTTTAGGAACTTTATTTCTCAGCATATTCCAAGGCTGAGTATTTTCATTTTGTCGTACAATTCTTCCAGTAATATTGACCGGCAAACGTTCCCCGCCGTTTTCCAACGTTGCGTCCCGGGCCATTAAATCAAATAACCTGTGTGCCGATGAAAAATAAATTCAAGAACGATACGGATCGGATGATATCGCGGGTCGCTCTCGAGCGGCCGCGGCAGCCCTCGATTCGATTTACGCGGAAGATCCGCGGACTGCGGTAGCAAAAATCTATGCTGCGAAAGCTCGTAAACTCGATCGTGCCGAGTCAAGTCACCGAGGAGGCATTGCGAAAGCGAATAAGCGAGCGCGCGAGCGCGGACTCGCCCGTGGAGAGCGAGAGAGGGAGAGGGGGGAGAGAGCAGACAAACAGCAGTCGCGATAAAGGGAAGCACGCGCGTGCTCTACTTCCAGTATAATCACGGCTGAGCGCGCCTAGGAGGAGTAAATGCGTAATATATATATATATATATATATATATAATATATATATACGCATATATATACGTATATATATACACGGGGAGTACATCCCGGCTAGCCAGCTCTCGCTTCGCTTTTTTACGAGGGACGGCCCTTGCTAGCGATATTTCCCGGAGCAGCTCTTCCGGTGACATTGGTCCGGCGAAAGATTTTACCTTGCCTTAACGAAGAGATTTCCCTTCCGCGCAGATCACTCCTCGCACTCTTTGCCTTTGTCGCGCGCGTTCTGCTCTGTTTCTCAAAAGCGTGCCTCGCTTACTCCTTCGCAGTTTCCCCCGGTATACTCTTTCTACTGTCATTTCCCGCCTCGTGCCCGAGCAAGGCTACACGATCAACCAACTAATGCCGCAACTGATTGAGCTTTATACTGCGCCAGCGACTGGACGGGTTCCGAGAGTAAACCGAGCTTATGCCGTGACTGGGATTATACGAGCACGTCTGATTCAATTATAAACTCAGATGTATCTGCTCTCGCGTTCTCTTTTATTTCGTCGCGTTTTCTTGCTGGAATACATGTTTCCAACGAAACACTTTGGACTTTATATGGCTCCTGATATGGAAAAATGGATAAATGTATGATTTATTCACGCGCGATGCTAGAGAATTCCCGTGCTCTGCAATACAGGTACCGAGTCGTAAAAGTTGCTGTAACTAGGCTGACGCACCAATTTTCTTGAGATATCTCATCAATCACACATGATTTTATGTGTGTACAGTATATCCGTAACCTACAAAACTACATGCATAAATCAATAATGAAAATTCATGTAACAGATTCTATCAGCCTCTTGAGTGCAAAAAGAAATCTTCACACAAAAAGTAGAAAACTGGGGAAATATTTTTCTCTCATCTTATACCTACAACTTATCCTTATATACTATTTGCTAAACTTCATCTCACGCGCTTACCATCAGTGCAATTCATCTCAACTAACAACTTTACCGTAACATCTACGCAGAACAATACCTCCTCGAAATGCGCAGTAGTAACAGAAATGTTTGGTCGGACGGTGAACGATTTACTCCTTGTGCATATAATATGGGACGTTCCACGTCAAGTGAGCATGGTCAAAATTTTGTTCGAGATTCTGCATTGACAAATTGATTGGTATCCATCCCCAGAATACTCAAAAATTTTTTTCAGATTTTTAGGTGCATGTATGTGGAAGTTAGTCTGTGCACTCAAAACCTGAATTATTCAAAATTTAACTTTTTTCTCAATTTTGAGAGCCCAAATAATCTTGTATATGTGGGAAAATGAAAAAAAGTTGAGAACAAAAATTATGCTGAATACTACAAAGATTATAAAAAAAAATTGTTTGACACCAGAATCCTCCATCCGGATAGGCTACTCTATTAATTAAACATGTTTCAACCAGTTTGCCTATGTTCGCCCACTTATTTTTGACCTTTCAAGTTATACGTACAAACCTTTGTTCGATAGCTTGAAAATGGTCTCATACATTTTTTGGAGAAATTCCAATATCTCCTGCAATTAATTGTTTAAATCTGCAATATCACAATCGCCTTCTTGTTAGTTTCAACATATCAGGTCCACGATGAAGCTCACAGTGAGGATATCATGCCTTCGGGTCATCAATCTCAGCCAAACTCTACAGATATGTTCCCTGACACTGGATCAAGCTACCGGTAGAGTTTGGAGTTCCAGCGCTGCCTTGTTATAGAACTTTTTATGACTTTAGACTGAGGCAGCTATATATAGATATACATATCTGCCTTGATTTGTCTAAAATCTACATAATATTCATAATTTCATCAAGAAAATGATGTATTTCACCTTGTTTGGTACTATGAATGAGTATTATAACTTATGGTTTCACTTATATTGTGTGAACAGCTCTTGACGGGTGGTCTCAAATCACATGCAAGTTATTTACACATGAAATTATAAACATTAACCAGGAAATGTGATTTGAGACAACCGGTCAATAGCTTTTCCAACCTTAGCCTTGCAGTTCACACAATATAAGTGAAACCATAAGTTATAATATTCATTCATAGTACCAAACAAGGTGAAATACATTATTTTCTTGATGAAATTATGAATATTATGTGGATTTTAGACAAATCAAGGCAGATATGTATATCTATATATAGCTGCCTCAGTCTAAAGTCATAAAAAGTTCTATAACAAGGCAGCGCTGGAACTCCAAACTCTACCGGTAGCTTGATCCAGTGTCAGGGAACATATCTGTAGAGTTTGGCTGAGATTGATGACCCGAAGGCATGATATCCTCACTGTGAGCTTCATCGTGGACCTGATATGTTGAAACTAACAAGAAGGCGATTGTGATATTGCAGATTTAAACAATTAATTGCAGGAGATATTGGAATTTCTCCAAAAAATGTATGAGACCATTTTCAAGCTATCGAACAAAGGTTTGTACGTATAACTTGAAAGGTCAAAAATAAGTGGGCGAACATAGCCAAACTGGTTGAAACATGTTTAATTAATAGAGTAGCCTATCCGGATGGAGGATTCTGGTGTCAAACAATTTTTTTTTATAATCTTTGTAGTATTCAGCATAATTTTTGTTCTCAACTTTTTTTCATTTTCCCACATATACAAGATTATTTGGGCTCTCAAAATTGAGAAAAAAGTTAAATTTTGAATAATTCAGGTTTTGAGTGCACAGACTAACTTCCACATACATGCACCTAAAAATCTGAAAAAATTTTTGAGTATTCTGGGATGGATACCAATCAATTTGTCAATGCAGAATCTCGAACAAAATTTTGACCATGCTCACTTGACGTGGAACGTCCCATATATATACGTTTTTTTATAGTCCCGAAAGTGATCATATCTTTCCAGCTGTCTATTACTCGATAGCGTATTCTTCCGAAGATAAGTAGAAGCGCAAAAAATCGTTACGAATTACATTGTCATACGAATCCCTTGAAGGAATATGAAATATATTTTTTTTATTTCAAGCCAACATCGAAGAACATTATATATAGAGCATGTATGTAGGATCGTTTTGTAAGATGTATGGAATGACCTGCATCTCAAATTAGTATACAAGAATTTAGATGAGAAGAGAATGGTGGAGATTGGTCAAGCAGCTCCAAGTTGACTGCATTACACGCACAACAATGCGACTCACCATCCTGTAATGAAGATGCACGGGACATCGCTCATACGAAACAAAGCTTACTTTGTGTAGAAGTTAAAGTGTGTACCGGAACTGCTTTTCGTCCATCTTCTCTTATTTATAGCTTGCGCGAACGCACGTGATGTGTGATAAATGAACGCCGGGCTCGATAATCGCGCGATGAGCGCAGGAAGTATGGCATAAATCAATAGGTAGCCGGGCCACTGGTGTATATGTGTATTAGCCGCCTGCGGGCGATCGTGATTACGTGAATAAATTATGACCGACACTGGCCATCGTTAGCTTTTCATTTCGAAAGATAATTCGCTATATATATATATATATATGTGTATGTGTGTGTGTGCGTGCGCGCGAGTGTGTATCATTCAGACATTTTTCGATGTTTGATGGATTGCAAAGTAATTAGCAATCAGTGGTTGTACACAGTTGAGCAAGGATTGTGCAGTTGTTTCGAGCATTCTAGAACAAGTCCCGGGATTCTTCAAATTCTTGAAAGAATATACGATGCTGCCAACGGACTGATGATCATCGCTTCATTATAAAGATTAAGTAAATAGTCAGAAGGAGTGCAACATTCATAACTAGGTCAAACGACCATCAAAATAACGCTACAATAGCATTAGCAAGTTTCAATCTCGTCAACATGTTATCTAGATTTGATTCAAACAAAATTTTCTGTTGGGACTGAATACTCAATCTTTGAAATAAACATCACGAGCAATTTATTTCCATAGGAAATGAAGATCGAGGGATTAATCAACACAGAAACGATCTTTCTTGACGATGGAATGATGTTTCGAATATAATCATGAATATCTCTCACTTTACGATCCAATACTATTTTGCAGAAGTTGTTCGTGCTTTATGAGATTTATGTGTATGATCATTTTCTGCAACCTGAACGAACATTCTTTCTGCCAAATAGATTTTCAGCTTCCTCCCATTTGTAAAAATCACCATGGACTTTACTCTACGCATTAGCCAAAAGATATTTTTTGAGTTATTGTATTATATGCTCTGAAAACTCGATATTATAAGTATTTCCAATGTATCTCTTCCTCTCCGGTGGTATATCCAGAATTTTTTAATAATTTTTAAGCTGCATATCGAACGAGTCCATTATCATGGTATTTTACACATGCCACAAAAGCAGCCCTGAATTTCATTCAGTGAAAAAACCCTTTAGTTAACCATCAGCAGTATCTCATTGAACTCCAAGAAACTTTCTTCCACTTTTCATCCTTTCGCTAGTCTCTTTTTGCCAGCGCGCGCCCGTCACCTAATTCAATTCAATTACCGTTCACTTATCTCTCCCGTTCTTATCATCCGATTATTTGATTTCGTTATTTTCACTTTAAGCACGGCTCATGCGGCCAATGCGTTCCGCGTCCTGAATAGAAAAGAAATACGGGTGGCGAGCAGCTGCACCCCTATTTATATCTATATATGAGTGCGCTGTGGGCAGAGAGAGATTTCAAAGCAATTACCTGCTAGACCAAAGATAGCTCGATCGAAAAAACACTTTTATTTCTCACTTTCTCTATTTTCTTTCTTGTATGCAATTTTTCTCATCGCAAACTTGCATCGAAGAAATTAATTAAAATCGAATGAGGGAATAAAAAAAGCCTCGTTTTGTTATGGAAATGCTTGACATTCTATTGTTCGCATTTTCAAGCTGCATGTTGACGTTACTTTAGTGGCTTGTAATGAATATCCCCAGCATCTGGTGGGAGAAAAGCACCGTTGAACCACTGACTCAGGTGAGCAACTGTCGCTCAAGATGTAACGCGCAAAAACTGAATCGGTAGAACTTTTGTCACAATCAAGTTCGCTGAAACGGAATGCCGTCGAGCGAAGATGATGATGCCTTCCGAGCTTCACCTTTTCCTATTTTATTGAAAAATATGTCAGTGAACCTGAATTATCTTACTATTGAGACGTGGTAAAGTGCGAAAAGTTCTTACAATCGTATCTGGTTTGAAAGGCTAACGAGCAACTTGTCTTCTATTTTGGAGGAAAAAAAATGGTTCAGAAAAAATTAAAAGTTTTTTATCTGCTCCTACATCCACCTATAAATCAATGGAAAAAATGTCTCGAGGTATAAAATCGAATTTTTCAGTGAGCTCTACAGCATCAGAATTTTTATTCTAACATACTTTCAATGCGCTAAAACTAGATTATCATGTTTCTGAGACTATGCAGATGAAACGTTCATTTCGTATCTTACTCGATACAATTTTCCTCGAAATAGTACATTGTATAACAAGCGCGGAAAGTTGCCAATTGCACACGCGGGCGCGTTGGTGCACGAGCGCAGCGAGTGCGACATGTCGCCCAAGTATGCTATTGGCAACTATACCGTGCGCGAGTTGCTCATACTATTTTCCATCACGGGCATGAAAAATGACGTATCGCGTGGTAGTTTCGTGGATGCAAAATGGGTGATTGTGCACTCCGTTGCGATAGTGTCATTTTGTAACGCTCTCGCGTCATTGCATGACGCGAGAGCGTGACAAAATGACACTATGGCAACGGAGTACACAATCGCTCATTTTGCATCCCCGAAAGTGCTACGCAATATATCAGTTTTCGTGCATCCGTGATGAAAAGGTCGTTTTACCAACATAATCCGAGGAAAATGTTGGAGTGATTTTAACGTATGGCAAAATTACGTTGAAACAACAATCCCGCTGAGATCAATGTTATGCCCCAGCAATTTCAACAATTGTTTTGAATTATTATTTACCATATTTACCCACCATCCATATTTACCATAAAATGAGGATGAGAACACGGTCATTTTTAAAGCATTTTTCACTTGCATAAAAAAAAATATCAAAACTTGACGCAGAGGCCTTTAATAAGCAATTAGCTTTTACCTAATGGATAAAGCACGTCATATTTCATTTTAAATTAAAAATAAAATTCTGTTTTAAATAAATCAACGGGAAGAAAAATAATTCAACATTCTTCCCGACTGACTAAAGCACTCGATTTATGAATGGGTTCATGAAAAGTTGAGACTACAATAAAGAGTTCAATGAATGTTTCTGTCAGCTAAATAAATTGTACTTACGGTAATTCAAAAAGTCAATCGGGTTATATTCACTTCATAATTTATTGGGATGGATAATTCAATATAAATTTCCCGCTTCTCTTATGACTCATATATACATTAGGATACGGCCTGTCTGCCAAGTTTCCACCTAAATCATACATCTATATATACACGTAGTATTACGATATGGCATGTGCGCCAGAAGACCCGGAACAATGGAAATGCAATATGAATAAAATTTCACTTTTACCTCCCGTGATCTTATCTGTCGAGTTGCTGTGCTAAAGAAGCGAATAAATCCCGACGGCTCGCTCCGGCCACCAAAAAGATTATCCGAGACCAATTGAAATTTTCTAATACCTCTCCGGGACTTTGGCCGGCCCCGCGTCCTCCGGGATTTATTTATCACCTTTCGAAATCTCTCGGTGAATGAATTCTCTCTCATTATTTTCAAATCTGAAGGAGCCCTCCCCCCTTGCTTTCTCTCCCGTACAAGACAACGAGGCCAAGCCGAACGACGGAATTGCAAACGAGTGTCCCTGAAGTTCCGTCACGATTTTCCGAAACGGCCACAACGCTTCTTACGAAAAAATCCCCCCAACGAAAAGCAGTGGCACTCGAGCGAGCGTCAGCTTCGATTTTCCGGGCAATGTGTCTTGGGCAGCCAGCCCTTTAAATAAACAAAGCACCGTCGCTTCGGAGAGCTCTCGCTCTCTCTCTCGTTCGCTCCCTCTCTCTCTGCTCCTCTCCCCGCCTCTCCGGGGTGTGATAAAGAGACGCAGGATCTCCTTTATACTCGGAGCGCGCGCCGAAGAGGCGTATCAGCCGCTAAGGGGCTTCGCAGCATCATCATCGTCTGGCGCATTTGCGAGCCAAGCCACTTTCATGCGGCTGCACGCGCCTGCGCGACATACTTTCATCAATTATTCATGAGCTTAATATTCTTAGCGAGCTGCCTCGTGTACATGTATGTGTATATACACACATGTACACACACGTGCGACAAGTGCAGCCTAGCCAACGGGCATTTTTGGATTCTAAAGCGGTCGAACAATGCGGCGAGCATGAATGACACCGAGGCTTTTTTGGTGTGGCGCGACCGAGGTGAGAAGATTCGCGCGAGTGAATTTTACAGGGGGGGGCTTACCGCGATACGCAATGTTGATCTAGGGCTGGCCTTAATTCAAGATTATCGCTTCAACTTTCTTAGGAATTAATGAATTTGTATTGCATTTTTCATATTCATAGACTTGGTATTGCCAGTATAAAACTGCTGAACAAACGTATATTTAAATTGCGTTGAATTCATCACAAATCGAAGCTCAGAATCGATATAATCTGCCCTTAATCAGAACAGATCGTCCAATGAACATAAGTCAACGATATTAAAACGACGTAACTATAGTGTATTCAAAGTTAGGTGGAATATAGACGTGTGCATGAATAATAAAAAATGGGTTAAGAAATATTACTGAACATAATTGCTTTTATTGTTTCTTGCAGAAATGAATAGGGAAGTACGAATCAAGTTAAACAAAAAGGGCATTCCAGCTAATGGATGTACATTATTCTCTTAGCTTTCATTCCATTTCATACTTTTTCAATTTTCATAGAAAATGTACCTTTCCTCTTTTATAAACTGTGAATAAATGTATGTTTTGAACTGTCTCGTCTATACTTATTTTGAACTTGAAACTCTAATCAGAATACAATAACTTGATGCAAACGAAACCAAGTTATAGTATTTCCAGATAAAATAAAATAAAATCTAGAATTTTAATTTTTTCTAACCCCCATGGGTCACACGGCAGTAAAATCGCATAACAGTCACTTTAGGGTGAAATTCAAGCTCAGCCCCTCTAAAAAAAGTAGTATCATGTATTGCGTAACATTTCAAAATAATATCTGAGTATTGTTTGAGGATCGCAAAAAAATCTCTTAATTTTCTTAATCGGGTGACCAACTCTGATTAAACTCCGCAAAATGTTTTTTGGATACGTCAATAAGCCATATATATTCAATTGAACGTTTCGATTTTCTGGAAATATTTGATCACATTTTTCGTATCTATGAAGTACCCAAATGCCAAGAATTTTGCCATATAAATACAACAGATATAGAAAATACTGGCTCCAAGTTTATTGTTACACTAAAAACTAGTACCCACAGAATTTGATTATTGGTGCCGAATTTTATATTTATCAGTTTCCAGTTATGCGCATGCGCTTTACGCCTTAGACCCCCAGTGGTATGTGCCTAAGGCCTTCAGGAAAAAAAAACTGAGCTTTGCGCTGGTAGAGATTGTAGCCGGTCTAGTTGAAAGTGGTCCTTGTACTAAGCTCGTCAATTGTCGAAAGTATAGCAGGGGTACTTTCTATAAATTACGTACCTGAACGCGTGTAGGCATTTTTTTTGCTCAAAGATGAATCACAACTCGAGCTTAGCGAGTCCACAGTGCCGAAAAACACCCATCGGAACTGAGAGAAAACAGCGTTATCGTCCCAGCGGTAGCAAAGAGTGCCAACGTTGCGTCCTGGCGTTTGCAAGGAATCAGACTTTTTCCCGAAAGGAACGGAAAATAGTGTACGCACCTTGCTCATCTAGGCTATTTCTGCACGAGCAAGTTTGCAATCCTCGCAGCATTCGGACTGGAATCGCCTAACCTTGCCCAGGTGCATAATATAATACGTCACACAAAAAGCGACCTTCTCGGCGATCTCAACTTGTACACTCTTACTCTAATCGAGTTGATGAAATGCACCTTTTCCCCCGAGTATTTCTCATACCTTCGTAGCTGTACTCGTAAACAGTTTAATTTTTCTTCGGCCACTCTTGGTATAATTGAATCCCGTATGTACGAGGTATACGTACCCCCCACTCACACACACACACACACACACACACACACACACACACACACACACACACAATATGCTCGGCCGCGCGATAACTCGGGGCGACGTTGAAATTGTGGAAGCCAGGGCGGAAAGAAAAATTCCGCAGATGACGGCGGAGATAGGAACAACACGGCACACCAAGGCCAGATCGAGGATGGAAACGAGATAAACAGGATGTTTAGGGGCCTGCGGAAAAATGCGAGTTTTTGTGGCGGTCGGGTCGGGGCGTATGTATACATACACAAGCGCGCGCCTGCCTGTGGGGAATAGCCGTCGTCGCGGAGAGGGAATGCAAATCGCCAGCCCTGAGATTGCGTATTTGTGAACAGTCGCGCGCCCGCGCGCAGTTATCTATTGTTGCGCGCGGTGTGCCATGGCCGCGGGGGACCCGTCGCGCGCGCGCGGCGAGCGTTTCTCTCTGATGTCGTGCCGCTTTTTCGCCCCGTTTGACCCGCTGCTCCTCGACTTTCAATTATCCGCGCCGCGGCGACGGAGCTGTGCTCTTTGAACGCGAGACACCGCACTGATTGGAGATTTGATGCCTCTGTCTATCTTTCGGCAAGGCGACGCGAGAGAAATAGCGCGAGCGTCGGGCGGATGATTGTATAGTGCAAGCTCGCACCCGGGCCATTTTAAAACCGACGCCCCGCTCGGATGGTTGCAATTGAGTTAGTACGTTGATGAAAAATTTGACAATGCCTCGTCATTCGAGATCGACTCATTGTTCCGGAAGCTTCGCGGATAAACTCGAGATCGAATACTCCTCCAGCGCGTCGAAAATCTGGTTCGGTCGTTTGTAAAATTTGATACGGTCCACTCCGAGACAGGCTGTATAACCGCGACAAAAGTTTCGAGAGATCGAGGCACGCGCGCGGTATCCTCAAACTCGTGAACGCACGGCCGAGCAATTGCATTGGATTGCTCGCTGCACGAAGTACCCGTCATGATTGGTGCTAGATTTTCCGATTCAGGTAGTCGAGGAGCTTACGGGTGTATTACCGGTCCACATTGTGAGTCACGCGCCTCGAGGGCGTTTAAAGGGACCCCGCCGCTCTCTACCCGGTCGAGCCTCATAACCTGTTATCGAGCTCGAAACGAAACAATGTCGTGGATTAGGCTGTTGGGAGATGCTTGCTCTGCCGCATTCGCAAAGTATAAATATTCGTTACAGAAAACGATTCACGTGCATATTTTGTATGAGTTTAGAAATGATATCAAAATTGAAGGGGGACGAATATCGGATACCGCGCGGTGAATAGAAATAATCAGATTTGAACTAGTTGGAAAATATTGAATTCAATAATAAACCCCAGCTTTGAAGAAGAATAAATAGTGGATTTATTTCCGAGTGATCGTTGCATTACAAAATTAATGACGATTTTATCATAACTTCAAAACTTAGTTTTTTGGAATCGTAGATAGATTGAACGTGTAGAATTTGATACCAATTTCTCCCACATTCCCGCACAACTGTACTTTCATAATTAGTCGATATTTTTACATTAAAGTTTTTAGTACAGAGAATCACCTTGCATATTGCATATATGCACGGGTCTAGAGCAGCTCCGCAGCACAAAATCTTGTCGGCAATACAGAATAATGAGAGAAAAAAACATTTTGCCCGATCGCCAACGCTCACACCAACTTGTTACAGCTCGTTTTCTCCATTTTTTTCACCAATTCCGATTATTAAGCTAATTTGGCTCAAGTGAGTGCGAATTTTTTTAATACCCTTAGACTAGGCCAACAAAATCGAGCAACATACCATTAGATTCCTTGGCATTCCATCCACATCACCTAATTTTTTTTTTTCGTCATACGTCGTGTTTATCAGCCATTCCGTTAGGTTTTCTTTTTTTTTCTCAATTGCGCCACCTTCCAAGTCATTAACCATTGGTTTTTCTCTCGATTTTATGTGGCTTACTAGGAGATGCACACCCTATCGGTCACTGATCACGATGAAACTTTGTGAGATGGTTCATGGATTCTCTAATAGCTTATATCTCAAACCATAAAGTCTAACGTTTTAATTTGCAGGAGATTTTCTGTCAATTCATTCGATTTCATACATTTACAGTATATCTATATTTATGGATTTTCGTATATATAGATATACTGTTTATGCTCAAAATTCAATATGTTTGACAGGATGACAGGATATCTTCGGGAAAACAAAACGTTAGACTCAATGAATCGAAATATAAGTTATTAATATACCCTAGAACCATCTCACAAAGTTTCATCGTGATTGGTTTCCCAAAGGACTAGTTAGCCTCCTCTGAAGGCCTACTCCTAGTTAGCTCATCCTGAAGGTATTAAGTCGACTTCTTTAGTTCTTACCACCTCATAGGATTTCTACCACAGAACTACAAAAAGAGACCAAATGAAAAAAAGTATATATATATATACACTTGGTATTCCCTGATACTCCTTAGTATTCCTTAGTATTCCCCTGGTACTCCTTAGTATTCCTCAGTACTCCACGGTATTCCCTCGTACTCCATGGTATTCCTCCGAACTCCATGGTACTCCCCGGTATTCTTTAGTATTCCCTGACGGAAAATTTTAGTGAGTCGCCCCTCGTTTCTTCGAATAACAAAGAGAGTCGGCATAAGGCGAGTAAGGTGCTCTTAACTTTTTCAGTGAGTATATAATATAAAATTCTCTCTGCAGTGAAAACTCGCCAACTACTATCAACATTATTCGTCGGGTGAAAATCGATGAAAAATTTAATAATTGCCCTATATACATCTCATCATCATATTAAACATACATTCTTAGCTAGCTGCATAGAAATAAAATACATCCACGTATACCGTTCCCCAAAACTCAGTCGAACAAAAAAGTGAGAATCATAAAAAGCTTCCTCTTGGCGGTCCTGAGGAAGACTTTCACTGCCGCCAGACTAGTATTCCTATATCTGAACGTGCTTTCTCGATGTTGGCGTCGAAATTCCTAGCAGCGGAAAACCCTTGCGACAACATACATTACACTGCAGATTCACACGATCCAAATACTAACAAAAATTGAGAATTTCAGTGGAAATAATCCACTGCTACTTTTTTAATTCGCAATATTAAATTCGAATAGTACGTATCTCATGTGCAAACTTAATACTCTCGAGACGCTTATAAATTATTCGTGGCAAGCGCCTGTTGCATTCAATGCAGCCACAAGAGTATTTAGCATGATTCCTCATTTCTGGTGTATTTATACTGAGAGCATTTCGATCGATGGAAATGAAAAATGCACCTGCACGTGCGAGAGTCGCTGCATGTTAAAAATTGGAAAGCTCTCTCTTTCTCTCTTTGCCCTTCGGCTCCAATCAATTTTTTTTAAGCTTGATACGCAAAACGAGTGGAAGCAGTGTCGACCAGAAACGCTTTTTTAGTTGTGCTCTTTGCTTTTATATTTGACCCCGATACATCACCGGCGATCTTTTTCTTGGCATCAAGTGAATTGATTTTCCATTGCACATTTCGGTTCGATTCAATATAAACTAACAACGGACGTGGAAAAAAACCGGGATCTAACAAGCCTCGGTTACAGATTACTTCCGGAATCTCAGGGCCGCATCTTTCAGTAGCGTGATATTAGCCACAGCAAAAAATGGATTTCCTGCGATTCAAATTTCACCTCTATTTTGATACATTTTGCTTCCTCGCAGAGCTGGAATCCTATTAAGGGCTCTTCAGTGAGGACTTTTGAATCTGACGTAGGGGTTTTGTGAACTAATACCTATAGAACTTTCAAACGTTTACACGACGGCACGTTTGGAGATCATTAGATTTGTTGGAGTTTTAATTTTAATCTCATCTACGGCTAACCTAATTTAGGAGGTTGAGTTCTTATTCACGGTTTTCCAGAACTATTTGATGTACTTCGCTCAAATTCCATCGTTCGGGTGAAAGCCTGTGAATTATTATTCTCCAAAATTATTGGATGTACTGCCATTACAATGATCAATGGTATACTTGTATCCAGATTCCATGAAGCAAAAAATGCATTATGTATTTTCGTAGGTTGGGTGAAAACTATGGCTCATCAAAATTTTTGTCAGCAACAACAAAATTATAGGTAATGATGATTATAAGGTACCTGTACCTAATATGCGCCACCTAAACGAGAAAGGTCACTACACCGCGTCAAATAGAAACTCAATACCTTCAAAATGAGCTAAGTCTCATCTAATTTGAATAGTTTAACACCGAGATACAGCGTTTTGAAAAAAAAATATTTTCGGGAAAAAATTTTGAGTGTACCCAATATGGCGCCACCCTGAAAATACTTCTTTTCATCCAGTTTGTCGCATGTAGCATGTCTGAAATGGATAAAATACAAACAAAAGAGTATATTTCTGATATCATTTAATTGAAAAATACATTTTGTCTTTAATTAAACCATATTACATAGACTATATAGCTTCTAACAACCCAAATCGAATCAAGTTTTCAGTTAAAATTCATGAAAAAACGTTTTTTTCGAATCAACAAAATTAACTTATGCAACATTTAATTACAATATTAATCTCTCAAATTAATGAACATTCTTTTTAGTGTAATTTCAAATATAATTGAGATGTTCTCACTGAAATAGAAGAGTTCAATTTTAAAAATGTCCGAGCCCATTTGGGACTAGCTATTGTCTTGATGGTAGAAAAATTCTGTCTGATGTTTTTTCCTAGACAGTACTTATAAACGCATAGCCTCAAAATTTTTCTCGTCATAGGATAGCCAATATCTGCTAAGCGTTTAATTCGAACACACAATTCTTCGTTCTGTACTGTCGTTAACGCATATGGTCGACTCATTTTCCTTTCTTCAGATATGTTTTGTTTAACATATCGTTGAAATGTTCGACGAGGCATCTTATATATAGTCGAAGCCATCCTCTGCGATATCTCACCTTTCTTTACCTGCTCCAGAGCTTGAACTAAATTTTCTTTCCACCATGTTTGGCGGATATTTACCATCAATGGGTTGATTGTAGCTTCTAGAGCAAGAAAATAGGGGTGGCGCATATTGGGTACATTTGATAAAAATAACGAAGAGCTATTGAAACGATTGATAAAAAGGGCATACAATGAAAAAAAAAAAAATTGGATGATGTAGATGATATAACAAGGAATCAAATGATATGTCGCTCGATTTTTTTGTCCCAGTTTAAGGGTATTAAAAAAAATCGCACTTACCTGAGCGAAATTAGATCGAGAATGAAAATTGGTGAAAAAATTGAGAAAATGAGCTGTAACAAGTTGGTGTAAGGGTTTCCGATCAGGGAAAATGTTTTCTTTCTTCATTATTTCGACGTGTCTTACGAAGAAAGACACATCTCAAACTGTCCGCGAAGAAAGACACAACTCGCAATCTAGCCGCGAAGAAAGACACAACTCGCAATCTAGCCACGAAGAAAGACACAACTCGCGTCTGGCCGCAAAAAGGATACATGGCGCACATCCCACAATTTTCCGACGTAAAAAATATATGGAATGAAAGCTTAGAATGAGTAGGTTATCATTGACAAAAAAAAACAAGCCTTTTCTACAGTTTAAACTCTTTTTTCGTTAATATTCGCGGGAGAATAATTCCGACATTTGTCTTTCTTCGCGGACAGATTGCGAGTTGTGTCTTTCTTCGTGGCTAGATTGCGAGTTGTGTCTTTCTTCGCGGACAGATTCGGATATGTGTCTTTCTTCGCGGACAGATTCAGTTATGTGTCTTTCTTCGTAAGACACGTCGATTTAGTATTGTCGACAAGATCCTGTGCCGCGGCGATGCTCTAGACGCGCGTATATATGAAATACGAAGGGTGGCGCATATTGGGTATACCTACCTTATTTATTGTAACTTTAATCGGATAGCCAAAGTTTACGCTTCCTACCCACTCAATCTTTGGAATGTACTGAAGATGCTACCATTGACCGAGGCTAGTACATCCAATTGATATAGAAGAGTTGTATTTAGGGCCTACTTTAAAGTGTTCAACGGAAGAAAACAGAAGCTTTAGCTTCTTTGACACTATTTGTTATCCAATCGTAGTCAGCCAATCAAAAATTTAGATATGTATAATGAAACTCAATGCCAGAAAATAATTATTATCAGACAGAACATATAACACTACATTATTTACCTTGCGCAGCCAAGTTGCATAGGTGAATTTTATAAAAAAATATCACGTAAATCCTTGGTTTCGTTTAATCTTCTAGAAAATTCGAAAACAATTTCATCCGGCACCTATCGAAATAAATCTCCGACCATTCCAGTGAATAAATATTTCGATTACATTTCATAAAAATTTAGCACGCGCCATTTTCATTTTATTCAGAACCAAACTGGAGGTCAATGATATATGCTGTGCGGTAACTGTCGTTTCAATGCTGGTCCACTCGACAGCTGGTGAAGTCCGCCAAGCATTGATGTATGACGGTACGCGGTAGTGTTCCGCATGCGTCAAGCAAAAGACTACAGCGGTATATAATGTTTCAGAATTCACGCTCTATTTCTATACCCGAACGACAATTGTACTACGTGAAACTGAGTTCTTTGATTATCCAGCATCACAATTTATCAATTTTCATGAAAAACTCGCGTTGGCATAATAATCAGTTTTGAATGCTTTGTCAAGGCATTTATCAATTTCACGAGTTCATGCGACAGGAAGAAGTTCATATCTTAAGCGACAAAGACAAGTTCACGTATTGGCAGTGGGAGCTGGCCAGTGGCCATAGTCAGCTGAAGTGTACTCAAGAGCCATGGCTAAATATGGTTGGCGATAAGGGACTATAGTCTTCTTGGGCGAGCGGCAATTTTCTTGTTGACATTTTAGGAGTAACAGAAACTAAACAACCATTAATCGATCATGCAGTTTGGCTCATTTCACAGTTGCTCTTTTATAAATTAAAATTATTTCAGTAGTTGTTTGGGCAATTCTAATATTGCTCATGTTCTTTTCTAAGGGCTAAAGCTTCGGATGATCTCGTTTTTTTCCTTGGGTCTGCTTGGAATATTTCACTTGTATTAGTGGATAGGAAGTATTAGAGGCTTGGTGTTATCTTCAAGTGTATTTACATATAACTGCTTTTTGTATCGTACTTAAGCGTGGAACCTACGTCTATACTCGCAATCTCATGGATTATTTTTTATTATGCCATCTGATATTTCCTGCATGCAATAAATTCTCTTGTTTAATTTTGATGCTGTTAGGATCTAGCTGCACATTTCATTTTATTCCAACTGACTAACGATAGCTCGTGTCAGACTGTATTTCAAAATTGCAATAGAGTTTTGGTATTCAATCAGTGAGTATAGGGTTTGCATTCAATATGAGTACTATTTTTTATGTGATAAGAAAGTACTAATTATTATTGGAAAATATAGATGTTACAGCTCTCTCAAGATGGTAGAGTGAGTCTTTTTGATCTAAAGCTTTCTTTGAAAAATCTGGCTGAAGTACTCCAATAAGTTTTCCGTACCTTGATTCAGTGTGGAAGGTTTACTTGGAGAATAGTATCACTTAACTATTCATGTTTCTTCAGAAGAGTTACTGAAAACTCCCAGTTGGGGGCAGCAGAAAAGGACTGCATTACTATTTAATGATTTTGATATGTCATGGCGCAATACAAATGTACGCTTACTGAGTGAAAAAGAGTATAACCTGGTTCATAGGTACCCTAATAGCTTATATCTACAGCCATGAAGTCTAACGTTTTTATTTCCCAGAGATATTCCGTCAATTTATCGGATTTTATGCGTTTACAGTGTATACATACATACGTACTGCTTCTTGTACGAACAATTATACTGTTCACGCATAAATTCAAAACTAAGTTATAGAATATCTCTGAAAAAATAAAATGTTAGACTTTATGGCTGTAGATATTAGCTATTAGAGTATACTCAACCATCTCACAAAAAACCATCGTGCAATTGGTTTCCTAAAAGTTGTGCCCACGAACCGTGCATAATTTCAAAACAACAAATTTCAGAAAATTTATAGATCCTACCGGATTTTCTAATCAAATTGAAGAGTGTTTTTATTATTATTATGAGTACGCATGGGTGAACCTCTTGGCGCCCTCGTTCCCATTTTACTGGGTTTATCTTCTCCCAGGGCCCCCTCCCCGATTTTTGCGACCTTCCCAGAGAGCCCGTTCTTGTCTTTCCACGAGTCTATCCCGGTCACCTCCGGGCAGCGACTATCATCGGACTGCAGGGGGAATCATGGAAGCCTATCCTCAAAAATAGGAGCGCCTGGAAAGCGCCGGCATGGGGATTCGAATCTGGTCCGCAGTTTTGCAGCCCCGCGCCTTAGCCATTGAGCCATTGCGAGCTCGAATTAAAGAGTTAGACCACTGTAAAATTTTCAAAATAATTAATATTTCATACCTACACTCAATTGACGCTTACACTGTTCAAGAATATAATAAAAATAATTTTTTGACTGAAAACATTTCTTTTTTGTATACGTTTAAGTATAAGCACGTTTTACTTCAATGGAATCATGCCATGGTAGAATGTGCGATTAAAACTTAAAAAAATTCCCTCGATGATCGAAAAATAGGCATGTATTGACTAGATTGAAACTTGAGTGTCTCGAGTATTGAGTAATTAGTATATTATGCCCCTTTGTTCAGTTAGGCGATTTCGGCACGAACAACGTTTGCGACCCGAGCGCAGCTTTGGTTGCAAGTTTGCGCATGCCGAAATAGCCTAAATGAGCGAAGTGCATACCCTATCTTTCGTACTTCGCGGGAAAAAGTGTCATTCTTTGCAAGAGCCAGCCAGTACGTAAAGTTGGCACTTTGCTCCCGTTGGAACAAAAATTATTATTATTAATTTATTAATTGTTGTACCCATATTAAAAATGTGACTAGTAGCGTAGAGATTATGTGTTTATAATATACTTCGTCTTTTGTTTCTTATAAAACACTTAAAAGCGTTACGGTGTATTAGAATGAGCGTTATTTTCCTTTACTTTTTTTATTATTTTAATTGTTAATTTTTTTCGTCGTCTGAATTTTTTATGTCCATTAAGAAAGAAACACTATCCTTAACAATTTTATGTTTATATCCATAATACATGAACCAAGTTACCATTCAATCAGTGCTCATTCTTATTTGTTTTCAAGTTGTTAAGTAATACGGATTATTATCAGAGATTATTCAGTTTGGGAACATTTTATTGTTTGTTTCAAAATGATTTAAATCAATAGATCAATGGACTAAATCTTCTTCAGTTTCACTGCTACGGCTAACCGAAAATTTTGATTCGGTTCATAAGTTTTATCAATTACGAGCAATGATCTCTCGCTCGCTGTCGCTCGCTCGAGTCTTTCGAGTGGATTTTAATTAAAAAATCTACAAAACATTCTATAATCTTCAATATTCAATTCAGTTTTGATAAGTTATCCCATCTTAAAAGGGAGGTAGCGATTAGTATCGAATTGAAGGTCCGCCATTGATAGTTGGCCAATCAAATTGATTCTTAGATCTTTTCCGAGCTTTGGATTGGTCGTCTCGAAAGTAGCAGTGGTTGTTGCTATTTCAGAGCGGTCAGCTTGTTTTGTATATCGCTTTTTTTTATTACTAGAAGCTGATTAGCGCGCGTACCGCGCGCGCGGTGACGTATCGGATAATGAAAAAAAAGCGATGTACAAAACAAGCTGACTGCTCTGAATATAGCAACAACCACTGCTGCTTTCGAGACGACCGATCCAAAGCTCAGGAAAGATCTAAGAATCAATTTGATTGGCCAACTATCAATGGCGGACCTTCAATTCGATACTAATCGCTATCTCCCTTTTAAGATGGGATCCGATACGTCACCGCGCGCGCGGTACGCGCGTTAAACAGCTTCTAGTACTTTTGAATTATTGTAAATAGATATCAATCGACATCATGATGCATATAAATTAGAGCCCTCGATCTTCTCTTTCGATCCATCTCACCACATGTTCTTCAAATCGTCATTTTCTGAGTTGTTTATCAGATAGAAAATTGGAAAAAATGGTTTTCGTCAACGCGGCAAGTTTTCTATGACGTATATTACGCCCCCACGTCTATTTTTCTGGATTTTTCAACTCAGATTATGAAAATGCTCATTTTACTCTATAAATCTGCAAGATCAGATTTTGAATAGATAACCCATTTATATTATTGCTTTCTCAAAGAGAAAGCTTTGTAACGGGGTAAAAATCGACCCACCGAATCGGACTTCGGGACCTCGATTTTCGTAATCGACGGGTCGAAAAACATGGAAATCCAAAAATGTCTGTATGTATGTACGTACGTACGTACGTGCACTTTTTTGTCGTACGATAAATTTCGAAGGAATTGTTTGATCGTCCTGAAATTTTGCACACAAGTTAGTCGTCGCGAAATCTCGGCCGAGTTCAATTTTCAGCCAAATCCGTTGTTTATTTCTCTAGCAACCGTTGCTAACGTGTTTTTGATAAAAGCTCTGAAAATCATCATCAATGCACGATGGGTCTCCAATTCTTGCGACGATCGATGAGAATCGATAAGACATTCATTTTGGAACAAACCATTGTTTATTCTCCTAGCAACCGTTGCTATGGAGATACAAAATTCAGCTTCAGACCGACTTTTTTTTGTCGTACGATAACTTTCGAAGAAATAGTCCGATCGTTCTGAAATTTTGCACACAGGTTGGTCTCCGGAAGGTGTGAACCAAGTTTTTTTTAACGTTATCCTGGAATCAAACGTCGAATAATTGTTTTTATGGTCAATACGCCCCCACAGTATCAATTTTTCCAACACATAGCTAGTTCAAATTGTAGCTCTTGATCTCCTCTTCCGACCGATCATACCGAATATTCTTCAAATCATCATTTTCCAAGTTGTTTATTACTTCAAAATCTTTCGTATGACGAAAATTCGGCTACACATGATTTTCCACATAATATATCACGCCCACGCGTCTATTTTTTGGACTTTTCACCTTAGATTATGAAAATGCTCGGGCTCCTCTATCGATCTGCCAGACCCGATTCCAAAATACTCTAACAAAACATTGTTTCCAAGAGCAAAATATGGGAATAATAATTTGTTACTAATAATTTTGTTTTGACTAATAATTTTAAATTAGAACTAATGACAAATAGGATTCTGCATCTTTGAAATAAACGAGTACTTTAATCTCTTTTGAGGCTGTAATTATGAAACATAATGAAACTATTGTAACCTCTTATTGCGTATTGCAAGTACCGTCAGATTGATATATTATTCAGCCTGTGAGGGGGCTGGCTCAGTCTAGAGAGTGATGATGTACCTTTTCCACCTTTACACCAAGCTCTTTAACTTGAATACACTAAGCGCAGAGCTTGCCAAGGTTAGTCTTTTATCTACTAACGTGTACATGGTTTGAGAACTTTCTTTAAAGGATGATATCATCGTGAACTTATGTAGTTCGAACCAGCGAATAAGTCCGTTCATAAAAAAATAAGTCCAATACCGCCAGTAACTAACAAGATGCGCGGGATCCGTGAAATATTGTAAATAGATTTTACAAAAGCAAAAAGTTAAGAAGTGACCTTGACGTGCTTTCGGGTTTATCTACGAGTATTTACACTGTTTTTCTTCAGTCGAAGTATGGAATGTACGGTGTAAATTTCAACAATGAAACGCTTAGATAGGCGATGAAGCAAACAATATATACTTTGCGAGTTCTTCTTTTTTTGCGAGATCTTCATTGATAAGCCGCCAAATGAC
Organism: Aphelinus atriplicis; assembly: GCA_020882685.1. Taxonomy (NCBI): domain Eukaryota; kingdom Metazoa; phylum Arthropoda; class Insecta; order Hymenoptera; family Aphelinidae; genus Aphelinus; species Aphelinus atriplicis. The sequence goes on along the minus strand of CM037075.1, from coordinate 51,136,267 downwards.
GCTAAAGAGGTTTCAAACATAGATCCTGAACAACATTTTTTTCAGAAATTTTCTCTCAACTATTGTGTGCTTTCGACTATTGACCCATTTAAAGGCGTACGAACCAATAATTTTGATAATAAGAATAGTCAGAAATTTCCTGACTCCATAGAGGAAAAACATTACAGCCCTAAATAATATTATGTCAAATATTTCAAGCTTCAATTTTCTATATTTTACTAGCAGGTGGTCAAGCTTTGAATTCTTTCATGTCAGTTTATCATTGTATTAGTTATTATTCCTTTGCATTCGTGTCATTGAAATGAGTTTATTCTGCATCAACTGTATTGTTCTTCTAGGTTGGGAGTTACTTTTACTGGTGGTATTGAAGCTTAGATCAGTGATTTTGGGCTCATAATAGAAACTATGTGCGTCATGATATCTACAAGCATAGCTGTTTATTCCCTGCTAAGATTATCACATAATACGGGAATCTGCGTTACATGAAACTCAAATTTTATCTACACTCATAACAAACACTGCGTCAATCGATTTATAGCATGAGACGTATCTTTTATACCCTCCAAAGTTATATCTCTACCAAGTTAAATACCTTTCGGATGGAACTAGAATAATTCTCACAGTATCAATTCCGGAATCTTTAATTACAAAAAATAATATGTAATGCAAATTTCATTATATTTTCATCCTCCCTCTTTCCAATGATTCTCTGACAAATCAGTTAACTGAAAATGATTATTTCCTGCAGTTCAACTGGAAAATTGTATAGCTTTTTCTCATACTTTCATAACTTTTAATAAAATTTATGAACGAAGACACCCGTGTGTCCCTTATGGAAAATAAATATAGTTAAGGAGATCTTTTACGCACATACGCCCTGAGATTTTTTATCTTTAAGTCGTACTAAAAACGGAATGAAATATTTCATCATTTGAAACTAAATTCTCTACCTGTAGTGGTCAAAAATATCCAGTCTCTTGCATTTACACAAACTCGTGAAAATTCGCTATTGTGCCAACAATAATATATGGAGTACTTCTATTTAATATAACGTTTCAGAAAAAATATCTTTTGATTTCGATTTGATATTTTTTTTTTCAATTTAGATCTCTATTAAGTGGAGTTCAGTATGACCGCAACTATATAAACTATGCGATTGTGATTAATTTTCTGATAGTTCAGTGGATGTTCCAACCCTCAAGACCATCCATGTGATATATGAAGAAAGCTTGAAATGGTGCCAAGCGAATAGAACTTTGAGGCGTAGATCTGTAGTTAGTTTCACCAGATACCTATATAGTTATACAATGACTCTAATGAGTTCAGAGAAATTAATTCTCTACAGAAACTTAATCTAAAATAATCTACGCCTGCGAAATCGTTACATTATTCGCAGTTCACATGATTTCGGATAACTAAGTATTGTAACTCAACTAACCAAGAGACTACTTGGTATTCCACTTATACTTTTGCAAATACTTTTTTAACATCCAAACAGGTGATATTTGCGACTTTTAACCTAACGTTTCCGGAGATATTAATCCATCATCGATGAATTTGAGCACCTAATGCATATATACGCATGTGAAATGTGATATGTATGTATGTATATTATACATGCGTGTGTGCGTGTGTGTGTGTGCGCGCGCGCGTGTGTGTGTGTGTGTGTTATTTACACAATACCATGAGAATATCTCCGTAAAATGAAAACGTTGGCTAAGAGGCGTTCTAGCAACATAAATCGTACATTTATATATGTCACCATGAAATTTATGAAATCGCACGTCTATATGTTAGGTCTGTGTTGGAATACATTTCAATAAGATAAATGAATATAGGTTAATCGAGTGATACATTGCACGTGTGCAGATATTAATGCCTCTTCAGCATGTTCACTCATGCGTTTCATTCATCTTGCTTTCATTTCCTACTTAATCGGCAGCATGAAGAAGTTAGACTTTGAAATGGACGTTGGAAAGGAGTTTCATCATCGATCACAAAGTTCATGACAAATGCCGTACCAGCAAGCACATTTTTATGTAACTGAAATCCTCGAGAAAGTGATGGCAAGTGATGGCCTGCTGATAAATGGAGTAATAACAACCCTGACTGGATTGGTTACAGGAAATTTTGCCACGGAAATCTGAATGCGGCTTTAGGTTGAGATATTTTGCACATCAGAATTTTTATATTACACCGGATTCGGAAAAAATAGATGCATCTATCAAAATAAATATATTATATTATTTATGTCGAATGGTCAATGATATTTGGGTTTACAAGTTTTAAAAATGGAATGAAAAATTGAAAGTGAAACAATGATAAAAGACAAATTAGTCCACACGAATGTAGTTTCTAAAGGTAAAATTCTGATGGTGAGTCTTGGGGAAAATAGTACATCATGCACCTAAACTAATGAGGTGCATACAGTAATTTTTGTTACTAGGAAGAAAACAATATTTTTCAGTCCGGGCACCGACCATTAGCAACATTTTCCCCAGTGAACATTGGCACGAGTCAACTAATAGAATTTCCTGCGAGTAAAAAACTAGAAGCGTATCTGAGCAGAGTATGTATCACAGTAAGTATCTATTACGGTCTGACCAAACATCACGTGGGCGCGCAAGAGCATTGCTAGATAATTGGAAAGTCGCACAGAGAGCTGCATGAGATGAAACCAAGCCAGCGACTTATCCACCCGAGTGGTAAAGAGTGTATTGTGCGGCAGTGACACAGGCAGCTCGCGCATCTCTCCGAGACAGCTGCGAAGCTCGCACTATTCATTTAGAAAATAATCACGCGAAGTGTGCTCGCAAAGGTGCTTAGTGTATCGAGTGTAAGCTGAAGTGTGATTAACAACAGGCATAATTATATCCTGATAAAATTTCTCGGGGAAGATTTGAAACATTGACATACCAATCGTCACGCTGATTGAGGCGTAAGCGATTCTGTAGAGCTTACTATGGGAAATCCACACGAGTATGTAAGTGCAGATATGGACAGTTTATACATTATTCATCGGACATATTTAAATATCTGTGTCTGCATTTGAAGATTGTGCAGGTTCCGAATCCCACCTGAGACACACATTTTTTCTAATAAATTGGTCATGGAAAATCTGACTAGTTAGCGAATATTAATTGATAGATTGAGAGTACTTTACTTTCAGCTCTTATAATATAAGTAGAGCTCGTAGCAATATAGTCAAAATTTAATGTTCGTCTTTTTAAACAAGCAATAGAAGCGTTCATCATAACAAATTTCAGATTGCACAGATACACTACAAAAAACAGCGATTTCGCGATCGGACTTTGTGGGAATAAAATAATGCCAATGAAAGATGTCTTCCGCCATCGGCAGATGATCCTGAAACTAATTGGCAGTAGCTTCGTATCAGTGGTTCATGAGGATAGAAACTAATGAAAGAATAACTGATTGTTTCAATCAGTTGAAGTTAGTTTATTCAATCGACTTGACATCGACAGATAAATCTAGAAATGATTTTTCCCTTCCCGTAACGACGGTTGCTAGGGATTTAAACAGCGGCAGCAATGGATATGGGCATTGCCCATAGGTTGAGTGTGAAAAGTGAAATAAGAAAAGGGTGAAAAAATGAGTAAATGAAACTTCAAAGTGTTGTAGGAGAGTGGTTTTAAGGGCTAAATGGGCGGGGAAGGCATCGAAAATTTTTTTTTAATTCCCCCAACATAACCCAAGAGCGACTGATGCTCAGAAAGCACCGGAAATACGAAATCTGATCAAATTGACTGCAGTGCCAAATTGGCTGCAGTTACCTGAATATACTTACTATCGTTCTGTGGGTTCAGTCGAGTTTTCCTTACAAAAACAGCATTTTTATATTTGCTCAAAAATTACTAACTAACTCACTAAAACTTTTTTTTCCTCGAGATCTCGAATCGAGAGTCTTGAAAATCTCGTACTCTTGGTGAGAAAAGTCTCGTCTAGTCTCGAAATTTTTTCAAAAATCTTGTCTCGGTCTCGTCTCGAAAATCGAGACGAGACCGAGACGAGACGAGAAATTTTTCTCGTCTTGCGGAAGCCCTAATGGGCAACGGATAGCTATGGAAAATATCTCGTTGATTCTCCATGATCCTCGTGAAAGTTCGGATCCCAACGAGCATTTATGTGGAATCATAAGAAACTTCCCAAAATCACCTTAATGACGGTTGCTGGGGAACTAAACAACGAACTTTTGCTTAAGATTTTGTTAAGATTTTTTACGAAGATTTTGCTAAACAATGAACTCGAGCTATATTTTTCCACGACAAATCTGTGTGAAAATTTTCAGGAAGATCGGACAAATTCTTCGAAAGTTGTCACATCCCAAACAATAGCGTCACATACACCGTACGTACGTATACGTAGGAATGTACATACATACAGACATTTTTGGGATTCCATATTTTTCAACCTGTATATTGCGAAAATGACGGTACCCAAGTCTGAAAGTTCGTTACTTTGTCTTTAAGAAAGTACAATTATAAATTAACCTATTTAACCAACATGTTCTCATTTCAGATATTATATAGCAATGCGGTTGCATGGCCATGTGCCCATGTTAGACTACAACAGATATTCTGCCGAGAAAACTTCTAGTTTTGCTTACAGAAAATTAAAATGGTTCACTCTTACGAATGTTTGTGTGTTGTCGAAAAATTATTACTAAAGAATTCAATGAGAATCTAGAAAATTTTACACGCGTGTTAGAGCCAAACTAATTTGATGCTATATTAACTTTTTGAAGAGTTGACTTTTTTAGAAAAGTGTTGAGTCATGAAAGCGACTTCATAAATAATATGTTGTTGGTGTGCTTGATTATTCAAAGATCATTCAATTTCGGAACAGTTTGTGAAATAATAGATTATTTGAGGTGAGGTATCAAATTTAATGTGCCAAATTTTCAAAAATCACTTCGAGGGAGCATATGCTGTACGTATAGTTGGCCGCATTTCTCGAATTTTAAGGCATATGCATAATTCAAGTGGAGAGTGTAGTATAACAGAATTCGGTACATTACATCAGCCACTACATGCGTGTGATTTTGCCAATAGCTAACTGAATTCGCATAAACACTGGAAACATTTAACCCTGTAAATAAATTTTTTGATATAAGTATAAATTAACACGGGAAATTTCAGCTGCACATGTGCACACATAAAAGCAACCCCAACACGGGCGAGTACGTCTTCGCTTGGGCTTTTCTGTCAATTTGCATACGTCAAATTATGCACCAAAGTGAAAGTTTGAATGTTCATCAATTAGTATGCAAATTGATATGCGTGTATGTGCAAGTAAGTCGACGTCTGATCCACGGCTAGCTGCGTGAATTCATGAGCTGTTGCTACTCGACATACGTCCATATCAGGAAGCTGCATTCACCTGCATTTACAATATTGAGTCTAAGCCGAAGGTGAAATTCTTCGAATTCATTTATTATCCGTGGTGTGGTTCAATGTATTGAGTTGTTCTACTTATATTCCCTTTGGTGAGTATCATTCATTAGAGGAATGAGCGCATCTTTGTGTTCAGATTCAACTTGCTTTTTAATGAGTTGGTCAGCTCAAATATTGCACTTACTGTCCAGATTATTTTTCTTAAGTACGTACCCTTTAATATATATAACTCCAAACAGACTATGTCGGTAAGAGTCACAAGTGAAATGGGTATGATATTTTTTATTAGGATCTGTATATCTTCGGATTCTTATATTGAATTTTGATTTATGTATTATCTCCGCTGTATTTTATCACTAATTAATTAATATTAGAGACGATAATATTGAATGTAAATGTGATAGCTCACACGAGGTGGAGAATCTCGTACGAGCGGGAATGGGAGCTCTGAATTACTGAGGTAGGCTTTACACAAAAGAGCGACGAGCCCTGGGTCGCGTCGCACCGGCCAGAGGGAGAGGGAGAAGCAAAAATATCGTAAGCTAGGAGAGAGAGATTATATATCACTGCGGCAGACGCATCTGAAAAAGAGACGTTATTCGGCCTGGAAGTGCCATTCTTTATCCGAAACTCACTCACGGCATCGCATTTAGGTGCAATTTAATCAATTTCTAAACTATTTCACGTTTCTAAATGTTCATTTCATATTCGCATTGAATCAGAAGCTAATTGGTGTACTTAATCTTGAACGATTCTAGAAATAAGTTTGTTTCTTGGAACGAAAAATCCACTCACCCATGTGTCCTTCCTTTCTCAATTCTCAGTCGACATTAAAGTCAAATACAAAAAAGTGCGACGGACGGACGATTATATAGTGACACATTATAGATTAGAGGGAAAACTATAAGCAAGAACAATCTATGTAAGAGTTTATTGAATTATATCAAATTATGAATCCAAGTATCTCGGCACATCCTCTTACCTAGCTAGTCACCCTCCAGTGAAGACCCCAGGTAATCGGATCACACGTGCATCCGCTCTATAATCGAACCGAGGTATAAGCGATTATGCGACGCTGTCGAAAAAACGTGCGCGAAAGCCCGTATAAGAGCTTTTGATCGCATCAAAATTATGCAATACTACACTCGAGTATTAGCTATCGGTTTTTATACTCTCTTCGGTCATTGTTAGAAGCGACCCGATCAGGATTTTTACACTTCTGAAAAATATAAACGAGACAGAGAGTTTGAATCTTATCGTATAGGAGGCTGATAAATTGGACTCGGAAGAGTCGAAAAACGGGGTTAGGAAGGTCGGACGGTAGGGACAAAGGAAGGAGGGAGCCAAAAGTTAAGAGCAGATGGTAATCCCCTCGTGCTTCGATAAATTCCGTATTAATAAAGTTGTATTTACGTCCGTGCGAATGCACAGGAGTCCAGCTAATGAGAAGGGTGCTGTCGGGGCATTCCCGACTGGCGCGCTTGGAACTTGTAATACTGCAGCGCCGCTGCTGCTGCCGTGAGTAATCAGCTAATAGCCCACGCAACTTTATAATTTGGAGCGCGGAAGCAGCAACTCCGCACGCGCGCGCGCGCTCGCGCACCAGTTGAAATCGAGTCTCGATGTTATGAGCCGCCCGCGATCTCCAGCCGAGGATACGCATGCAAATATTCCTCGGCCGCATCCTGGATCAGCTTGGGAAAAAGTCGCTCTCCCCGATTTTCTCGGCGCTGATACTTTAATTAAGGCTAACCCACTTAGCGCGCTTGCTTCTGCCCCCATCTTATCTCTTATCAACAAGTGCCCCGGTACTTTTTCCTGCCATTGCACGTCTGCCCTTTGAACCTCGCCCGAAACGAGATTAGCTCCGGCGTGCGTCCCACCCACCGTGTGTACGTCGATTCGTTTCTGAGCAACTGCAGTATATGTGCGTGCATGTGTGTGTGCGCGCGCGAACGCAGCTTATCAGGCAAAAGCTCAGTCGAGTTTCAGACTCGTCCCACATATTTGGCTTACACACGCGTATACTCGCAGTCCTCGGAGCGGCGAATGATGCTCCTTCAATCGTAATTGGGTGAAATTTCCGAGCCGAGATAACTCACGCATTCATTATTACGCGAACGTGTGTACAAAAACGAATCCCTTATCTCTCTGCTTTGTTGAGCTTTATTTTCACGGATTGTACAATTGTTTGATGGACGGAAAAGTTATCAAAGCGAATTTCTCTTTGAAGATCCTTCACCGCGAGCATTCAAAATTACCTTTTGTTTGGAAATTTCAATCGGTCCGACTACAGCCTTGAGCATAATACGCTGATATATCGGACGCAGTGAAGATTAACCCCATGCGCACCTTCCACCTGGGAACATTTGACAAATGACAAGGAAAACTCGAGTTTAGTCGGGACACGTCAAACGGAACAGGCGGTAGCGGCAGCACATATCGACTCGTCAAACGTGCGTTTGAAATATTCGCCCGCTACCTTCCAACTCTCGGCCGAAGCAGCCCGCTTCTAATTGCTCGCGCACAATTTTTGCAGCTCCAACAATAGGTTCTTTCATTCCGAGGTGCGGCGCGGGCGCGTCAATTGCGCGCATTTCTCTCAGCTGTGTCATCTTGGCCGGACGTAAAAGAGAAAAGCCCGGCCGCGCCGGGACGAATCTTCCATTTTCCAACAAAATTAATGGCCGCTTCCTTCCGCCGAGTGTATTAAATACGCGGCTGCTGCTGCTGCTGCAGTCGCGGGGCTGGCTGGTGAAAATTGCAAAGGAGACAGCAACAGCGGCGGCAGTGCGGCAACAGGCCGAGTTGGACCTGTTCGCGTATATTGCGGCGGAGTCTTGGGGGTGTCGCGTGACTGCTGGATTCAGAGTTGGCGTCGCCCTGAATTTGTCATAGCTGTCGCCGGGACTTGTGTTAAAAATGACCCAACGCCAAATTGCAAGTTCCATGAGCGCGAGTGGCCTGCTTTTGTGTTAATGCGTGATTACAACTTGCGATATACTATTATCCGCTTGTTATTCGCTTTTCGCACTGTTCTTGTGAGAACTGTAAGAATTCTAACGGATATGACTTCGATATACTTTCTAAAAACCAGTTGAGCGTGTTCATATAACTCTTGAAATCGTATTTATCTCTAAACAGGCTTTTTTACTCTCACCCACGTCATCAATTCCAATTGCGGCTAATCCATGGGCAAGGAAAATATGATTTATAATATTGCAAACGTAATTTTTGGGTGAACTTTTTATTCGACCGCGTAAAAGAAATATGAGAAGTTGCATTTTTAAAGAACTATTATTTTTTCCTACCTATTGAACGTAGCGAAAAAATAGCGTACATCGCGACTGTGATTGAATTGTCGATACCACTTCATTGTTAGAACTGCTCATGCCCTGGAGCATTTCCGAATATTTTTTTTTTATTTTCGCAGTTATAGAGAGTTCTTCTAGAGTTAACAATGAAATATGCAGTTACAATGAAATATATCTGAAATTGTATCATTACTACGGAACAAGGGTATGGTTTTAATTGAAAAATCGTTAACGACATAGCTCTTAATTTGATGGCTAGAAAATATGCGCGAAGAAAAATGAAGATTTTATAACAAGAAATAGGCCAAAAATATAAGTTATAAGGCCGATATAAGTTTGACCCTATTATTCTCCTTTCAGAGAAAGCATTACGATAACGCGGATTTTCAATTTCTGAATTCAAGATTTTATAATGCGCTTAAAAGTGTTACAGGGTGTATCACATTATGAGCATAGGGTGTGCGAGTTGAAAGTAGTGTGAGTATATGTGAACAAGGATAACTCGTAGATCTCATATTTTTCAATTTTAATAAGATGGTTTTATTATTCAGAAATCATGTTAAATGCATTTTGTAAGTGTTTCGAGGGCAGTGCAATTTGAAGACCATTTAATTTTGTCAGACCTTGAATCTTGTTTAGGACTACCTTTCGAGCTTGATGCCTCATATTAAAGGGCTTTGTGGAATTCGCTAAGAGTTTGGGAACGTTTGCTAGACGGTATATTCAGAAGTTATTTGATTTTGTCTGATCTTATTCAAGACCAACCTCGTTTCAGAACTTCCAGACATTATCCAGAGTTTTCAAGAATTATTTCACAGGACATCCAGTGGCGTGTTAGGGCTCCGCTGGCTCGAGTAAAGACAGCTGGAGCGGCGCCCATTTTAAGGATAAATTATGATGCTACCGATATTTTATAGCATTGTTTCTCAGGAAATCAATTCGAATCATTATTATTTTGCAGTCGACAGAAAATTCAAATGGGTGATCTCGATTCATTTATTCGCATATGAGTGAATCATATAAACTTGACGACGAAGAATTTTTTTTTTCTCAATACTTCCATGAATTTATAGAACATTAGAAATCAGCAAGTAGATCAGACTCGAAAATCAAGCAAATAACCAAATGGGAACTATTGTAATTGGTTTTGAGAAGATTCCGATTGCCATGCAGTAGTTCGTATTCAATGACTGACCCGTGCTTATTTGCAATTAACTTCAACGATATTCCATCTTTGAGCCTGATAATCTTAGAGGAAACGTGTGCGATCCAATGAAATTACATGTGTATTCTATCTTACGAACGACACGTGCGGCTTTTCAAAGTACGCTGTCCTTGATGAACAATTGGCTGCAGCATAGTCGGTGTCACGGACTGTTAAATTAACCTACGCTTCAAAGGTGAGCTGCTCCGTCTCTCTCTCTTTCTCTCTCTTTCTCTATATGTCCATCATATTAGAAAATAAAAAGTTATATGAGTAACAAAATAAAACATTGCATAAATTGTCAGCGTAGGTTGAATGAAGCTCGGTTAAAAGTAGTTCCTGTGATCAAGATTGAAAATATCGTAATCTGTCATTAGAAAAACGAGATTCCCTGTAATCTAGAGAGAAAACTCAATTTCTCTTCTCGAGGGAATGATAATATCGTCTTTCACAGGATATATTTGCCTTTCATTAGTTTCACCTATTCTGTGCCACATTTAGTTTATTTCCAATTGCAATTATATAGAAGTGGTAAACTCGAATAAGAGAACTAATTTCTTCAATATTTCTTTTTATAATATTTTTAGTCTCATTGTTAATTTATTCGAACATCCTCCAAAATCAAAGTAAATATAAAAGCTGCAACGTATGATCTAGTTAATATTTCTATTTGAGAAAACTAGCGATTTAGATATACAGTACCTCTTTGATTTCCTGTAAGAAATATCAAACCTCAGTTGACCAACCATGATGAAACATTCCGAAATATTTTTGGGTACCCCAGTAAGTTATACGTGCAGCCATTCTGTCTAACATTTATTCGTCCCAAATATATTCATGGGTCATTATTAGTTTCATGTATTTCACAGTATATCTGTATATATACAGAAACCCACAGATATAGATACCCTGGGCACATGAATGGATTCGGAAATTATTGACGGAATATTTGGAGGAAATCGAAATGTTAGGCTAAATGGCTTTGTGTGGCTTATTGGGGTACCCCTAAAGTCACCTCGCAAAGTTTCGCCTTTATTGGTCACCCGAAGTTGACCTCTCCTATAGTTAGTTGAGTGTAATGTTCTAGTCTAATCAACCAAGTATCTATAGCAGATAAGTTTGTAACAATTTTATACGTTGCACTACATTTACTTTGCCATCAGAGCGAATCGAGTAATATCGAAATCATGTATAAGTGAAACTTTTCCGATCAATTATAAGTGTAATAATGTTTTCTTACCTTTGGTATTTTATGGTTAAGAATTATAGGATTAATCAATGAATTTCCAATGATAAAATATTTGAATGCAGTATCCGGAATCAGATTTCTTTTCTACCATAAAAAACATTTTCTTTCTTTACTCCTCAGATGCACTGTTACTATCATTTTGATTTCTTCACCGACAAGGCTATGTTCCAAATTGATTGTGTAATTGAACAGATGAATATAATAGCTTTTTCTAGGTGAATCAAGTTTTTCTAACGTTTACGACTTTTTGCAAGACAATTTCAATCAATCCTTAAATTTTTATTGCTTCAGAACAGTAATCTGATATATTCCATATTCATGCAAATCATTGATCTTGATTCATCAAATAGAAGAAATAAAACGTAGAACCGTAATCTAGATTGAGAGAAAATGTTTAAATTCAAGATGGACTTCATTTTAATTTTAAATTAAAGCAGCTCGAATCGAAAAAGTGAAAGTTTCTTGGATCTGCTAACTCAAATTCTTTTCGCGAATCTTGCTTTTTCAATGAAACTTCCGAATGATATATGCGCAGTCCTTGGAAAAGGTGAAAAAAGTGATAATAAAATGAAAGTATGATTTCAAAACGATTCTTACTGAAAAGGTATAGAATCACGGAAAAAGATATAATTGTTTCAATCACTATAAAAACGGGATGACAATGTTAAAATCCGGAGATATTTTAGTTATTATCCCCGTTATATTTATTATCGTGATCAAAATTCTTGGAGATTAACTGTGGAGATTTTATCGTAAATGTTCTTATTCAATAATGTTTACTCTCACAAAATGATATAATTGAGTTAGTCAATAGTTGATTGGAGTATATTTATTAGTATACTATAATGCTTTTATTCATTTAGTTTTAGATCTTGCACAAAAGATAAATTTTCTACGTATAACATTTTCAATTTTGGTTTCACAGTTACTCTCATATTGAACTAAAAGAAAGTCAGTAGTATAACCATGACCGAATTCAGCTAAAAGGTCATAAAGCGTCATTCAAATTTTCACGACTACAAGCTCATACTCCCCTACGGCAACAATACCCATGGCAATCAAGTTTTGCCTGTCCTTGTGTGTAATAAAAAAACGAGGGTACAAACAAAAGCTTGGAAAATCATAGCATCGAATGTTGTACAGCGAATCGGTTTAGAGTATATTTCAAAATTACTATCGTGTCGTTTTGATGTTGTAAATAATTGTGCAAAAAAGATCATAAGATAAGTGACATAGTTTTATGTATAACTCACATATGGATGAAAATCATCGCTGCTTTCGAATCAGTGTAAAAATGAAAATGATATCTATTTCTATGTTTATTAAACATCTCGATCTATCAAATTGAAAATTTAAAGATATTTATAATCATCAGAAAATATATTTTTTCTAAAACAATATTGATAAGCTACATATTTAACCACCTTTACTAATGAATACACATGATTATACTTGTTTGAACAGCATATGGATTGAAAAGCTATTTCGGTACTATAATACGTTACCATATATGACACCTCAAAGAATCATACGAAAGCCTCTCTCTTCAACATAATAATTCTCAATCACTAGGCACCCTCATATTTTGCGTTGTACATGCAATATCTATCAATAATGCAACTCAAAGAAATAGTATATTATGCACCCGAGCGAGGTTAGTCGATTTCGGCACGAAAAACGTTTGCGATCCGAGCGCAGCGAGGATTGCAAGTTTGCGCGTGCCGAAATAGCCTAGATGAGCGAGGTGCATATACTATTTTTCGTACCCCGCGGCAGAAAAGTGCCATTCTTTGCAAACGCCAGGACGCAAAGTAGGCACTTTACTGCCGCTGGGACGAAAAACTAATTTGGTAGTTGTTCTTATAAACCGGAAGGGTAGCATCATGCGCTTTCCCATTTGAATTAGTATATACCCTTCGAAAGCACAACTAATTGTATTCACATCGTTTTTTTAATCATTTTATTGGCTAATTCGATCCGACCATGTGTATACAGATTTGAATACTTTCAAAACTCATCGACGCTGGTTCGTAAATTATTTTCCAATAATAGCCCGTCAAACCTCAAAGAATCTTCAAAGCTAAAGCTGCACCCAACACGAGCTCAACGAGAAATGCGGTCAACACGATGTTTCCGAAATGAATCTTGATTGGAATAAAACTGCCATAAAGCCCTCGGAGCTCGAGCTCGGAAACGGTGGCAGCGCTGGCGCGGGCGGGCGGTATCCGTGTGCAGATTAGCATAGAGCCTAATAATCCATCAATGGCCGGCGCTCGGCTCGAGAGTTGGCTCGGGTTGACAAGGCCGTGCGGGAATCGAGGGAAAGCCTTCACGCTCCCGCGGCGCATAATCTGCGCTCGCTCGCTCGCTCGCTCGCTCGCGCCTTTTTATTTCGCATTTCCAGAAATAACGGACTTTACGGCTTGGGCTTATGATAATAATAATAACGCCACGGGCGCATGGGGTAATAATACGGCCGAGCGCTGGTGCGCGAAGGACACGGGGGGCGGCTGCACAACGCTTTTTCTCTCTGTCTCTCTCTCTTTCTCTGTGCCGCCGCCACGCGGCTCCCGAACATGCGCACCACCATCCAGACTGCAGCCGGGGCATTTTACCTGGTGCACCGGCTTCTATTTATGCCGGGCAACGAGATCTCATCGCACGCATGCATTTCCCAATGATACCCCGGCTAGCGACAATGGGTTGAGCTGTCGCGGTGGCACATATCAATTGTCCACGGGCAACGGCATTTGACGTTGCCGCGAAAAACTGCGAGCTTCCATCGTGGCATGTCCGCAGATACGATACATTATATTAGGATATGAGCAGTGCTTTTTCGCTGACCCGAAGCAATCATTTCGAATTGTACATTTTATCGCTATCTTCCCCCGTTTCGCAATCTTTATCTCCCGTGTACGCAATGACGTTTCGCTCGTAACAGTGACGATTCGCAGGGTGGAATCGGCGATCTGATCGACAGCCGCTCAAAGACAACACCCCTTGTCTCGTTCGCCGCAATGCGCGGCGGCTGCAACTGGAAAGCTCTCGATAAAACCGCTACAGGGAAAATCGTTCCGAGCCCGGAATTTACTGTACTCTAAGCGCGCTAAATTACGCTTGGCCTCCGTTAATTATTGGCCGCGGCTAGAATCAGGGAGGATACACGTTGGGGCGAAAAACCAACGTGTTTCCAGCAATGCCACTGGCTCGGCGACCAAATTATCGATGCTAACAAGTTTCGATTATCAGACGCGATTTTATTGCGACTCCACTGATTTTACAAGCGAGCCTCGGGAAAGGGAGGCGCTTAGGAAAATTAAAACGCGCTGCGGGAGACAGCGTCACGTGACGCCTGTTTGAATCGTATAAAGTTAATTCGCATGTTCTTTGAAATGCGATGTTAATTAAGTTATACGCTTTAAAAAAAAACGATTATCTTGGGGATCGTATCATATCCGAACAAGCGGTGAATCGAAGTAGAAATAAACTTACTGTTTAGTATCATCCGAATTCTCTTTTCCTTGGGAATGTTATATATTTGTTCGAGAGAACATTAGAAGAATATTTTTCCATTAGACAATAATGCACAATAACACAATTTAATATTTTTCATTACATATGTAACAGAAAAGTTGTACGAAAAATTCTATTTGGTAGTCTTTATTCAGCCTCCAAAAATTGATTGTACGTATTTTTACGTTTTCAAATTCAACTAACATAATGGAAGATCCAGTTATTACCCCTATTGGTCACAACTCTCATTGATGCAAATATGCTACTGGAGCAAATGAAAGGGTGGATTGAATGACGTCACGGCAAACTCTGACTCGTTGTGTATTCTTTTATTAAACCGAGAAATATAAAAATACTTAAAAATTATTATTGAAAGCTTTCCAGAAACAGCAATTAGAATATCTGTAACAATTCCATTTATTTATTATTTCCGCTCTGTCGAATGAGACAATCATGTATTAGGAATGGCCATCAACAAATTACTAAATCACGTAGCAGTTCATTAAACTGATGAAATTCAAATTGTGTAATAATTGCGGTTTAGCAATTAGTAAGTTGCTGAAGGTATTATCGTTCAACGTGAAACAACGTAGTCGTCATGGCAGTGATCAGGTTTCGCTCTTGTTTGAATCAAATCTATTCGACCTGCAAAGCTCTTCGCTCAGAGATGATCAAATCAATATCAAACAATGCATGGTGTAGTAATCCCATTAGTATCGTTGAGATCATCGAGAGGGGGGCAGAAAATCATGTTGTTAACGAATGTAACTGAAATTTAGTTAACATATTGAGCATGAAAATGTCCTACATGGTGGAATATGGAAAACAGCAAGATATTTCAGTGTTTCGTTATCAAATGTTATTATTTGAAAAGAGTGCAGCGCGTACATGTAAATATAAGGCCAATATGCTGATTATTTCAACGAATTTACCGAACAAACCATAAAAAGGTGCCTATACATATGATTTCAATATTTTATTCGTGCGTGGAAACCACTGAACAAAGTCAAACACGTCTTAAATTTCAATCGGATTCTAATCAAATGCACCCAAATTAATTCGTAATACAACGATTCATTAGCGAGGAATCGCGTGACAAAAATTTTTCCCCATTGCTGGAGCTTCTACTCATTTGTTATCGTAGTACGTTGTTTCATTTTACTTCTATTCTTTTAATTTTAATTGTCGATTAATCGGAAGTAAGCGTGAAACGAGAAATTACATGGGATGAGAAGCAACCTTCACTATGTGCGTAGTACCAAGTCAACTGGGTCGGGTTCACATTTTTTTTCAATTTTAATCCGAGAAATTTTTTGGTGCTTGTCTCTTGAATACTCATTAATTTTTTGTCATCGGCTTTTTATTTTCTCAGAAATAAACGGGTAAAATAAGCTCCAAACTAAATTTTACGATTAAAACGACCGTAACTCTGATCCTAAAGGCTGGTTCCATTATAAAACACAGCTCATTCTAAAGATCTCGACGCCCGCAATTGATTTTCAGTATGAAAAATGAAATAAAATTTAGCGAACGTAGCGAAAATAAGTCAACCGTGTTCACAGGACTCCAACCAGTTGCAAACGCTGGGTTTCACAATCAAGATTTACTCGGATATTCCGGGAAATTTGAGATTACTTTTGTTCCCACTTCAGTTATTTTGATTTGTAGTCACTGTCGTAAAATTAATTAGCTTTGGAAATTAGCAATACTGCACATAAAATCAAAAGGAACTAATTTATTGGATTAGCATAAGAAAAAATATGATCCTATTCAGTTGACACGGAATGGCTCATATATATGTCACCAATTGAAGCTTATTAGTATAAATTCTTCTTGAAAGTAATTAAAGTTTTTGAAATAGAGTACTTTTCTTGTGAATGTTTTTCCTTTAGCAAGTCTGTCAATCTTGCACTTTTTGCACTGTAATATCTTCACGAGAGGCATCTAATTATTGGGTGTCAAACTATTGTCAATTGAAGTCATGCTCTTGAATTGATTTTAATGGAAAACTTAAAAATGAAGGCAGAGACATAAAAGGTAAAATACTCAAGAGCCATGGACAAAAATTGAGGAGTCGAAACCGAGGCATCATATCTGTTTGAAAAGTTATAAGAAAAATGTTCTATCAACATTCAGAGATAATTCACGAGTTAGGACAATCCCTAGTAACTAACTTTGAAATCTTCAGACTAACAAATCTTCGAAAAATGTTCTCCCCAAGAAAAGATGCGACCACTAGATTTATTTCGTAAGCACATATCGGAAGAAACACCAGATAGATGAAGAGTTTGAATATTTTGTTTGATAGTACAACACCTGACAAGGGAACGCTGTAGTTGTTGATCTCTTCGCGTGCGATGTACAAATCAACGTATATGTCGAGTAAAAATCGGTCACGATGAACACTCGTAGATATATATCCGCATTAGGAGCAAACAGCCAAACAGCCGGGATATGTGTAGTATCGAGCCAAGCCGTGGAGTTTGCTGGAGGGCCACCGAAAAAATGTAACATCGCGCAGTGCTGGACGAAGAATCAAAGCCGCAGATCGCCGCACGTGCAGGGCTGGCTGGCTCGTCTCCAGCAGGCGCTAATTGCGAGCGGCAGCGGCGGCGTCGGCGGCGGCCTTGGCCCCTCACGCAGCCTGCCAAATGAATCATGCTGGCTGTCGGCGCACTTGCATGCGCGCCGCTGTAGCTCCTGTCCCTTGTCCTCGCGCCGCGTCAGCCGTCGATAATTCCCAATAATTCCCGATAAGCCCGGCCGAGCTTACTTATACTATATAAGCTCAAACACGGATTCGATAGGGAGATCCGTTATTATTACTAGCTTGGGCCTTATTAACTCCGGCGTATATAAGCTCGTTCCTCCTACTTATTCGTGGCGGGCATAATTATCGCGCGCGTCGCGCGACCTAATAATAAATCATGGTTCGCGTCCCAAGAATAGTTTTTTATTCAATATACTAATCATTTGGACATATTTCACGGGACTTTGTGCAGTCTCGTTTCGAGAAATATCGGATGTTATATATGTTGTTATGTGTTGAGTTTCGGAACAAGGGCTGTCGTCGGTGACGAGCCAACACAGAGATTCAGTAATCACCCATCAAACGCTCGGCGTTCGCGTATTCTTGTCAAAAAACATCCGCGTGAAGAAAATTCAAGCGCACGCCAGCGTAATTACCACGCTCGAGAATTCATATATGTGTGTACGCGCGAACAGCCTCGCGTCACTCTCGAAACGACGCGCGAAATTAATGGGAAACGCGCACTTCGTCGTTATCAATCAGCGCCGTGTAACTGCAGCTGCACGTATAAGCCAGATCCGTATAGTGAAAGGCGCGGGCAAACAGTCGCGCTCGACCGAGCAAAACACACCCGCCGTGTAAATTCGGGGACTGGGAACGAGCAACACCGAGGGGCGACTCACTGCAGTACTCCCAAGTTCACTTTTTGGTATTCCCTGGTATTCCCAGGTACTCCATATTAATAATAGTACTCTCTTTGAAATTATATATATATATACGCGGGTCTAGAGCAGCTCCGCAGCACAAAATCTTGTCGGCAATACAGAATAATGAGAAAAAGAAACATTTTGACCGATCGCCAACGCTCACACCAACTTGTTACAGCTCGTTTTCTCCATTTTTTCACCAATTCCGATTCTTAAGCTATTTTCGCTCAAGTGAGTGCGAATTTTTTTAATACCCTTAGACTAGGCCAACAAAATCGAGCGACATAGCATGAGATTCCTTGGCATTCCATCTACATCATCTAATTTTTTTTTTCGTCATACGTCCTGTTTATCAGACGTTCCAATAGGTTTTCGTTATTTTTCTTATAAATGCGCCACCCCCCAAGTCATGAACCATTGGTTTTTCTCTTGATTTTATGTGGCTTACTAGGAGATGCACACCCTATCGGTCACCGATCACGATGAAACTTTGTAAGATGGTTTATGGATTCTCTAACAGCTTATATCTCAAACCATGCAGTCTAACGTTTTAATTTGCAGGAGATATTCTGTGAATTTATTCGATTTTATACATTTACAGTATATCTATATTTATGGATTTTCGTATATATAGATATACTGTTCATGCTCAAAATCCAATATGTTTGACAGGATATCTTCGGGAAAACAAAACGTTAGACTCAATGAATCGAAATATAAGTTATTAATATACCCTAGAACCATCTCACAAAGTTTTATCGTGATTGGTTTCCCAAAGGTTGTGCCTACTCCTATAGTTAGCTCATTCTGACTTCTTTAGTTCTTACCACCTCATAGTTTTTCTACCACAGAACTACAAAAAGAGACCGAATGAAAAAAAGTATGTCTCTGGGTGGCGCATATATATATATATATATATATTTGACATTCCCTGATACTCCTTAGTATTCCTCAGTACTCCACGGTATTCCCTAGTACTCCATGATACTCCATGGTATTCCTCCGAACTCCATGGTACTCCCCGGTATTCTTTAGTATTCCCTGATGGAAAATTTTAGTGAGTCGCCCCTCGAGCAACACAGCAGCCCCCCGCGGCAGATCCTCTCTGCAGTCTCGCTTCTGATCCGCGAGTCGGTGCGCGCTGCGGCCACTTTTGTCGATAGCGGCATGGGCTAACTTTCCCTGACCGAAAACACGCCGCGCGCGTCATAGTTGGTACGCGCGCGCCCTTTAGTGCATGCGTCATAAATGAACAACGTATAGTGTAAACACGCGTGCCCTGGCCGAACATTTGCGCATAAACATTACAAACGCAAACGTTAATCCATCGGTTGTCGTGTAGTCGTTCAATTTTATCATGATCATGTGAGATTATTCGGGAGTTGTATTCGCTCCCCCCCCCCCACACCCCCTACACCCCATCACTCCAACCCGAACTTCCCAGTTGTATACGAATGGGAAAATTTCGAGGAAATGGAATTTCGTTTTGATGTGACCCAGTTTTGTCGATTTGGAAAATTGAATTTCATCCGTCAAATGGACCTTTCAATAATTTTAGAATGGTCCACATTTTGCTTGTAGCTCGCGAAGGAACCACTCTATGCGATGCGATTTCAAAATTATTCTATACTCTGTTTTGATCAAAGTAGATCAGAGTCCGTTCATTACAAAATAATGGAGAAAAAAAATGTCCTCACAGTACTTGAATCAAGCTTTTATTCTCACCTCAAGTCTGAAAAATGTTATGGTACGTACAGCGAATACAGCTTTTTAAAAGCTACATGAAATCAAGCGTCGCTCTCGACAACATCACTCTCGTGCGCTCGTTCAAATATTCATCCCAGTAGAAAATTCCGGAATGAAATTTAAAAAATTTCCACTTTCCAAACTTGAATTTAAAAAAAAACAATGTACTGCAAGTTTAACATGTAGAATCCATAGAATTTTTATTTTTGAAAGAGTCCTGCAACAAATTCGTTTCAAAGTTTATCGGTTTCAAAGTAACATGAAACAGTACCAGTTCTGTCGAATTTCACAGTCTGATTTTGCTCTAAAAAGGATTTTAGACTGAAAACTTTCCTCTGAATTTAATGATTCATGGATTTACAACAGAAAATGAATGGCCTTTGAATCAAATTGAAATGTTGAGTGGTTGAAGAGAGTTGTTTGACTGACAATTGTCTATCCGGGTACTTTTGAGTAAATGAAGGAACAAGAAAATCCACGGAAGCACGCTAGAAAATTTCTGAGGCTTTAAAATAACGGTGTAAGTACATTAAATTTAAATGCATTTCAGCCAAAGGAGAAAAGTCGCTTATTCAAATGATATTTGAACGAATATCTATTGTGAAGCCTGTATTGATACAAAATAAGCATTTATACGCAAGTATAAGTCTAGTGATGAGATCTTTCATCATTTATCAAGGTGGAATGGAGATGTATCAGTTGATTAAGCTCACATCACCGGATATGAAATTGATACGCAAAGCGGAACGCGCAACTCTCAGCCTGGCGCTTCGCTTTTCCGCTCCATTGGAAACTGGCGCACGTCGAGGAACGAGAGATGGACAGGAACAAAAGAAGCCCGAACAGGAGCAAGGGAGAGGTAACCAAGTATTTCGAGAGTGAAAGCGTTTTCCCCCTTTGTTTTCAAATGTCGATCGCTGTGTGCGTGAGCCAGCTGGCGGTATAAAGTGTTCCTTTTTCTTTTTTTTTTTGAGCAGTTCAATTACACAGCGTTATGTTTCCTCTTTATACTCACGTCCTTCGCGCATTTCAAGCATACGCCGATGAAATTTTGTTGATACTGGCCTTTTCCTAGTTATAGATTTTAAAATCAATGGGGCAGCATTAAAACTAGAATCATAAAATTTTATTTTTACGGTCATTTCAGTTTCGAATACTTTAGAATCTTAAGAGAGTTTCTATGCTGTAAAATAAAGTATCTCCATATAATATCTCTGAAATATGCGGAGTTAGCACTCTCTATAAGATTCAGTTGTATTTTGATTCGTACGAATCTGAAGACTGATATCAAAAATCTTATGTCTGCAGCTGTGTTAAAGCTGTAAATGCATAATTGTACTGCACTGTTTCCAGTAAAATTATTATAGATTCTGAAAGTTCATAATTATTATAACATTTTTATGCTGTACCTAAATTATAAAAAAAAGCTCGGGTCATTTTATATCAGTGGAATCTCCTCATACGAAACTACGAGTAATAAAAGTAGTTTATGTAACGTATTGAATAACTCAAATATTCAAATAGGTATATATATATCATTTTATTTCTGTGCATCTCCAATCGACGTTTCTGGTGCATAAAATACGATTTCTATTGAGCAAATACATAAAAAATGGTTCATATGAGAATGATAGTTATATCTTTGAACTATTGTTATTTGCTGGGATATTTTTCGATGAACCATATTCCTCTGTATTGAACAATTGAATAATCAATCTTTCGAAAGTCTTGTGGCTGATTGCTGTGCTTCTTTCAATATGCGGCAATATAATTTAGCTCATCAATTATCAATACCATCTTGAATTAACGTCACTTTCAGGCAGATTCGAGGTTATTGTGAATACACTCGGAATATTCCCAATTGACGATAGTTTCGAATATTCTACTCCATTCTCTTCGCGCTTACCGGAGAAACTTTTTTTTTCAATTAAAAGTCCGTCTCAAACAATGGTATGGGTTTGAAACGTCCATCCAGCGAGCCATTTCCCGTCGATGACATGGTCATTCTCATTTTTAATCATAATATATTTATTCAAACTTGGGTGATCTACTCTGGATCCGACGTGTTCCGGAGAGCAGCCCTATAGCATCAAACCTGCGCGGAGGGGGAGAGAGGCAGGAAAAGCGTGTAGGATGATGGATTGACACAGACCATTCATCATCTATATCTATCAGCCACCTTTAAATTGCGCCACCTTCGAAAACCGGGTATTCGATGCATAATCGTGGAATTATTCTCGCTAACACACCGCGTTCCCTATCAGCGAATATGCGTCAGGTTTGAATGTAGGTCGGTATACGTGTTAAAATTACTCTCGGGTTATTGAAGGCCGCTGACAGACTATCAATTCATCTGTTTTAATAAAGATTTGAAAAGGCGGGATGGTTTCAAGTCTGGGAAGAATCGAGCCATTGAGAGATTTCCTCCGCCTTATGATACGTCACCCCGAGCAAACTCCGCTACTTTACTCGCGGGGAAAAGTCTCCGAGGAAGGGAAGGAAGAATCGGCTGCCTCAATCGGATCTTGAACCGATAAGCACAAAATCTGTGGAAATTGCTCGGCGGCTATGTTACTCTATAGCGTTGCTTTGTCACGCGAAGGCCTCCGGTACGCCCACCGCGAAGAATCAAACGGGAAGCTCATTTTTCTGCTTGCCACAAAATGCGTATTTTTTACGATCCAGGAAATTTCCCCAGGTTGGGGGAGGAGCCCAGAATATTATATGTCACTCCCACCCCCTACGGCGCCACGATTTTGAACGATTCCTCAAGTCTACCCCATTCAATCTTTATACATATAGTACGCGGCAGAGGTGAACGAAGAAAACAACGAAGGATGAATGTTGTCGTAACGTACAAAGAGGAAAAAAAGTTACAGTAGAGTGGAAGTTTTTTTTCTGATATGAGGCTGATATCAACTTAAATACGGTTTGTTAACCAATTTGGACTAGACCATTTTTCACCTAAATACATACGTCCGAATAAACAAAATGAATTGAAAAACTTGCAAAACTATTTGAGAGTCGCAGAAGTGTCAAAAACGGTCTCAATCTGGACTTCCCCAAAAATTCTTGGACGCCAGGGGATCGGATAAAATCTGAAAAAATTCCGTCCCCTACTGTTGGTTATCATTTTCATAAAAACATTAACAACCAAATTGGGGGGACAATAGTCAATAAATATTGGTATTACCCCTTTGTTAATTGTATTTGTAAAACTACTTTGAGTGATTTATCGAATTCTTCAGGAAGAATAGGTATTTACCTATATTTCGAGGTAATGAGTTATATTCATAAAAAAATTACTTTTAACGTGCTCGAGGAAGTGGTTGCGATGAGCAAAATTCTTTTTCATTTGAGTTTTAAAATTTTAAATAGTAGTTTGATGAAGATTCCAAAATGGTCCACTAATCTTGAATTCTTTTTGAAATTGTATTGTAGGTGATTCTCATAAAAATATCGGTGTCAAGTGCATTAGCTGTAGATTTTCTCAAAGAGGCTGTGTGAATTAAGAATTCTTGAAATACATTGAATTTCGCTGCTTCTTTCCAACGATTGCTCGGGAAAATAACAAGATAACTATGCAGAGACAAAAACAGCGGTTGCTATGGGATACAGAATATTTTAAAGATTTCGAAACATTTGTCATTAGGATTTTCGAAAATGGACATCACATTGATTTGTTACGAGAAATTGGACTCGGTTCATATTTCTCCACTATTGATTTGTGTGCAAAATTTCAGGAAAATCGGACCATTCTTGCGGAAGATATCCTGTGTGAAAATTGATGCCCGATAAAGAAAAACCAAAAAGGATCGACATTTAAAAATGGAGCTGGAGTAAGTAAAGTTAGAGTTCTATAAAATCTGGAACATTATCCAGATTATATGGAAATTCCCAGTGGCAGAATAGACTTCTCTTTGTTAAATTGTTATTAAATTTTTAGTGTAGTTGTGATGGAATAAAAAAGGTGGATGGTCAATCTTGTGTCCGATCATTATGAATTTTCCTGAGGTGGTTCACGGGTACCCTACTAGCTTACATCTACAGCTATGAAGTCTCTCCGATTTCAAGAAGATATTCTGTCAATTTATTCGATTTAATATATCTACAGCATAAACTATATTTATAACTTCTATATTTTGTGTGTATAGCTCGAAATATAAGCTACTAGAGTATCTAAGAACCATCTCACGAAGTTTCATCCTGATTGGTTTCCCAAAAGTTGTGCCCACTCCTATAGTGGGCCTTTTTATGATTTTAGTACATTACTAGTTTTTCGTGAATTGATCGAACGTAATCAAGCGCATAAAGAAATAGATTCTTACATTGTACAGATCAATTTTTTTTAGTCTACCAAGGTCAATAACAAACCGAGGACTAAAAGGGGTTAATTGATTGGGCCATTTATTGGAGATAAAATGATAAAATATACTTTTCTTTTAATTTTTGGTTCTTTATTATACTATCAAGAATGACATCTTTCTTATATGGGTTTATATTCAACATACTTAATTGTACAAGTAAGTCAGAGTATCATGAAAACCCTAAGGTTTCAAGCGTATGCGGACATCTAATTTTAACTATCTGAAAGCTGTATGTCATGATGTCAAAACTGCCTGTGACACCAAAATTAGGTTCCCAAACTGTTTTCTACTTGGGGTGCATAATGTTCAAGTTGGTGTCAGAATCTTGCACTTGTTGACTACTTACCGATACGATGGAGTTCACGTCGTTGGTATATAAAAACGAGACGTCAAATTCATTGTAATACGTTTCTATGTATAATATTATGATATTTTTTGTCACTTATAGTTCACTGATTACGGAGTTAGAAAACAATGAAAGTATACAACTTGATTAGCTTTCAAATCTCATAGAATACGCATAAAAAACTGGACATCGTGAAAAATCGTTCAATCAACCTACAATAAATTTCTTACAGAAAATATAAATGTTTATTGAGTTTGATAGAATAATTTCTTCTGTGAATTATAGTCTTTGATAGATATTTCTTAATGTAGCTCCAGTATCATACAATAGTGGATGAGTGAATATGCATTATCTCTCTGAATGGAGTTTGGAGTTGAACTAAGCTTTGTTTTCTGAAAATTTTGACATAAAAGAAAAGAAATGGCTCATTCGAGTTTGGTCCTGATACCCCAAAACCTTTCGACATCTATTAAATTATACAGGTTATATAGTGATGAGTTTGAAAGTTTCTGTTCGAAAAAAGAAGCTTCCGATTAAAATTGATTTGTCATGCCAGCATGAGTAACATTCGACAAAAAAGCTTTGACAAAAAATTGTTTAACGATAATACTATAAAGGAAAATTCTTCCATGTTTATTAAATTTTATGTCATTAATTAGAAATAAGATCAGAAATAAAATTATTAAAAATTGGAAATAGAAGAAATCACATTTGTTTTAATATTTATAAGAGAATGTCTAAGTTGACCTTTTCTAAATTTCTCTACTTATACAAAAATATTAATTATTCTATCTCCGTGCGACCTTCAAAATAAGAAGTTTTAAAAATTATTCATACGCCATAGTGAAATAATATACATTGAGACCAACTTGGTGGACTTTGACCAATTTGACTCGTTAATTGTTACGCTGGTTTTCGTTTCTCATCATAATCGACTGCGTTTCTCTGATTCATATTCTCATTATTGAAATAACATTTGAATTGTATTATTCAAATTACAAAGTTATCATTTTTCTTTCGTCAAATGAATGAAAGTAATGAGATGAGAAATCACATTCAAAATATTCTTTGCTCCATAAATTTATTAATTGAAGCTAATTAGTTCCACGCAAAGTATTTGGATAATTACACATAACTTCAGAATCAGAGAACTTTACAGTAAAATAATTCAACAATAGAGTTATTTTTAGAAATTGGATTATTATCAAGCATTCAAAAACGAACAATTTGGCTTTGCCGAACGAAAAAGCTTTTTCATGACTATATCTTCCATTTTATGCATGTGTGCACCCAAGCCATCCAAGCAATGAATGCATTCAATCGCGTATTTCCGGGTTAACGAGATCCATTGGAAGCTCCTTTCGTGCGATATCAACTCAAGGCTAAGGGTACGTGCCAGAAAAATAGAGTTAAAAATAATATACTTTCCATGTGTATGCTCAAGTGTATTTTTTTTTGCCATCGGACCGAGTCCGGAGTTAAAAGTCGTTTTTCGCCGAGCGGTTTAATTCACTTATTAGCATTAGGAGTTGTAGTTTGACTGCGCGCAGAATTTTTTCCACCATGTGTATTTCGCGCGTACACAAAAGTTTTGTTTTCATTGCATATCAAATTTACGCGGCCTTTTCTGTGCTCTACATGTTGTGTGGTACCGAGGAAAGCCTGAAACTACAATTACTTCGGTGCGAGCTGCTAATTTTTACGAGTTACTCGTAAAGAAGAAGGTTTCATTATATTGATTCAAATTTTTCAAGTATTCTTTCAATCAAAATCACATTTGTAGATAGGCGCGAAGTTACTGGTCCAGAAATTTATATTGACTAATTGGATATGTGTTTAAATGACACGTAATATTACGAGCATTTCATTGGCAGGATAGAGTATATGATCATCGATCCGATTCAGATCATTAAATCGGAGAGAAATCAGGACGATGATTATCAATAAAATGTATTATCATACGATTGGACACGGGATAATTAATTCTGCTGTAAATGCTCGAATTTCATCATATTTATTCTGATTGATGGCCAATTCTGTCCGAAATACTGCGAATATGAATTTTCAGAATATTCATTGCCAATCAATAACATCCTAGTCATATTTCATTTAGATTGTGTTTTTAGTTCTTGTACGAATTAATGAATTCGCCATTAAATATATCCCGATTACCGTACCGTATTTCATTATATATACATCAAAGCTCTTCCCGTTAGAAGAAAATAATCGTGGTCAGCATTGAAGGAAGCACGTATTGTGTGGTATCGAGAGAGAATCTGTGATCTTCTCGCGTGCTCATCGTATATCTGCGCCTAAAATCATTGACATACGATCGCACGAAGAAATAATGACAAAACCAAACTCGTCGAGCATGCAGTGCACGGGACAACGGAGAAAAAAAGTTCGCCGGCAGGTGATGTTCTCCGGCACCAGTCGAAATGTTTCCCCATGGCGAAACGAAAGCTCGGCTCGCAAGGAGTAAACTTGCATCCGGGGAATCGCGAGCCCCGGAATTGGCCGCAAGAGTCGGTCGCGGAGCGTATACGCGCAAACTGCCCGGGGGAAGGGGAGGCTATCTACGGGCCCGAGACGCACAATGCAGGACACGGGGAGCGCAGAGGTGCGCGCAGGGGTCACAGGTTGCCCGACGCGCGCGCGAGTCGAGATTGGAGCGAGAAAGAGAGATAGAGAGAGAGAGAGAGGTACTCACTCGGGGCGGGCTGCGGGGGGTCGCTGGCGGTGCTCGCGAGGCAGCGATGCTGGGCAGAGAGACGGTTGCGGGTTGAGCGCACGGCGCGGCTTTGGACGTGAACTGGCTCGAGCGGCGTGCGCGGCTAACACAAAGTGCGCGCGCCGGTGGAGCGCTCGCGCTCTTTATACCCGGCCTGCAAACTTGCACCTGTGCTTGCGCAGAACTTGCTCTCTCTCGCTGGCTCTGCGGCGGCTCCCTCCCATCCCGCCCCCGCCCCCCCCCCAGCCCCCGCGCCTCCCTCCTCCCTCCTCCCTCCTCCTACTCCTCCCGCATCTGCGTGTGCTGCTGCTCGCACCTATAGCGGTCAGCTGGAGCCAGCGAGCGCGGACCGACCGACCGACCCCTGCACGCGTCCCACCGCGCCGCGTACAACAACGCTTCGTCCTTCTCCCATACCTTTCCGCGCGGCCCCTGTGGAATTAAATCTGCGAAGATTGTCAGCTGAGCGGCGATATGCCACGCATCATTTGTTTTTGTTCGCTTCTATCGGAACGATCGTCAAAGAGATCGACGAATTCAAGTATGATGGAGTCTATGGGTTCTACGTGGCTCAGCTGCTGGTTCACAAATAAACTTTAACCATTCTGACCAGAATCGAAACTCCTTTAATTAGGCTTTGGCGTGGCTAACAAAACTTTCGTACCGAATACGTTAGTAAACATCTCGAACTTGTATCGGATGACCAGCTGAGTGGAACATGAGATTACTATTTTTCTCCCCCAAAAGCCCGACACAGCCACGCTGATCGTAAATGGGATGGCAATTTTCATTTTTACACGAATTTCTTTGTATTAAATTCGTTTTCATTTTCATCCGGGGTACGCAATATTCAGGAGCATGGATTCTCGACCCGCTTGTTCCCGCAAAAAACACACAGTAGCCCGCGGCAGGTTATTTTTTAATTATTTTACCACAAACGTACGCATTAATTTGTGCCGGTGAACCGTGGGACGTCGAATGCACGTGTGGTGTCCGCGTGTTGATTTTCGAAATTTGTCAAACCACACGAAGCCGTCCCTCCTGCAGGAACACACCAAGTGAATGATTTATTTCGGAATATTCATATATCGCACTTCGCGAACTCGCACACTCGCAATTACTCGCGATGTCAAATAATTTTTTATGCCATTTTTCAATCTCTTTGAATGGGCGAGCTATGCGAGTCAATAATCTTTATCAACGCGGATATAGAGTCGGGAATTTGAAAAGTATGATCCCGAAAAATTCTGTTTCGCGAATATAATATTCAAAATGCCCGTTTTGTCTTCTATCATCGACAATGTATCGTTGATGAAGCTATTAATGCGCTCGAGAGGGGCCATTTTCACACCGTAAATGAATAAGCTCTCATAGTGATAAATCAATAATAGATTAATTGATTGATTTACCTATTTCAATGTGATTCTAATCGCTGAAAATGAAATTTGGTAATTTCCTTTGTAATAATCTGAAAATAACGATGACAGTCATTTTAATTCTTATGTTTCCTAGATCATTATCTATTATTAAGTATTTCTTGTAGTTATTCTAAAACAAATGCTCATCTTTGATTGAATTATCTCAAGAGGGATACAGACAAAAAAATTATAAGCTAAATAATTCACTTGCATCTCGTGATTATTGTCACTTGTAATGGCCGAAAAAGCAATGAGCGTCGAATTTCGGAGAGTTGGTGCGAGCAAGCTCTCGTTTCTCCGCACGCGTCTACGAGCACGCACTTATCTTGGATAAAGCTATAGCTTGTGGCGTGGCGCATCAGAATCGTGCCTTATTTCCGCGTTATTGGCTGCCACCGCGGCTTATAAATTTCACGTCAGTCATCGCTAACCCCCGCCGTGCCATCAGTGCTTTATTCATCATACTTACTGCGATGCTGACGTGAAAGACCTACGTTCTTCACACTCACACGAAATGCTATAATAACCAAACGTCCCAAATCAATGTCACGTTGGTCGTTCAAAGTTATAGGCGTGTGTGTGTGTGTGTTGTGTATTGCTCGGCTTTTATACTTGCTCATTTGGGCTTTTCATACTCTTTTCATTAGATCGTTATATGAGCTACGAGATCGCTGCCGTTCCCAAGAAGTTGATCAAACAAACACAGCAATACAGCAATGAAAAATGTTGAAAAAGATTGAAGTAATGAACTTTCGAAAATATATCTCTCTGAAAAACAACATAGGATCCATAATATATATAAGAGATCACACGAAATGGATCGCTAATAGGAAATCATATCATCGCTGGCATGAATATAACATTGGGGTCTCCCGCGTGGTTCCCAAAATGAGGTCTTATTTTATTCATCTTTTAATAGAAATATTTCTCCCCGGTGGCCCTTTCAATATGCAATTAAATTTGCGAAATTCATATATAATGTATTTTACAATGCTGCGTGGATAGCGGCCCGTCCACTTATCGATCGCACATAACGCTGCTTAGTTTTGATGATTAAACAAGTACCTTCGAGACCAATGCCGCACCGATGCATTTTATTGTTGTTGTAACCATATCCATTTCGGGGAATTTCTCATCCAATATAGGTTCTCTAATAATGAATATAGTTTCTGCGCGAAAAACCTTGTCCACGAACTTCAAGTAAATGATATAGCTAAATAAAGTTAAGGATACCTGTTAGTCATTCCTCCATTAATGTGGAATATTCAAAGTTGATTTCCAATGAAAAAAGTTCCCAAGTAATAGCAAATATTTCCCAAGTAATTTAGCAAATAATTTATATAGATTTTTTTAACATTTCTAGATTATTGATAATGTATTCCTCATAGCTCTTGTGAAACAACAGTGAATCGCATTATTGGCACAGAATGCCACTATAGCAGAGCGCAAAACTCATCATATGATTCGAGTAAGTTTCTTTCGTAGCCGCATCCGAGTGTACGCATGTGTGTGTTCATTTATAACCAATTTTCGTGAATGGATATGAAATTTGGCAGGCATATTCATGTATGAACAGTTACAATACCTATCAATTTTAGCATCCCTTGGGAATCATTGAAATCTCAAGAAAATTTAGCTGGGATGTTTTTGCGATTAATCCAGTAGTATAATACTAACAACAATTTCAAATGAAGTTTATAAACTGATACGTTAGTAATTAACCGTTTTTCATTTTCAAAAACAACTGCAAACTGAATTATCAATATAGTTTTACAAAAAGATATACTTTCCGTATTCTGTCTCATCCATGACTAATACTTGTCAGATTTTTTGCTCAAATATATTATTGTTTTACAATTATTCGTTCGTTTTCAAGAGTTTACGTTTTTGAAATCATTGCGTACGAACCATTAAATTGAAGGGAATTTTCTCGTCATTGCGAAAACGTGCTCAATTTTCCGTAAGAATTCTGAATTATTTCATGATTAAGCGGAAGAATCTCTGAAGATAGACTTTCCTCGCCTGACTGTTCTCGAAATATAATCAGTTCTCAGTTCCAGCAGCCTTGACCCGCTATCAACATTTCATCCAGATACACACAATGCAGCTCCAGAAACATTGATGTATCGATAGACTATTAAACGTATAATTTTCCTCATCGCTAAACTAGCAATAGAAGAAATGTATATTAGTCCTGACCACAACTGCACTTTTTTGATGGGTTAAAAAGCCGCCAAGACAACACAAATTTGAAAAACTTTAAACATTTTTCTATTCTTGTTTCATAGTAGATAAAATTATAAATTGAACGAATTGTTTTCTAATATTTAAGAAGACGAAGTATTCAGTGCATTGTTCCAATGATATGAAAAGGTGAAATCGAAGAATATTTCATTTTTTTCATCTCGCAGAAACGTGCACAATAGCTTGTTGATCAATAGATTATATCCTTCAAAGAAGTCGAGCTTCCTCTCCTGATCCTCTATTCATGCTTGGACAGCTGTCAGATAATTGGCTTCTTTTTCAATTAAAATTTATTATTTCCATCAATGATTGCTATTATAACAAAAATTGACAGAGACGAATGACATGGTAGTAGACAGAGTATACAGAGCCTTCTAGGCGATCTTGCCTTAAAATCACAGCAATATCCTGTGTGCGATACCAAAAACGATAATCAGTTATGAGCGGACGAACGGCGTGACTTAATTCGTTCAAAACTTTGATCGAACAGACGAGAAAAAAGCCATGGAGCAATGAAAAGTGAAAAGCTTCGAAAGTTTTCAGAACTGAAATTACCTCTCACTCACCATGTAACTTTTTCCGAAAGTTTCCGCTCTACGCAATTTGTCTCCTAATGCCGATAGAACGGGATTACATTCGTGAGTGTCACCGGTCGATCACCTTGGTGATTCGTATATATGCTTTCAAGCGAGTGGGGAGGAGTGGTAGGATTGTCATTGAAAATTCTATGAGCGATTGCAGTTTGCTTCGCTATATTATGCGAGATTATATAGGATTATAGCTCGCGTTTGAATGTATTGACTCGGAACAAAGGCAAGTAAAGCTGCCCATCTGCTCGCAGGGGAGACATAGTATCTTTCCTCATGTTTTGCATAATCAGCGAGTATATTACTATTGCCATATTTATGCGCAGTGGTGATAAATGTGGTGAATATATGAAGATCAAAAGGCAATGATTGGAATTTGCTGGTGCTCTTGGTGTCAAACATTGTTATTTATTATTTTCTCACGAAGCATCTTGTAACTATTATTCTGCATGACATAAAGCGTGATCTGAACTGGTGATCGTGACGCCCCCTCAGCGTCGAATAGTCTTGGAAACTTTGTTTACGACATGCACCGTTTTCAGGTTCCTATCCTGACTATACTCCTATATGGAATAATTTATGTTAACTCGGCAAGTACAAACTTCTATAACAATCTTCGATGACGATGCAGACTTAGCTACACTCTTGAATTTTTTCAGATTCTTTATCAGGTGGCGCGGCAGCGCCACCGACGACAAGTATGCGCAGCAAGCGAGGGGACGCGACAAGCCATTATATACAGCTCGTTTTGCCCATATACATGAGAAAATTTTCGTATAGCACTTCTTCTCAGAGATTTCTTCTCAATAAATATTCTTTTATAAATTTGTTGGCTGAATTTACTACGAAAATTGTCAAAAACATCCCAAGAATAGAAGTTGTAAAAATCATCAATATACGTATCCGAAAGTTCTAATTTGTACACCATGATATTTTTAATTCCTCAGGTCAGGAGCTTCAATATAGTTTATACCCAGAGTCCGTACCATGATCACAGTTCTGGAAATATTAAAATTCACCTCAGAATCCAGTTATAACTTCTTCTCGCCATGCACAATTATCGCTTGTAATATGTTTAAGGTCCTGGCTTGTGGTTAGCCACAAAGAGAGTATCAGGCCTTTGGGTGGCCAATTCCAGATAAACACTTCCCATGGCTCCAATACGCTTCCAGTACAGAAAGCAAAGCTTCTTGGCACTGAAACAGTTTTTATATGATCATGCATGGCAAACTGCGCCTGGGCAGTGAAACTACTTCATATTTTCGTTGGCAGCCGAGTAAACGCTATACTAGTAGTGTGACAATTTCCAGAGTAAATCAGCCCATAATATAGCGTAGGTATAGAACATCTTAGGCCCACGCTCGCCTCAGTGATCTGACTCACTCTATCAGCTACGTTTTTGCATTAGTATAAGGATATAGTTGTAAAAGTGATATCGATTCGTCCCGACCTATACAAGGAAATACCTGACCTTTCGTTATTTCCCTTACTTCACTTCACCCCGTCAACGCTCACCTTCTCTCCCACGTCCCTAGAAATTAGCCACTCAGCTGGTACTTACAAACGCTCATTTCAAACCCAACATGCGAGACCCGATTTTTTTTTATTTTACTGCTCTTTTGTTGCGATAGAGAACATTCAGATTAGAAGAAAAATGCGATCCAAAAGAGAATTCGTCTCTCGCGAATTCCGGTAATCGGAGAACCCACAGTCGAACACCTCTCCATCGCACTCACGTTAATATCACTCACTGCCTGAACGACTGGCGATTCGGCCAAATACGGGCGAAGAAAACAAAGCGCCCAGGGAATTTTGACGCAACGCATCGCTGAAAATGACCGTCGACCATCTATGGATGTGACGTGACACGCCCCCCAGCATGCAGAGCACCTCGACCAATCCTAGAATTAACTCCGGTGACGTTTCTGAGAACTTAAAACGCAGTATAGCCCAAAACACACACCAGTTCGATATCATACTGACGACATCCACCGAAGAGCAATCGCAGCACTTCAGCATCAAGAATAATCATTCATGAGATATTCGTGAATCATTTTTTACTTTATCCATATACAGTATATTTGTAAATACAGAAACCCTTATATATAGATATACTGTGCGTTGTTTTAGGCATACCTAAAACCAATAATCAACCGTGAATATTTCTAAGAAAACAGGACTTTAAGCCTTATGGCTGTACTCATCGACTGTTTCGCTGCCCAGATACCGTCTCACAAAATTTCAGCA
Organism: Aphelinus atriplicis; assembly: GCA_020882685.1. NCBI lineage: Eukaryota > Metazoa > Arthropoda > Insecta > Hymenoptera > Aphelinidae > Aphelinus > Aphelinus atriplicis. The sequence continues at coordinate 51,102,431 of CM037075.1, read as the reverse complement.
ATATCCGAAATCCATAATCTCCTCTTGTTTCAAATCCGAACTTAAACAAATATGAAGCTGCAGAATTATTGGACCGTATTTAATGATTTCCACCATGCCTTATGCACATTCATGGAGTGCGATTGGATTAGACATTACCGACGAAAATATAACCAGAATTAGCAATACTTTTGTAAAAAGTACCCACAAAGTAAACCAAGAGATAGTTTTTGGAGATACTACTAATCGGTTCATAGCTGATCGAGTGCGTGAACTGTAAAATGCTCGAAAAGAGACAACTAGCAGAATTGGAATCTAAGTAGATTCGAAAGAGAAGGAACATCTCCTAAGTTCAAAAATACCCTTAAACTATGTCGAAACCGTTTATAGGGGATGAATAGAGAGAGGGAAGCAAAAAGATGAAACGAAGTTCTGGCCACGTCAATGCACCAAAGTTACGCACAACCGTGGAATCAAATGCAAATCTTAACAAAAAAAACTACTTGAAAGAAAATATTTAAATACTACATTTGAATACTTCAACTTCTCACTGACTAACTTATCAGCCCCTTTTCGACGCCTTATTGCTCTCCAATCACGCTGCAAAAGAAGAAGAAATCAATGACATCGGAAGCGCAACCACTATGTCCGTCATTGACGCGAAAAACTATGTACATGAAATTGAAGAAAATGTAAGTGGAAAGACAAGATTAGAAGGAAGAATTTTAATCTGAATGTGAATGAATGTGATCAAGAAAATCGTTTGCTGCAAAAAATAAAATAAAAAATGTATAAATGATGGATTTTGATAAAATTTTAAGTATTTATGTTCACATATTGACTTGACTTGATTGCAATACATGATATTCGGCGGTCGCACAAAGGGAGGCGGGGGTTGACATGGCGAGCGAAACAAGCAGGGTAGATGGTGCTTTAATTTTATTCTTTCAGGTAAATCTGTTTCTTTTGTGTACATAAAAGTATTGAATTATGAATAGAGGGTTGATGAGCGAAGCGAGCAGGGGCGTACCCCTCCTCTCCCTAGTACTTATTAGAGTCAAAGAGGACAATGAGATATTTTCCATAGCAACCGTTGTTATAGGTGGAGGGGGGGGATCAATTTGAGGTCCATTATACGTTGTTGAAATTCATTGCAACCTTCGAAATAAATAATCATTGAGATTTGAATTATGTTTTATGAAGCTCAATGTGAATCAACAAGATTTTTTCCATGAGAAACGTTTTTGGAGTTTCAAGATGGTGGATCCAATATGGTGGTCTTCAATTTCAAAGACCAGGGGGTTTTCGGAATCCTTGAATACGAATCCGGTGTTGAAATGGAAAAAATCAAAATGGCCGATCTGATACGATGATCGAAGATCCTGGAGCATCGTATGAATTTGGAGGAAATTCGGTACCACGGGTCTTTGAATATGCATCCGAGGTCGAAATTTGGAATCGACCAACTTATTGAATTTTTCAAAATTTAAAGAGCACCATATTGGAACTACCATCTTAAATTTTTCGATTTCGACTTTGAATTCCTGTTCAGAGTGAAAAACCCTCTAGTACCATCTTTCATTAAGATCAGCCGACTCATTGGATTTTTCAAAATTTAAGACTTCCATTTTAAATTTCAATATTTGCGACACACTAAATTATAAGTTAAATTAGTATGCCCCAGCATCTAAGCCCCCAAGGTGATCAGATTAGGGGATCATTTTGAAAAATGAGATGAAAGTGAAAAAAAATCATTTTTCCACGTTTTCTAATGAAAAAGTGATCATATTTGAGGAATAACGGACAATAGAAAACATCTGTCATCGGATTCGGAAAGATCATAAAAATATACGTCAGATATGATGGTTCTGGTGAATTTCGATATTTCTTTCTATGTAAGTTATTAGTCCAAAGTCAAAACAAGTTTTAGGACATTTTGTTACGATTAAATTCTCACATAATGAATGATATGTGACGGTTCTAAAGTTTATTGTTAATTCATTTCGAGTCTCTGTAAATTGATAATTCACAAAGTTCAAATTGATAATTAAGAAGTCGCCTGGAGAATTTATTTGATTTAAAATCATTTGCGCAGCTCAATGTCATACAACTCGAAGAAAAAAATCTCTTCGTTTATCAATCTCAAATGAAAGCAATAGATAAGAGACCAGCAAAGATGGACGCGGTGGGATCAGCAGAGTATACGCTTGCAGCAGCCGATAAAAAAATTGAGATTGATCACTGCGCATCGGCCCCCTGTTGCTTGGATCCTGTACCTACTCTTTTGCCGGTCACTTCGTGTCAAAATTGGAAATTCTCGAGAGCTTAGCAAACCTTTACCTACCAGTTGTATTTTTGGGTTTTCTCGCTTATCAGTCGATATCCACAATAGACATATAGAGAACGCAAACAAATATGTAGCGTTACTATAAAGATAAATGCTCGCGAGCTCTCTGCACGGCAAAGTGTGGCGGCGAGTTTCAAAGCTGCAGCTGGAGGGTCATTTTTCAGAGCGCCAGACGATGCAAGCCCGGCTGTCGATTCTTCCTCGCTCCCCAGCCGCTCAATTATTCAGGAATATTGAAGCTGTAGCCGCTGAGAATCGTTCCATTGAATATTCCGTGTACGAATGCATATTCATTCCTTAATCTTAGTGACAATGGAAAATAATTAGACTTAGAGGAGAGTGTTTCTTGAAAACTGTATGTACTACAGCTCTTCTTTTTTTTCGTCTGGGCATGTGGATCATTTTTACGAAATAGTATATTATGCAACTAGTGCGTGAAATGCGATTTCACGCACCAGTGTGACAAACCTGCACGAGTCGCCGGCGAAGCCGGCGAACGAGTGTTAGGCGGTCACACGAGTGCGTGGAATCGCATTTCACGAATTGCATACGATATTTTATGTTATAAGTGATCCAAACGCGAATTTCACTCATCGAGATTTGAGTGCGTGAAATGCAATTTCACGCACTAGTGCGTGAAATATTTTACGCATCGGTTTCCGTGTGTGAAATATTTCACGCATCGATTTCCGTACGTGAAATGCGATTTCACGCACTAGTGTGTGAAATATTTCACGCACGGAAACCGATGCGATTTCACGCACTAGTGTGTGAAATCGCATTTCACGCACGGAATTCGATGCGTGAAATGAGCGTTTATGATCACGTATAACATAAACATTATTTTTCGCTAACAGAAACGGAAATATAGGTACCATTTGTCGTTTATAGTTTATCATTTTGGACTTTGCTTTGGCTTGTATGTTTTTCACGGGCGAAACAAGCTCAAATTCATTGTGGCTCTTTCCAATAATTCGATAACATATTTATTTATAGCCATGCATTCACGGTTTTTGAGTGGTTTTGAACGGTCGATAAGAGCATTTTTTCTCGGTAAGAGCGTTAGAAAAAACAAATGAAAGTTTAATTTTGGTCTGGTCATTTCCCTTTTTTACGGATGAACATTGTAAAGTATGAGGAAAACCGCTGCCAAGTGCCTTAGCAGTATGCTTTCTCAAAGAGGCTTCAATATCACCGACAAACGCTTCCCAAACCTGTATTTTCACCTTTCCACTACCGTAGATACTATCATCTATTTTTCAAAAATTACAAAAAAAATTATTTAATCAATTCAATTCGTATCTTTGTGACTGTGTAAAGTGTCGTTCTTTTTCAATTGACCAAACTATGTTGCTAGTGTTGATGTCTGCCCGGGCTCTCTTATTTTTTGATCAAATGCAACAAAGGAAACGGTTCTAGGTTCTACACGATGCGAGACATTTGGACCTGCATAATTTTTCGATCAATTCATCTTGTGACTGTCATACGGTTTAATGGCGGTCAAAATCGATCCGCCCTGCCCTTAAGTCAGTTTTTGATCATTTTCGACGGCTGAGGTTGGAAATGATCAATTCAAAATCTATTTTGATCATTTTCGACGGCAAAAGACACCAAATTTTCCCAATTTTCTCTATAGTACTTTGAAATTACTGGAAACGAAACTTACATCAATTTTTTCCCCTTAGCAACGGTTGCTAGGGTGGTGAACAACGGTTGCTAAGGAGCTAATTGGGAAGATTTTGTGTCCTTTGCCGTCAAAAATGATGGAAATAGATCTTAAATTGATAATTTCCAACCTTCATAACGGTTGCTAGGGAAGTAAACAACGGTTGCTATGAAGAAAATAGAACAATTCAGTGTCCTTGGCCATCGAGTGTGACTTAAAACTGATTTTCCGGCTTGCCCCAATGAGCACTCATAAGGATTTGTGAGAAAACACGTGAGAAACGGTTGCTAAGGAAATAACCAACGGATTTTGCTGAAAATTGAACTCGTGATAGATCTTGCCACAACTAACCGGTGTGCGAAATTTCAGCAAAATCGGACGATTCCTTCGAAAGTTATCCTAGACAAAAGAAACGAAAAATTTTACACCTTAGCAACGGTTGCTAGAGAAATAAACAACGGATTTTGCTGAAAATTGAACTCGGCCGAGATTTTGCCGTGACTAACCTGTGTGCAAAATTTCAAGAAGATCGGACCATTTCTTCGAGAGTTATCGTGGATGAAAAAAAACGTTACACACATACATACACACACACACACACACACACACACACACACATACATACATACAGACACTTTTGGATTTCCATGTTTTTCGACCCGTAGATTACGAAAATCGAGGTCCCGAGGTCCGATTCGGTGGGTCGATTTTTGCCCCATTACAAAGCTTTCTCTTTGAGAAAGCAAAAACTGGATGTCCTTCAATCTGGTTTTGAATAACTGAATTCTATGAACGTTAGTAACTATGTTTGAATGGCATTTTATGCCCTATTGCTTTGGGTCCATTGATCAATCACTAAGGTCTTAAGAATCAAAAAAATGCATTGATCTGATTTTAAACGTGAGAATTTCTACGAATTCCCGTCAGTCAAGCCAGTTTGTAGATACCTCAGAGTTTGTTTTGATCTTGGTGGAGAAGTAGCGATAACAATGAGGGACGGCAATAATGACAACAAACACAACATAAGGTAACTGTACCCAATTTGGCACTGTACCCAATTTGGCACAATCGTCAGATTTCGTATTTCCGGTGCTCTCTGAGCATCAGTCGCTCTTGGGTTATGTTGGGGGAATTAAAAGAAAATTTTCGGTATCTTCCCCGCCCATTTAGCCCTTAAAACCACTCTCCTACAACACTTTGAAGTTTCACTTACTGATTTTTTCACCATTTTCTTATTTCACTTTTCACACTCAACCTCAAAAATCAGGTGTCAATAATTTTTATCTCTCAAAGTGTCATTACTCTTTTTTGTGTAAAAACATCTCAGCTTTCGATTGGTCTCATCAGTTTTCCTAAAATTATTTTTTATTCTACTCAAATTGCTGTTTTTCACAGAATTTTAAAATTCGAAGTCTATCATAGTCAAATTCGCGAAAAACCCTTAGGGGGGGGCACATTGGGTACAGTTACCTTATTTCTCCATAATTAGTTTCGATAAGTCCTCCTTGTCCTCCTTCTCCTCTCTCTCTTTCTCTCTCTCTCTCTCTCTCTCTCTCTCTCTCTCTCTCTCTCTCTTTCTCTCTCGTCTTCTTTGTCGGACCCTCCGACTTCAAAACTTGCACCATATTAGAACTGAGCGTGATTGCTGACTCTCTGATGTGGAATCCTTCCCGTTTTCATTTATTATTGAGTGCGTGAATGGGCCAGTGACGGTATATGTATATTTGAATATCTCTTGATTACCAACTTCCGTCGATTAGCTATAAGTTCAAACGAATAAATCTTTGATTTTGCAAGAGATGGACTTCATTAATGATCGTTGTCGAGTTTTGAAGTGTATCGATTAAATACTCCGAGCGCAGCCCATTCAAATTCCCGCCTGCCTGTCTTCAAAGGAGTCAAGATTACTTCCTCAAATCAATCCTCGGGGTTCAGTGCAATTGACTAACTCTTCAACTCAACCTTGAGCCCCAAAGCCATCGCAGCACATTTACACTAATCGAACACACTAAGCCTGTCTCTTTTCTGAAAAAGCCCTGCCTCATACGGACGGAAGTTGCGCAGCTTTTGGCAGCAAGCCGCGCACGCGCTGCGGCACAGTTTGTTCCCTTCGACTTTGTATGTATATACGTACCAAAGTCAAAAGCTGCGCCAGTGAACAGCAAACAGCTATAGGAGGGGTGTAAAGGAGAGGAATAGAGGATAACTCGGTTGCAGTCGCCAGCTCAGCACTCGCTCACCCTCCGATCATATCGATAATCGCGGCCTTTCGACGGTGTCGCCGAGTGGACAGATTCCGTGCTTTCATACATCTATATATGGTTGTCTGTATGTATGGACATGATAGCGACGGGCGCCACTGCCGCGGGGCTGGAAGCCGATCAAGTTTCCGCTCTCGCTGATCGTTATCAGCAGCTCCTATCTCTCAGCGGGTGATTTCTCTTTTCGAGGCTATTGTACGTAATAGTGCTACGAGGCGGCCAGAATCACCTTTGTCCTTTATACTCTTACACATCAATATGCCCGAGAGCCTCGCTTCTCTCAAGTTTTTCCAAATAACTAATTTCAAGTGTCTAAGTTGAAATTAACGAAAGGCAAAGTCCATACCTAACTTTTGGCTTTTTTATTGTGGATTAAGTACAAACTAGTAAAATTCAGATTCGTTTCAACTTCGTTTTGCAAATTTTATCAGATTCTTGAAAAGAAGTGCTATATAAAGTTTTTCAAATTCCTGAGATTTGAGAAATCATGATTTTTTAAATATTCAGATCATCTTGGTAATAATAGTATTTCACAATAATTTTGTATGCGCCTTGGGCTCAAAACTTACTTGGAGAAATATACTTGAAGGGGGAAAAATTGGGGACTATTCTTCTCCGATCTTAGATGAGTCCTTTACCTTTATAAGGCCTGTAAATCAGTACAAGATGGGAATATATCCGAAAAACAACGATGGTGGAACGGCCAACTAAATCGTTACTACTTTTGAACTGTAATTCTCCGGCCAAGTACTTAAGGTTCGGAAAATACAAAGATCAAAACTCTTTGAATTATAGACATTTCTTACAAGAAACTGGGTCGATATTTGAGAAAAAAACCCATAACATGTCTTGTCGAGAATCCCAGTTTTCAACTTGTTGGTAGGAACTTCAATCGGTTACGAAATGGGACGCAGATGACACCAGGCTTCAAATTTCATTTCTCAATGTTCACGGAGGGTATTCCAAGGGAGGGGGTGAGGTTATTGGCTTTGACAAATAGCCCAGAGGTAACTTGGTTCCCGCCCGTTCAATGTTGTGTTTTGTGCCATTGTTTTCACCAACTTCTGGTGTGTCTGATATGCTTCTGTCGACCAAAATATTCACGGCTCAGTGTTTAGCCTGCTCACTGTTCACGTGTTCTGATGAAGTAATTGGACTCCTGTTTGTATTCCAGAACTACGATGTTTGATAATTTGTACGGCGATGAAGTATACAGGTATGTCAATCAATAATTCATAATTTCTTTCGTGAGTACACAAGCTTATACAGTATTCCAAATTGGATTTTCCATTCAAAAGTATACGTGAGTTCAATCGATATTTCAAAAATGATAGAATTAAATCACTCGAACTTCTCATATTATTTTAGAATTTGATCAACAGCCTGACATAGGTCCTAAGAAATTGTCGTTGCATTTGTATAATCTTTTCCTTGATTTATTTGTATCCTCAGATTAAATTTTGCTATAGTTCAATTTTGTATTTTGCCCAAAGAATTGAAGATACGTAAAAAACATCTGAATGAATCTTGGGTGATTATTGAACTAACAACAACATTTTGTGGAAATTTTGTCAAGAAATCTTCAAAATACCGTGTTTACTCATGAGACTCCGCGTTAATCGCTTAGAAAAGAAAATTCACGTATAACTATTCTTAGAGGTACACACCTAAGTATCCAAAAGTTAAATTGGGTTCCTTGTATCAAAATCTATACCTGCATATCAAGTTTCATGAAAATCTGAACGGTAATTCTCAGACAGAGGGAACTACCTTAAGTAGAATATTAAATGAATGGTCAGACCGGGCCAGTTTATTAATGGTAACATTTATTTGGCATTAACTAATCTAGTATCAAATAACTATTATATGATGAGCATCATGAAATTGATAATATAAAAATAGAGCAATGTTCGACGTTTCTGTAAAATTAACAAACTCAATAACAATTTTCAGCTAGGAGGATGTTAACGGAGAAATTGAGAGATTAAAATACCTGAGATTCAAATTTTCTCTCGCAGTTTTCAATTCCAGTCAACTTAGAAGGTTGATTGTCAATTTGACAAATCAACATAAAAAACCGCTGCCAAGTGCCTTAGCAGTATGCTTTCTCAAAGAGGCTTCAACATCACCCACAAACGCGTCCCAAACCTACGTTTCCACTAGTGTAGATACTATCATCTATTTTTCAAAAATTACAAAAAAATTATTTAATCAATTCAATTCGTATCTTTGTGACTGTGTAAAGTGTCGTTCTTTTTCAATTGACCAAACTATGTTGCGAGTGTTGATGTCTGCCCGGGCTCTCTTATTATTTGATCAAATGCAACAAAGCAAACGCTTCTAGGTTCTACACGATGCGAGACATTTGGACCTACATAATTTTTCGATCAATTCATCTTGTGACTGTCATACGGTTTGATAGCGGTCAAAATACACACACTCATAAAGATTTGTGAGAAAACACGTTAGGAACGGTTGCTAGGGAAATAACCAACGGATTTTGCTGAAAATTGAACTCGGACTAGATCTTGTCACAACTAACCGGTGTGCAAAATTTCAAAAAGATCGGACCATTCCTTCGAGAGTTATCGTGGACGAAAAAAGAACGGGACACACACACACACACACACACACACACACACACACACACACACACACACACACACACATACATACATACAGACACTTTTGAATTTCCATGTTTTTCGACCCGTAGATCACGAAAATCGAGGTCCCGAGGCCTGATTCGTTGGGTCGATTTTTGCCCCATTACAAAACTTTCTCTTTGAGAAAACAAAAGAAATTTGAATCTAAAAACTCTTACAATATACTTGTATAGAGTGAAGTGGGATAAAATCAATAAGTCACACTCGATGGCCAAGGACACTGAATTGTTCTATTTTCTCCATAGCAACCGTTGTTTACCTCCCTAGCAACCGTTACGAAGGTTGGAAATTATGAATTTTTGAACTATTTCCATCATTTTTGACGGCAAAGGACACAAAATCTTCCCAATTAGCTCCTTAGCCACCGTTGTTCACCGCCCTAGCAACCGTTGCTAAGGGAAAAAAAATTGATGTAAGTTTCGTTTCCAGTATTTTCAACGTGCTATAGAGAAAATTGGGAAAATGTGGTGTCTTTTGTCGTCGAAAATGATCAAAATAGATTTTGAATTGATCATTTCCAACCTCAGCCGTCGAAAATGATCAAAATGAGTCTTCAAGTGTGCTAAATACGGACCTGATCGATTTTGACCGCCATTAAACCGTATGACAGTCACAAGATGAATTGATCGAAAAATTATGCAGGTCCAAATGTCTTGCATCGTGTAGAACCTAGAACCGTTTGCTTTGTTGCATATGATCAAATAATAAGAGAGCCCGGGCAGACATTAACACTCGCGACAAATTTTGGTCAATTGAAAAAGAACGACACTTTACACAGTCACAAAGATACGAATTGAACTGATTAAATAATTTTTTTGTAATCTTTGAAAAATAAATGATAGTATCTACGCTAGTGGAATGGTGAAAATACAGGTTTGGGGCGCGTTTGTGGGTGATGTTGAAGCCTCTTTGAGAAAGCATACTGCTAAGGCACTTGGCAGCGGTTTTTTCTCTCTCAAGTTTTCTTTTAAGAAACATTATAACATAAGGAAATCTTATGCATTTGCGGATCTACATATATAAAAGTACTGCACATACCACGTAAGGGTAGCTCTCGTAAAGATAGATCATATTACCAGGAACGATACTGATGCGATTCAGAAAAATAACGGGATGAACGTCAGCTTTAAGGCTTGACGGATCAAAACGGAGTTAAGCTCTCGGGGTCGCAGACGTACGAGTCCATGCAGCACATCAGCTGGATCATATGACAGATGCAAATATTGAAGAGCGGAATTTGCAGGGGTCGCCGCTACTGTGGCTCCACGTGTAGGTATCGCCGAGTGAACGACAAGTCACTTTGGCAGACGCTCTTGCGCGAGATTTTGTAAGACCTGCATGTAATATACACATCGTACAGCACTCGAGGGAACACCGTTTACAGCGGAGTTTCGAAGTCGCTCTTTGTGATGCTGTAGCCAGAGTTGAGATTCAGTGACTGAAGTGGTAAATATGGTGAATCGCTTCAAGAAATAATACGGTAAGAAGTACGCTTAACAAGAGCAAAATCCTAATTAGTCATTGCAGTGTTCTCACGTTTTTGCTTTCTGAAAGAGAGAGCTTTGTAATGGGGCAAAAATCGACCCACCGAATCAGACCCCGGGACCTCGATTTTCGTAATCTACGGGTCGAAAAACGTGGAAATCCAAAAGTGTCTGTATGTGTGTGTGTGTGTGTCTGTGTGTGTGTGTGTGTATGTGTGTGTGTTTGTGTGTGTAACGTTTTTTTTCGTCCACGATAACTCTCGAAGAAATGGTCCGATCTTTTTGAAATTTTGCACACAGGTTAGTCGCGGCAAAGTCTCGGCCTAGTTCATTTTTCAGCAAAATCCGTTGGTTATTTCCTTAGCAACCGTTTCTAACGTGTTTTCTCACAAATCCTTATGAGTGCTCATTGGGGCAAGCCGGAAAATCAGTTTTAAGTCACACTCGATGGCCAAGGACACTGAATTGTTCTATTTTCTTCATAGCAACCGTTGTTTGCTTCCCTAGCAACCGTTGTTTACTTCCCTAGCAACCGTTATGAAGGTTGGAAATTAATAATTTAAGACCTATTTCCATCATTTTCGACGGCAAAGAACAAAATCTTCCCAATTAGCTCCTTAGCAACCGTTGTTCACCGCCCTAGCAACCGTTGCTAATGGGGGAAAAAATTGATGTAAGTTTCGTTTTCAGTATTTTCAACGTACTATAGAGAAAATTGGGAAAATTTTGTGTCTTTTGCCGTCGAAAATGATCAAAATGAGTCTTCAAGTGTGCTAAATGCGGACCGGATCGATTTTGACCGCATTAAACCGTATGACAGTCACAAGATGAATTGATCGAAAAATTATGCAGGTCCAAATGTCTCGCATCATGTAGAACCTAGAACCGTTTGCATTGTTGCATTTGATCAAATAATAAGAGAGCCCGGGCAGACATCAACACTCGCAACATAGTTTGGTCAATTGAAAAAGAACGACACTTTACACAGTCACAAAGATACGAATTGAATTGATTAAATAATTTTTTTGTAATTTTTGAAAAATAGATGATAGTATCTACACTAGTGGAAACGTAGGTTTGGGACGCGTTTGTGGGTGATGTTGAAGCCTCTTTGAGAAAGCATACTGCTAAGGCACTTGGCAGCGGTTTTTCATATTCCAACGAACCCAGTGTTTTTTATCCTGATAAACATATTGTGGTTGTTTCAACCATTATATGTTTGTTTTGGATCTTATAATTACTGGGTAAAATCCCAAACATATATAATCACTAAGAGACTCGATATCGTAACCTTGCGTTTCGACTATAAATCAAAACTGAAGAATTAAAGTTTTCAGTGTGAACAGAACTCAGACTTACACATTTGAATGTCCCAAGACTTTCTGTTTTGATTCATATTAAGTCCCCTGCTCTGAATTTTATTTAGCCTAAATCTGTGATCAGATTTCATTGCGAGAATAGTGAAAATTCAATGCTTCTCATTTATTTTGATGGGTCGTGTCTTCGTAGATTTCTTGATAGTCTGCACATATATCGTCAATCCAATAGATCATTGAATAAAATGATATAAGGTAGGTGTACCCAACATGCGCCAGGACCCAATATGCGCCACCCTTCGTATTTCATATATACGCGCGTCTAGAGCATCGCCGCGGCACAGAATCTTATCGGCAATGCTAAATAATGAGGAAAGAAAACATTTTCACCGATCGGGAACCTTTATACCAACTCGTTACAGCTCGTTTTATCCATTTTTTCGCCAATTTTCATTCTCGATCTAATTTCGCTCAGGTAAGTGCGAATTTTTTTAATACCCTTAAACTGGGACAAAAAAATCGAGCGACATATCATTTGATTCCTTGTTATATCATCTACATCATCCAATTTTTTTTTTCATTGTATGCCCTTTTTATCAATCGTTTCAATAGCTCTTCGTTATTTTTATCAAATGTACCCAATATGCGCCACCCCTATTTTCTTGCTCTAGAAGCTACAATCAACCCATTGATGGTAAATATCCGCCAAACATGGTGGAAAGAAAATTTAGTTCAAGCTCTGGAGCAGGTGAAGAAAGGTGAGATATCGCAGAGGATGGCTTCGAATATATATAAGATGCCTCGTCGAACATTTCAACGATATGTTAAACAAAACATATCTGAAGAAAGGAAAATGAGTCGACCATATGCGTTAACGACAGTACAGAACGAAGAATTATGTAGTCGAATTAAACGCTTAGCAGATATTGGCTATTCTATAACGAGAAAAATCTCGAGGTTATGCGTTTATAAGGACTGTCTTGGAAAAAACATCAAACAGAATTTTTCCACCATCATGACAATAGCTAGTCCCAAATAGGCTCGGACATTTTTTAAATTGAACTCTTCCATTTCAGTGAGAACATCTCATTATATTTAAAATTATATTTAAAATTACACTAAAAAGGATGTTCATCAATTTGAGAGATTAATATTGGAATTAGATGTTGCATAAGTTAATTTTGTTGATTCAAAAACAACGGTTTTTCATGAATTTTAACTGAAAACTTGATTATTTAGGTTGTTAGAAGTTCATATAATCTATGGTTTAATCAAAGACAAAATGTATCTTTCTATAAAATTATATCAGAAATATACTTTTTTGTTTGTATTTTATTCATTTTAGACATGTTTCATGCTTCAAATTGGATGAAAAGAAGTATTTTCAGGGTGGCGCCATATTGGGTACACTAAAAATTTTTTCCCGAAATTTTTTTTTTTTTAAAACCACGGTATCTTAGTGTAGAACTGTTCAAATTGAAAAAGACTTAGCTCATTTTGTAGGTATTGAGTAGACCTTTCATTTGACACCAATTATGTTAGAAAATATTCATTTGACGCTGTGTAGTGACCTTTCTCGCTTAGGTGGCGCATATTGGGTACAGGTACCTTATTCAAATATTCAATGAGTAATTTGACTCGATTCCTGTGAGAATGAATCTGGAAATTATATTCATACATGGGGCTTTCAAAATAGCAGATACTGGTCATGTTAAAATAACATTTCGATAATCTTATAACGCGATTTATATAGGATGAAATGTAATTATCTGTTATATATCGTTTTAAATACCATTTAATTGAAAATGCATAAATATATTTTTTTCGCAAACTATTTTCATACTGCTTGAAAGTTAAATTAACAAATCAAAAAATAAATTATTGCACACTTTCTGAGATACGTTCTTACCCAAGTTGTCTCATGTAAATCGATTGGATTGTCAAATTAAAAATCTCGTACACAAATTCACCCACAATCTAATGTGTGATCGTATTCAAGAACGTATGTCATTGATTCATACAACTTTCCGCATGCGAGAAAACATCATAAGCTTCAACGCCGGAACGCTTGAATTTATTCTTAGCGGCAGGGACAGCCTTTGGGCGAGGGAGCGTGAAAAGCACCCCATGGAACCAAAGTCGACGACTTAGTGGCTACCAGTTGTACGAAACGTGGCAGAGAAGCGACTGTTCACCATTCATCGATGATGGTACTATTATTACATTTTTATTCATGAAAACAAATATATTTTTACTATTTCTCCAGTAAAATTTGACCACATCGGTTCAATGTAACTTAATATGAAGTTGAAAGCCCGATGATTCATATACATGATTGTCAACATCAGTCAAAAATTGCAATGCTTGCGAAAATAAAAATAGAAAAAAGTCAATTAGCGCTAGTCTTCTTGGTGAACGTCGGCTAGTCAATAGTGATACTCTCCATGGGACTTGATTAACTTGATTATGATTTTCTTTCACAGTTGAGTCTTTCCAACATTCTAGCATCTCACTTCTTGTATATTGGTCATTGGAATATCCGATTTCTTTCATGTACATGGAAGTATATTTATATCTATGACTTCTTGTATAATTATATATACTATGTATATGCATAATATCGAAACTAATTGGCAGAATATCTCCGGGAAATCAGAACGTTATAATAGAACGTTAAATAGTATTTCAGAAAGTTCCGTGATGAGTATGGACCCCCGGAGTTGAAAACCTCTCCTAGTGAGTATTGATAAAATCACTCTCTTAAGACCTTACAGTGAAAAACCAGTGTATAGAAGTGAAAAAAAAACACTGTATGAAGGTTGATGAATGATTGAGTGAAACTACATTTAATTTCTCATATAATAGAAGTGAATTTCTACATTTATTCCATAAATTCTGATAGCAACAATTTACTGCAAATTTTATATAAATATTTTTGCTATGAAAACTTATGGATCTATAAGGAAAATTTACTATTATTGCATGAAAAAATAACTGCATTCCGCTTAATACGCGCAGTAACAGTGAATAGATATTCAAAACAATGTAACATGACTTGTTTTATAAAATAAAACGAGTATTCATGAAAGTACATTTGAGTCACATAAAAAGAACAAAATTCTAAGGAAACTAAGTTACTAAGTCAGATTATGTGATAGTAATATTTCTCTACGTAGAAGTAATTATTTTGAGCCTGTATAAGAACGACGTGACAAGCAATTTTTGCAATAATGTTTTGTTATTATACTGCACATGTTCAGTGAAATATTACACACAAAAATATATGTGTATAAAATTTAGTGATAGTAATTGGTGTGTATATGTGTGTGTATATACGTAACCACTGTAAAATTCTAAAAAAGATAGATAGATCTCCCTGTAAGTATTTGACTACTTCCACGATATTTCTTGAGTCCATTATTAACAATACTACTGACATTCATGTATTATGATAATTAATAAGATTGAATATTTGGAAAGAATGATTGTCAAGTAATGTATCCAGCTTTAACTAATTTGAAAAATAAAGAAAAAACTGATATGAACATACGTTGAAGGAAAGAAAGTATATACCAAAGAAATTGGATTGAATTTTTTTTTCAATCGATCTCAGGAGTCTTCAAATTCCATTCTCCAGAAAAATTAGGAAAGGAAACCAATAAATAGTGTTCCACATTATGAATGAAAAGTACTTGGTTAAAGCCAAATACATTATCTTGGTATTGTTATACCTGAATTTCGTATTGAAAAATTTGAAAAACAAAAACTATAATTTCCATTGTTATTGTACCTTTCTCCCTCGATAAAAATAAAATCATCAGAAATTAATTTCTTTTTCAAAAGAAAATCCTGATCAGAAAGCATAGGATTGCGTAAGATGTATTTCTTTCAATAACATTTTGAATAAAGTATAAATTAAGAAACTACATTCAGTAAAATAACATTTTATTTCTAGTCTAACTATAAAAGCGATGACATTTCATTCAACAAAATTTTGTATGTACTTTATGGGGAGACTGAAATGGTTGCTCAACCAATACAGTTAAGCTCTTTGCTTCATTTTTTGATTAACAAATACAAATATTTTCAACTACAATCTCTATAGATGAAATAGTTCGATATGATGTCAATCTCTAATAAAGTTGTTGATCTTATCACATTTAATCAAAATTACTGTTAATGACAATAAAACCACAAATGACATTTTATAAATTGAAAATTATTGAACTGCATAGTTCCGAAATGAAGGTTTGTTAGAATGAAAAAGTACAAATTATATATATGGATATGCAGTCACAGTTAGGTTCCAAAATTGACAATAGGTACATTTATTCAAACCATATACTTTTGTACCTACACAAACATAATTCCAAATTCTAAATAATTTTGGATTTCTTTTTATATCAACGTGTAACGTCAATGACTGCGAATTTTGAAGAGATTCATTTCTCTTGTTTCTAACAAAGACGATAATCTTAGATAATGATACATTCATTCGTACAGATGCATTTCAACAGAAATTCTTTTCATAGAACTTACTCTAAATTTATTCAGTAAGTATGTACACATGCCTGGTTAAATCTTATTATTGTTTGATCATTCCTGGAAATCTAACATTACATCGCATCAAATAATAAGAGAGATTATTGCGAATCAATGTTTTTCTCATTTTTCTTGGACTGATAATCTTTATTCAACACACACAAGCATTCATGATTAATATTAACTGTATGTCGTATGTGTTCGTTGTTATGAAGAAAACTTTAGCGATATATGATTCGGTTTACAGTGATAACACTTTTTCTTAGGCAGTTAAAAAAAGTATTCGGAAGTATCACTGCCCGTCGTCATTCACATAAAAAATCAATAGATCCAGTAACTCTCATTTTTTCGGAAGGATTTTACATTCATATCAGTCAGTATAGCTACGAATAGATTGAATAGTTTCGAAGAAAATTATGAAACTGCATATTAAACTATATTAGTATTATCACTTTCCACCATACTGGCGTATTAAATAATCACTAGTCTTTGATGAAACTGATATTCAACAATGACTTCGGTGGCATCCTTACCAATCGAATTGCAATATATTATTGCATCGAATTTCTCCTTCTTCATTCACTTAAGCAAATCGTCAATAATATATATGAACTTACAAATACGATTCGGAGAAAGCAATTACTTAAAAATTATCCACCCACATAGAGATGATCTTCATCAAATGAATCACTAAAACTTCATCATCAATATTAAGAACACAAAGCTCCAGAAGTTTAAAGTAAGACTAAGCAGGGATCAGACAGAGATGGGCATTGCTGGTCTCCTCACAAACCACATTGATAACGTGCTCGATGCTCGCTGTTACAGGGAAAGATTCATGTAAAAAATATACAATAAAAAGTCACTTTGAATCTGTTCTCGATCACGATTCGAAACATTGACGGGGCAGCTCTTCAACATACAAACGTCAAACACTCATCCACAGTATAAGTCAAAACAGACGATGCGCATTTATAAAAGTGTTAAGTCGAACATGATTATTTTTCGTGTACATTCATATCTCTTGAAAAAGTCCTAAAAAGATATTTTCCAGTGTATGATAAAAAGTGATTTGTCAATGTTTGACTCTGTCTCATTGATACGATAACCTACTGCGGCTCCACTTTGAAAATTCAATCATCCTTTTATAAAAATCCTCCATAAAGAATCATCTTTGAAGTTCGTCATGTACGTTCGGCAATCGTCTAGCTAAAGATTTTCAACGTTAAACAATCATATCTCGATGAAGTTACAATATTCCGCAAGTTATAGCTTGTATGTACAAAATCGAGGGTGAGTGTCGAATTAAACCATGGATCGACGGCAAAGTGGAGCAAAGCAGCAGCCGCATCGGAATTTCGTCTCACTAATCGTCCAAACGAGGCTCGACAAGGGGTAAATAATTGCAAGCGTGGTATGACGTTTAAAAAAATTGCTACAGTCCTCGATGGGAAGCGCACGAGGTCGGCTCATTTGTTGTCGTTGGTGGCGCGGATGGCCTTGCAGATGTCGATCCAGGGGTGCCCGTAGGAACTGCAGATGTCGCATGAGCCGGGCGAGTCGGTTTTAGTGTGCTGCTGGTGCTGCTTGTATTGCGCGTCGTCGTGCTTGAGCGGGCTGCTGTCGCGCTTCTTGTTCGCAGCCAGGAGGATGTTGGCGGCCTCGAGGAGGAGGCTCTTCTCGTCCCGCTGCTGCCGCTGCTGCTGCTGCTGCTGCTGCTGCTGCTGCTGCTGCTGCTGCTGCTGTTGCTGTTGCTTGTTGGTGGAGCCGCGACTGAGGGTCGAGGAGAGCTGCAACAGCTCGGTGGCGCTTGGCAGCGAGGCGTTGGAGCGGTGCCGGCGCGAGGCAGGCAGCGTCGCCGAGTTGTACGACGAACAGCTGTTGGTCGAGGACGGCAGGATGCTGCTGCTGCGCGAGGACAGGAAGGGCGAGCGCGGCGCGCCACCTCCGCTGCTGCTGTTGGCGCTGGTGCTGGTTGTGGTCAGGCTGGTGCGGCCGCTGCCGTTCGAGCTCGGCGAGGAGAAACGTAAGCACCGCAGGAGACTGAGTCAATCGTTGAGCAAGCCCTGCGACACGTTAACCAGCTGCTCCTTCAGCACGCGGAACGACGGCCTCACCTCCGGGCAGTGGGCCCAGCATTTCCTCATCACCTAGACACACCCAACATTTCACACGTTGTTTACTCTTGCCTCGTTTCAATCATTGCTATTTCAATTTTATCAATGCAAACACATAGAATAACGATGCTTTTGATCATTTAATAAACTAATTTCAATGTACGTCGAATGATTCTAATAGAAAAGCAAAAATGATACCTCGAACGTATGTTACCAAAATAAACGAACCTCGTAAACCTCTTTGAAGCAAGCTTTCGGTCTTTCCAAAATAATTCCACGTTGTACACGCTCGACAACTTCGGTGTTCTTTAGCCGTCCGTATGGCATTTTACCACATGTGAAGACTTCCCACATTAGGACTCCGTAAGCCCAGACATCGGATTTCGAACTGAATCGTGTGTAGTTCAAGACCTCAGGAGGCGCCCATTTGATTGGAAATTTCGTTCCTCCGCTACTTGTGTATTGATCGTCTAAAACGTACCTGGAAATGGATAAAGAAAAATTAATAACGTTATTAGCCATAAAAACGTTCTGATCAATGGTTTGAACTTTTCGAGTCTTATCTACCTGGCCAATCCAAAATCAGCCACTTTCACAACATTCTCCGATCCGACGAGGCAATTACGAGCAGCCAAATCCCTGTGAATGTAGTTATGCCTTTCCAAATACGCCATACCTTTGCAGACCTGCAAATTACCAATAAAATTAGACAATTGATTAATTAAAATGTTATTTTCACTACAATAAATTTAATTGAAATTTTTTTCTCGAGAGATGGCATTTAGAGTTTTTATCAAAAAAGTAATTCAAAATAATTTTGAACAACATTTTTTCCTACTCAGTTTATGATTGAATTTTTGCCATAATGTTCCAGGAATTCGTTTAATTTTGAAGGCGACTCGTCACTTAAAACAATCTAAAAAAATCATAAAGCATATTTCTCCACAAAATTAACAATTTTGAAATAGAATTAGCCTTCCTGGTTTTACATGTCAACCAATATTACGCTCTAGTTCATTTTCTTCTTATGTTAAGATTTTGATACGTTATCATTGCGAAGAATTCAACTCAAAATCGTAAATATCGTGATCTTTAAAAATACATACAGCTCATTTTGATCACTCTTCATTTATTTCGGGGAAAAACCATTGAATAAAAGTAAAATAAAGAGAAACGCTAACATATAGCAAAGTAAATCCCAATCAAGTTACTATTCAAGTACATGGAATGAAAAAAGCCTTGATCTAAAGATAGCAATTAAATACCTGTATGCACATGTCCAGAAGTAATCCAACATTCGCTCCAAGTGTGGTTTCGTGTCGACGGAGGTAGTTGAGTAGAGATCCATGACGCATATATTCTGTCACTATGTAAATCGGTCTATCCTTACTACAGACCCCGTAGAGCTGGACTAGGTTTTGATGTTGTAGCTTACTATAAATTGCGAAGAAAAGTTAAATGTAATATTGAAATGTAACAACATGTTGTTGTCAATATTAATTAGTCTCGCTGGGTTAGAAATATATTTTTTTACAAAGTACATACGTCATGACTTTAGCTTCTTCGATGAAGTCATCCTCGGACATGGTACCTTCTTTCATCATCTTAACAGCAACGTCGATAGATCCGCGCCATTTTCCTCTGCGTACGACGCCGAACTGGCCGGAACCAAGCTCTTCGAGTAAGTGAAGTTCTGCAGGGTCGATTTCCCATTTGTCTGGAAAGAGTTCATAAATCAATCACTATCCACAGGAACGGACAAAATGCTTGTTTGCAAATAAAGTTTTTTTGAATTGAAACTTTTTCTGGAATTTGATATTGTACATTTCGCTGTAGAAAATTGTCGGAAATGAAAGGAAAAGATACCGAGTATCAGTAATATTTCTGAATATATATGAGAACGTATTGACAAACACAAATCTTTTCCAAGCGAAAGAAAGAAAGCATACCATGACTGAGGCCGGCAGTGGGTGGTACAGGACGATCGCAAGGGCTGGCTTTTAGTCTGCTGGCAAGACCACCGCTGTTATGTCTGTGGTAATTAACGAGATCTGGAATCGAGCCACAACAATGCTTCTCCGACAGGTAAAATTCCCCTCTCTGATTCTGCTTGATGTGATAGTGCTTCACGTGAGGATGAGGGCTGCCAAAATAATTACACATAAATCAGTTAACAATGTAACTGTACAATGAATGTGAGGCTCATGGGTGATTACACACTGTTTTTCTGGCTTATTGTAGTTTCTATGGCCAGCTCATTATATTTTTGGGTAGAGATAGTCTCTAGAAGAATTTCATAGTTTTTCACTGAACTGTTTCAATATAGTATCTTTTGAAAGTAGGGTCAAATAGTGCTCTGTTGAATCATTATTGAAATAAACTCTTCAATTAGTAATCTTACACTTCAATTAAATCAATAAGGGTTGGAAAAACTTCTTTGATGACGGAAATTTTGTATAGAATAAGTAAGATTAAGGCAAGTTAATTATGATGATTTTAAAAACGGTTGAATAATGAAAACTAGAGAACAATGGTTCACATTGATAGATAAAACTTACACTTTTGTGTACAAAGATAGTGTGTACAGGCCTTTTGTGGATGAATTACGCACGACAAAACATCCTTCTTTGTCTTCTTGTTTAAGAAGAGACTCGGCTCGTTGCCTCGACATATCTCCCACGTACCATCTGGAACAATTAATTACGAGATTTACTGATATAATTCAATCAGAAACCAATCAAATTGTTCAACTTCGTTTTCAGTTCCAGTTTATGATACCATTACACCGACAACATCATATTATAACATTAATTTCCACCGAAGCTTGATACAACAGATATCATTTCATTTTATACGTAATTTCAGAATCGAATTAATTGAAAATAAGTGAGCTCCGATAGAGCTTCTGGCTTCAATTAGCACACATAGGAGAGGTGAATCTACTTACTCATATTTTTGAAGACCAAGAAGTTCTTTTTCTTTAACGTAATTACTGGGAATGTAGCCAATTGATCTAGAAAATCGATTAAGTATTTTATTATTTCATATTATTTCTAAACGTAATATTCACCAGTTAAACGATCTCCCAGCACTTACCCATGCTCATCTTTGACTTTCCACCAGTGTTCTTGAGAATCATCTAGCACCTCGTATTCTGCACCCTAAAAATTCCAAATAATACACGTTTATCAATATTACTCAAAAATATTCTGACTAAAATATTATTAATTTTTCGACAATATTTATGAGTACAGTGAACGATGTATTTGAAAAATGTACCTTTTCCAGAGATAAATCACCTCCTTCAATTGCTCGAAAAGGATATAAAGCAACCACTACTTTGCTACGTATCATCAGCTTCTCCTGTTTGGCAAAAAAGAAACAAGTGAAGGAACAATACTTTAAATGAGTAACTGCTCTATAGATAGATAATGGGTAATGTCGTGTTTGTTCATGTCCGTTTATTTGAGCGCATTGACTAATTATTCTTATTTTTATAAATCTGATTAAGGTTCGAAAACACTTTTGATGCTTTGGAATTGGCAAATTAAAAATATATTTTTAGTTTGGTTAACTTATGAAATCTCCTCATGGATGTAATTAAAAAAAATTAATTGATCGAAGTTATCGTAATAAAAACTATACTATTATACTAGTCAAACTATACACAAAACACAATCTTTCTCTCCAAGTGCTATTTTACGCGCTATTTTATGTTTTCACAAGCTTTATAGAACTTTGAAGTAATAAAAAAAAACACGGAAGAAAATTAATTTTCAGCCAAGTAACGCGTTATTCGGATGACTGAACATTGCTGGTTTTCGGAGCTGAGAATATTCGATCAATTAGTGATTTGCCATTCAAAACTACAAGATATTTCCTAAAATTAGTTTCTATTTGAATCCAATCTCAAATTTCAAGTGCCTCTTAGTACGAACCTTTGTCTTGGACGACGGAGTTCCCGGCGTCCCGCCCGGCATCACTGGAGTCGACGGGGTCGCTGTAGCACAAAAGAAACGAGAAAGTTATTGAACTGTACGATGGGTAACTATATATAATTACATGGATGACGGTATCGGATAATTGAGAATGAAGAATCATCAGCACCCTCGTATCGGTTTTTTATTTAGAGGATTCATCAGATAGTAGGGTAGATGTTTGGTCGCTATATGTGTTTCGATTAAATTGCCCTCGGTTAAACGAGTGCTTCCGTGATTTATAATTAAAACTAGACGAGTAGAAGTTTTGAATGCAAATTACGCACAACTAACGGAAGACTACTCGAGAAGTCAAGTGGCGTTTTCTGGCAACTGGCGCGAAAACTTGACATGTAAAACGCTGTAAAAATTCGCCCCGGCTACTTCTCTCGCAAATTTTCATCCGAGTGTAAAGTCAAACGACGTCCTCTTTTCATATAATACCCGGCAGTGGCTTTCAGTGGGGCGGAAGTTCAAAGCATGCATGCACCGATAATTGGGCTTGTTCGCCTCGAGTAGTAGTACTATCGAGTGGGCACGGGCTAGAGAGGCAGTCACGCAAATTGGGCTAATTCATATCTCGACTGGACTTTTGCTCTCTCTCTCTCTCTCTCTCTCTCTCTCTCTCTCTCTCTCTCTCTCTCTCTCTCTCTCTCCCTCTCTCTCGCGATAATCAAACATTTCACGAGCAAATTAGTCAACCACTCGCTGCTTCTAATTAAAAGTCGCGTATATAATTTTTGGAAATAGAGCTGGAAGAGGATGTATCGGAGAGCGTTCGAAACAGGGCGGCGAGAAGAGGCTGAGCTTCTCGGGAATTCGAAATGAGGCTTTGAAAGAGAGCTCTCCAGCTCCGCATTCGTTTCACGCGGGCCAAGTTTTACTTTACAATGAGCCGGAGTGCGAGAGCGCGCGCCCACCCGATCGTGCACTTTTTACCGGCGAAATTTATTCGCCAATATAGCCGGCGCGATTGCAACTTTTATGAGCTGAGCGTTTCGCTTTGAATGGCGATAAGCCCATGGAGTTTCGTCAGCCAACTGTAATTTTTTGCCTCACGTCTGAATTTTATCAATATAATCAATGGTGAGTTTTGGATAGGAGGTAATTCTTGAAAATCACCTGAAAGAATACGTATTACACAACACAATTACGAGGATAAAGTTGTTAATTGCAACACGAGAGTCTATGCTTATTTTATTATTATCTTTTTTTCCAAATTTCCAGAATCATAATAAAAAAGCAAATTACCCAGAATAGAAGTACGAGACAAAGAAAGTATAAGGAATTGTTGGGAAATATTTTTCCTCGATATTTCTTTCAACAGAGTATAACTTCCCGACGAGACGCACAGGGGTTACGATCTGAATCAGCAGTTTGAGTGAGGCATTTCTTCCGCGCGAGGGACGCGGAAGCCATACGAAAATCGATAAACTAAGCTGCATCTCGCACGGGAGTTTTTTCTATGATTTATTGAATTCGTACAAGGCGGTGTCAGAGTACAGCCGCGGCTTGACGCGCTGCACAAAGCTGATGCAGCAATTCATCTCTCGAGGACGCAATACGCACAATCGAATCGTTGAATTTTGCCGGAGGAGAGTAAGAAAAAATTAAAACACGCGTCCGAGAGCTTCGGGAGCGAAAAGCCGGGGACGACGGGGACGGTGTCTCGGGGGGTGGACTCACTCGGTGCTGGGCGTGAAGCTTATCGAGCCGGCGAAGAGGAGCATGCCGCCGGCTGGGCGTCGGGCGGCCGGCAGCGCATCTCGCTGCGCTGCTGCTGGTGTCTCAGGGCTGCTCGTCGGGACTCATGGCTGCGTCGCCGCGTCCAGGGGCGCGGCTCTGTCGGGGAGGACCGGGGGTGGCAGGCTGGTGCCGGCCGCAGGACTGGCGGTGCAGTCGCGCGCGGGCCAAGCGCGAGGCAAAGGGAAGGACGCGCGCGGAGCGGCTGCAGCAGCAGCGCCGGCGAACGCGCGCGCGACTCGCCCCTAGTCTCCACCCTGTCTAGACAAAATCAATGCGACCTCAACCTCGCTCGCTCGCGCGCAGCTGCCTGCCGCGCCCCCCGCCGCCGGCGCCACTTGTGCCGCCGCCGGCCGCATCTGCCGCTCCCCTGCTGCAGCCGTGCCGCCCCTGATGCCTCGCGCCTGCACCACCCCCCGCGCCTCGCTCGCGTGCTCCACGACGCCGCGGCTGCTGCTGCTGCTGCTGCTGCTGCTGCCGCCGCGCGTCACCCGCCCCCGCCGCCGCCCATTGATCGGCCCGCATGTGACTGTTCTCGCGCTCGCGACTTTATCGCGAGATAAGCTCGTTCATGCAAACGACGCGATCGTATAGTGTGACCCGAGATAACGACACCCCTGCCGCCACCCCGCAGCAGCCATTTCTCTCGTACGCATCGAATGCAATATACACAAACTTTCAAACTCTTATACATGTGGATGTGTGCGTGGGTGGCAATGTTCGATCTGTTGTCGATTGATTGGTCATTGTTGTACACCTTACCCTTCAAGATTGGAATAGTAGGAATTGCATTACTGATAAAAATAATAAATCATGCTCAACTAAAAATTTGTACGGTTTTACTAAAAATCGGTACATTTAACAAATTTTACACAAAATAACTAGAATTTTACTAATCTTTCAGTTGGGTATTTACTATTTTATATTATTATGCAATTTCAACTAATAAATAGTCGGCGTTTACTATTTTAGATTTAGTGTGTACGAATCGCTCGTGTTGTTATGGGCTCGGGTTTGAAAACCGTCAAAATTGACAATTCATTATTTTGAGAATGATGATCCTCAAAAGAAAAAACCGTACTCTGTAAATCTGAAATAATAAAAAAACTACTATTCAATTGTACAAATTGCACAACTTAATGGGAATAATAGAGACAAATAGTAAAATTTTACTAATATTTTAATGAAATTTTACTATTGTTTAGTAGTTATCTAACATTTTTATAAGTTGTACAATTCGTACTATATTAGACAGTAATTTTTCACCATCTTAGATTTAGAGAGCAGAATTCAGTCTGCTGTCTGACCCGATGGAACATTGGTTTGTTCCCCGGTTAAGTATGATATGGCATATGTCTGGCAATCTGTCTGGCCGTATATTACCCGCCGAAACCACCTTACATTGAGAATCAAAGTTCCTAACACCCGCAACAGTAAGAGAGTCTACTGAAATTAGTTGACGATACGTTGAAACACAATCTTGATTTATGCACATACAACCACGCACGTTTTCCAAGTATGATTGTAAACAGCAATATTTCAGCTTATAAGGAAGTCAAACTGCTGCATTTTCTTCCACTTGGCTCATGAAGCGATTGCGAACTCGCTTCGGCATAATGGAGCATGCACCAAGTTTCGCGTGACATGCGGTTTGAGGTTGCGTCTCTTTAGTTGGCGGAAATTCACTGCCTCCGTAATAACTTCAAGCTTATGATGCTTTTCGTTGGATAACATTCATTGGGAAAACTTGACTTTGCAATCGCAATACGATATATTTTTTCAGCTTCATACCTTATTCGAATTGAATTAGTTTAACAGAATGATTAGCATATACGCCAATTGGACCATTTCCTCCCTTGCCGTGTATTAAACTGCACTGAGTCTTATCTCAAAAGAAGTGAATCCATCTACTTTAATTTTTAAACTTGCCTCTCATCCTCTGTCACTGTGGAAATAAATATACATAAGCATATTTTTCTTATGCAACGGCGAATTGTAGGCCGCTGTCACTGTGCGAATAAATATGTATTTTGATGTATTTTTAACGTGTATAGCGGCTCGAGTAGGAAGGAAGGAAGGTTTAGCAGGCATGGCTGCGATAAACAAATCCTACATACGATAAGAGCTTCCATACTAAATTTTAAAAAATTCAACCAGTTAATCTGATGTTTCTCTCAATTTTTTTTCAATCCATATATTATGAAAATATGAGTAGTTCAATATTCGAGAATTACCAAGTTAAAAATTCAAATTGAGGTGAACATTTCACAGGTGCTAAATTGACAAATTTTAAAATCTAGAGCGGAACGCCGCACTCAAAATACCACAATCCAATTAATTACAAATGTGCAATTCCCGACAAATCAACTCACAAATTGAAATTGTGCAAAAAACAATACTCGCAGTATATTGATATAAAGACGACATCCGGTGAGAATTACCCAACGCTCGCCTCTCATCAAGGTTTGCACAGAGAAACGACCACGTTCATCACTGCTCGCGATGGTTTCACTTTCTGTCACTCCCTCATTCTCTCCTCCCCCGTCGAAATTCGCCTCTTCCGCGACTCCCTACGTATGCTCATATACCTATACATATACATAGCTCGAGGTCTCATTGTCATTTCGTTTGTATTCCTCGTGCGCGTGCGCGTTCTCCTCCAACTAAGCGGCCTCGAACTTATACCTGTGAAAAAAAAAAACGCATCTCGAGGGCGAGGTTTGTCCAAGTAGTTATGTTACGAGTGTCTGCAATACTTTTGGGTCGATCTGTGTTCCCTTTGTGACACTGCGCATTTCTATATTAGTATAGTTGAAATTCATGCATACATAGTGACAACTATCAGAACGTTCTTGTGATTTCAGTTATTACGATTCAAACAAGAAAATAGAATTCCGCTATACACCACTTGGATTTTCAATTCGAGAATACAAATATTGAACAATTTTCATAAGCGCTCGTGCAATCCCCCACGTTGAATGAAACACGATCCGAATTTGAAAGTTATTTATTTTCGATAAAGTGTTGATGTTTTCAAGAACAGCTGTAGCTCGACGTGAAGTCTCTGATTTGGCAACCCTGCTGACGTCCTGATCGATAATTTTAAAAGTCATGTTCCTTACCGACGTAAAAGCGAAGAAATTGAGACGTGACCTGTTTACGTGACTTCAATACAAGCCTCGGCGAAACACTCGAAAAACGGTTAATTAAAACGCGAATTTAAAGAAAAAAAATATCCCGCACTTTGTAAGACACTCATATACGAAATCTCATCAGAATTAGGGCGGTTTCCGTCGTGATTAAATTTCTCATTTTCTGTTTTCATTTCAAAATTAATTGCATAACATTCGAACGTCGGTAGTTTGAATTTCGTAGAATTTCTCATAATCCCCGTGCAGTTGGGATATTTATTCGAAAAAAATGTGATCGGATAAAAATCCAGTCTGAAAATTGTGAGAACCATAGGAGGTGGTGCATAGTTCGAGAACGTCTGGTTCAATCACGCGGCAATATTTCAGTTCCGTAGTCTCGAATCGACTCTGACGATTTGAACGAGATCATAATTTCCTCGTTTATTACATTTCAACAATTTCACAACCAGAATAATCTTCCCTAACACCATTTTCCTTTAATATCGTCTTTGCATGGGACGATCGAATTACGAGACCGCAGCTTTATTCTTATTACCTAGTTATTCAGTTTACGGCTGGAGCATCCGAGTGCTATGAAAATAAAGAGCACACGGCGAGCGACGCCGTCATTCCCGGGCGTCGTCCGCAGCAACGGCAGCAGCAGCATCATCGTATGTATATACATATATACGCATAGTGCGCCACGTTGGCGTTTCAAAATTCAAATGCACGTGGCCGAGAGAAGATGAATTGGATTATTTAGCCATGGCGTGCCCGACGTGATAATACAAAATGGGTGTAAACAGAGTATTGCGGTTGTAACGGGGGAATGAAAGCGCGCGAAATGAGAATGGGCACCGAGGCCGCGGGCTGATATCATACTAGACCTGCGTTATTATTAATGTGACAGGATGATGCAATTAAAAAGGGCCGGGGAAAAAAGCTGTGGAGCCGCGAAAAAGAGGCAAAAAGTTTGCAAATCGAGCCGACGGTAACTCGGGCAAACGGACTAATAAATTTTTCAAGCCAACGGTCAGCGTGAAAATAGCAAGGGATTTCGCGTCCTCCTGCAACGCATTCATGCCGTCAAATTCGATTTGGTTATTTGCCGCCAGCGGTGTTCCATACATATCTAAACAGAAATGCATGAGTTTTTAAATTCTTTGAAACTAACAAGATGTTGTGAGATACTAATAAATTATGAAAATATTTTTCTAACATAATTTTTAATGAAATCCAACAGAATGTTCTGAAATGAACGGGTGTTCATGACGGAGGAAGATGAAAGATACAATATCCGGGAGAATGTCGGAAACATTCAAATCGCGACTGCTAATTGTAATGATTCGGTATGGATTCTTCACTACAACCCGAATTAATCCATTTTAGTGCTCAATACAATGTTTCACAGTATTCAATCTAATCGAAACATTTCACTCTGCTTCGTTCGATTGCATCTCATTCGATCTGCATTCATGAATTTTCAACAGTACAGAATCTTAAAAATTAAGGGGCTAGTACTGATAAAATTTTTGCGTCCAGCACTATCTGTAAATAGTGGCACAATCTCGCTCGGGTTCACATTTGAGTAGGTGGAATCTCAATTTTCCAGGGAAGATACCCTACTTGTTAACTTCAAAGTTCTCTCAGTGTAAGTTTTATTGCCCTCGAAAATCAAGATTATTCTTGTTAATGTGTATTCGACCAACATAGTCGCACATTTAATGGGGAGCGCATCAAATTCAATCAATAGTCCCTCGATTTTCAAGTTTCTGCTCAGTGAAAGTTCACCCACCTCCGCAGTCTCGCGCAGTTGATGCATAAGAAAATCAAACGAGACGCAATGAAACGAAGCTTTGCTCCAGCCGAGGCTGTACAGTAGGTCAAATAACATGAATAATTTACCGGAGAACCGTCATTTTGAAAGGTAGCATATTCAACTTGTCAACTGAGAGTTTTCCGACTGTAAACATGAAAAATATGCTCGAGTTATATGACTATACATCCCCCCATTCCATTTGGATAGATCAACATTTTTCAAGACGCAGGAGCGCCTCTCGTGCCTTATTCAGCCCGGACCAAAATCTTAGTGTAACTTTGTCATTGTGAAATATGGGAGACACATCTAAACGTGGAGGGACTTTGTCCCAAGAATACACGAGAACGCTTTTATTCAACTCGACGAAAAACATTTACCACATTTACCATCATATATATGTATTGCAAAAAAGCGCGGTTTCCTCTTGGCGCGCGCGCGCGCGCGCGAGCTCCAGTGCGCGGCTGCAGGTGAGAGACGAGCGAGCTTGTGTCCCAGCAAATGGATGCATAACGAGGGCGCGAAGAGACGCCGAGCAAAAGCAACAGCGCAGTGGGCGCGCGCGCGCGCGCGTCACAAGATAGGCATGACAATGAGCGCTAAATAAAATAAAAGATGCTAGCACAGCAGTAGTGAAAAGAGCTGGCCCGAGACGGTGCGAGTGAGAAAATGCGAGATGGAAAAACGGATTCGCGTGGGATGCATGTATATGTATACACGTATACGGGCGCAAGACGAAAGCGAAGAAAGAAGATCGGGAGAAAGAAAGAGGGAGGCGACATTTCTCTCTTATGTCTCAGAAGTGAGGCCCTCGAGTGCATGCAAAACGCTATTAGGTGCGCCCGGCTGTGTGTAGTATTATCAAGAAGACGCGAGGAAACCCCGCCTCCCTCCGGCCTGTCGCCGACTGCACCGGCGTTGTTTTTTTCTCCCCCGGTGCTGGCTGGCTGGCTGGCTGGCTGGCGCGCGCTCAATTTAGGACTCAACTTTTCCGTTGCGGCTGAGATTTTCTTTCATCTCGACTACACCCCCGCCCTCCCCGTGTTTTCATTAACTTTATGTCGCCCGAGAGCGCCGCGCGGCGGTGAACGCTGTATACGTATATGGGCTGCATGCAGCCCGCGCGGCGTATAGCCACCCGACGTCGCGTGTAAGAAACTGATGTATACGAGCGCGATGGCGTTCGAAACTTTAATAGGTTGTAAACAGATTATGTACCCGCGCGCCGTTCGTTTTTTACGTCACCTCCTGCGCGTCCCCTGTTCAGGGCGAGATTGTGCTTTGATTTATCGATGCGCCGCGAAGGAGAATCTCGATTCGATGACTATACGGCGCGTCAATTCGAAAAATTAAGTTTCTGACTGGTTCTCGAGGGATACAACCTCATCTTTTACTGTTGGAGCGTTGAATTTTATCGGTGGATTCGTTGATTTTCACGGTTATGCAGGGTAAACGTAAACGTATGTAGCGCATGAGCTTATCCGACATTCACTACAAATCGCAATGATCTATTTGAGCGCTCTTAGTAACCATCTTTGTATAGGATGATGATAACATCTCCGGGAAATCGGAACGTTATGCAGCCACTCATACTAATTAGAATTATTGGCTGCATATATTATACGCTCGGGTAATCCACCTCCAAGTGTCAGCGAGATCAGAGACCAAAATCCCAATTGTAAGTCCAATCTAATCGACTTCGCAATCCGTAATTTAATTTGATTTTATTTGATACTCGTGTACATTAGTTGAGAATCGAATGACATACAATGCAAAGTGTGGTGAATGCATACAATGTATGTACCGGACCGTAAAAAATTGAGGAGCTACTGATATTTTGATGCGCCACTTGTAAAAAGGGTTTCGTCACTCGGATACATATTTGCCGTGGAAACCTCAATTTTTCAAGCGATCAACTCAAAGTTTTTTCAGTGTGGAATTCCGCTCTCGTATATCACGACGTTTTTGATTTATAATTAGCCAATTATAAATTTGGACAGGGAAACAGGCTACTTCTGTTCAGAATGCTTGAAACTTTTGTATGAAGCTGCATTTCACGGTACAAAGATACAATCTTTGAGATAAAAACTATGTTTTGTTAGTGAATAGACTAATTTCATTTGTGAGTCAATATTTTTGAAGAAATGATAACATATTATGAGCGAGTTTTGCGATCGTATAACGATAGTTAAATGTAATTGATCATGATAGAAATTAATTATTTGTTATTCACGGCGCGTTGTACAAGTCTATTGTTACGAGCTTAATCAACAATGATCTAATGATAATTATCAATCATTGATCCAACTGTTCATAGCTATTCAAAGTTCTGTACACCTGCAAGTGTCGCCGCCCTACCGACCATCGTGGCAAGCCCTTCATCGACCATGCTCTCTCATCGAGGGACCGAAAACCCATCACTTTGCGTGTATTACCAAGACTTATAGGATATGATGTTGTAGGGTACGGAATAATTGTATCATCTGTTAATTTTCATCGATTATGGATGTGTACTGTACAATCACAAAGAGATTTTATTATATTCAGATTATATTTGATTGACTGCCATTACTATTTTTTCAACTCATAAATTATAATTAAATCGGAAAGAATAACTATTTGACAAGTACGGCATTAAAATATCAATAAAATTGTCTTTAATCACTAGTCCGATTTCCGATCTATGCAACGTGAATAGCAGAATAACAGAATTTGGAACTCATTCTAATTATAAGCTAAATCTAATAAAATTAATATGGAATCATACAGGATATATCCACAGCTGATAATTAATAGCTGCACGAGCGTACTGTACCCTATAGCATTGCGCAGAGATATCGACAGATTTATTTGTTGATTTTCAAAAGTGGTGGAAAATAGAATGGGGAAGTAGTGGGGCTTCCATATCCAATGACATTTTTACGGTATCTATTGTATTCATAACTAATAATATTCACTAATATATTCTTAATCGAAGGAAAATGTGATTTCACAATACGACCATTTCATCAATTTGATAAGCATTGAACTAACTCACTAATAAGTTAGTAACTTTCCATTAGTTTGTTCTAGTATAAACGTTTGTACTACTCAACTGACACTTGGGATATATTTGTGAATTTTACGTTTCCAATGAGACGAAAGATCGTAAACGAGTTCTAGTAACAGTAAGTAATACGATAAACAGCAAGCGCGAACAAGCGCGTGAAGGGAAAAGTACTTGCTGCAACTCGCGGGTCTTCCGGCGATGCATCACTCACCGGAATACACGGAAGAGGAGGAATAGAAAAAAAGGCGGGAATATGAGCGAGAGAAGTTATGTCGGATAAAAGCAGGGCAGCTTGCGCGAGCCCGACAATTTGTCACCGGTCTCGTATATACCATCAGGAGCGGCTATACGACCGCAGCGTCGATGGATCGCATTGCCAAGTCGAACACGTATCGCGTGAGAATTCAAAAAATGCGGTTGGTTCGGTCACATCCGTGACATCCAACTCACTGAGCCCGCTCCCCGAGAGAGAGAGAGAGAGAGAGAGAGAGAGAGAGAGAGAGAGAGAGAGAGAGAGAGAGAGAAAGCTTCGGAGGGAAAAATCTGAAATTTCAATGTATCTCGAAGCAAGCGGAAACATATTTCATTCCCCCCGGACGCGAGAACGCGTTGACGGAGAGCGAATATATATACATGCATATACATTGCACGTCGAGCTCAGGCTCACTATTTGATTGCTTGAGATATACGTCGCGCATTGATGGGTTTTGATTCTACGATCGGTTTAAGGGCTTCATTGGGACAACTGCGTATACATATACCTCGATCATTAATCTATAAGCTACACAACTTTGGCTGATTTCCCCGTATACGCGTATACAGGAGAGCCCCGAGCTCCGGGAATTTCGAGTCCTTTGACAGTCCGCGTCGACATGAAGACCATTGAATCCAAACAGGGGGTAGGGGAAAGCTCCATATATTCGACAAATTTCACTCGGACTCGTGGAAAAACTTTTTCGTCCCCGAGGAACAAGGGGCGCGTGAAATGTGACTAATTCACGCGGAACACACGAGCCCTGACAATCCCTGGATCACACACGAGAATAATTCTCTGCAAAGCGTCGCGCGTCGACAATGGAGCAAATGCTCCAGTGCAGCGAGTAGCAGTTAGAGGCGCATATCGCACGCCATATAGATCGTCACCCGCGATTCTTCTCTACTGCCGCGCGCGCGTTTATCGGCTATCCACACACACACACACACATATATATATATATATATATATATATATATATATATATATATATATATATGTGTGTGTGTGTGTGTGCATATATAAATGTACTGGATGAAAAGGTTTGAAAAGCGTCGTGTCCCGGGCACACAGTTGCCCATCTATATCGATCGATTGAGCGCGAGTTACATTGTACGCTACGCTAATTCCGTTCTTTTTTCCTACCCTCGAGCTTCCTCTCTCTCCTTTTCGCCGAGCACGTCAGGATTGTTCACGGCTCATTGTGCAACTCCGGCACTTTGCCTTTTTAACGATCGGGTGACTAAGCTCTTGCGCCAACACTGAATCCGATTACATTGAGTCGATCTGGCGATGTTTAACTTATTACCATGAGATACGGGACAAAAGTTTTGGCTATGCGCGCGCTTCGAATACCAATTGTGCATCCGACTTTTTCGCGATTTTATTCTCCTCTGTATGTTTATTCCTGCTGCTCGTTTCGATTGTCGTTTGCAGGACACAACTTTTCGAATAAATCCAGTTTTCTCTCGTCTTCGCGTTTTAATAATATTCATCCCTGTAACCATTGATTTTCAAGCAACCGAGCTAGAGACGTGCGGTTCGCGAGACTAGCTACAGCAGTATTATACACCGAAAACTGTTCTGGGTTACGGCTTATCATTTAATTAATCTCGAATAATTCCAAGCCAACGCATGTTGATTAGCGACAAGCGCATTAAATACCAACATACTTTGCACCATGTCAAACTGAACGCATTTCTAGTTTCTGTCTTGTGATTATTCAACTGATTTCCCTAGACAAATTTCTACTTCGAAACACAACTATGATAAACGACGAAAAATCGTAATTTGTCCTTAAAATAAAATGGAAAAATTCAGAAATATTTGGAACAAATATTCATTTAGTAGTTTAACATATAATTAACTCAAAAAGTATTCCACTAATTTCGAGGGCCAGATTGGATATCCGTATATTTCCGGATGAAACGAATATTCTGCATACATTGAGGGTTAAACTACTTAGTTGAAATTA
This sequence comes from Aphelinus atriplicis, assembly GCA_020882685.1. Lineage (NCBI taxonomy): Eukaryota > Metazoa > Arthropoda > Insecta > Hymenoptera > Aphelinidae > Aphelinus > Aphelinus atriplicis. The sequence goes on along the minus strand of CM037075.1, from coordinate 51,068,109 downwards.
ATGGGATTAGTTGTAGTAAGTAATTGAAGAATGTGGAATGACGAAATATAATAATCCATGCTAAAAGGGTACATTTAAGTGAGATTATTACGTTACGTTCGAAATTTTTGCTCGACTCGTATTATTCAGTAAGTAAAATCAACCATAAAAGCGAATTACAATATCGAACCCATAAAGCCTGTGTTCTTTTTATCAAGTTTCTATCCGAGGCATCGTTAGTATTCTCGCCCGGCAACAAAAAACCCTTATAAATCGAACGTGATTGGACCTTAGGCAGTATACTCGAGCACAAATGAACGAGAGCAAAACAGGGGGCTTTTTCAAACACGGCTCGAGCGCGCGCGCAGGTACGACCGGTCGTTGGGCCACGTCCATCTGACGAATGGATCCTGCACTCGCGAGTATATTATATATACGACGAGCCGCGATGAGGCCGAAGCCCTATAATACGAAGCGCACATAAATAACACTTATGCGTCTGCGCTTTTTTTTCTATTTCTCGGCACGAAAGTAGCCCCGGAGGAACATAAACGATTTTACCCGGGGTAGTTTGAACTCTCTCTCTCTCTCTCTCTCTCTCTCTCTCTCTCTCTCTCTCTCTCTCTCTCTCTCTCTCTCTCTCTCGTATTTACTTTCCGTTTGATCTCGATGCGCAGAATATAATACTGCCGGGGCGTGCTTACACTGCGCCCCCGTAAAGGCCACTCGGTTCGATTAAATACTTAGCAAAGTAGCTATACATTCGCGAGGGCGAATTTCAAGTTTGAAGTGCTGTGCGGGAAGATTGCGCGCGAGGAAGAAAATTGCGATGCCTTACTTTGTCAAGTGGGAATATTTCATTCGCCACTCTTTTATCGTTTCATCGCGCCGTATTTGCTGCGGCGTTTCCACGCAAACGCCGTACAAGTGTATCATAGTTGGACACATTGTCGACGAAACTGCCCTTGTTAAGAACCATCAAGACAGAAAGTTTCAGGTATTGTTAGGAAGTTGGCTTATCCCGCTGCTCTCCAGGCCAACCAGATTGTTGCATTGAACTGAATCTCCAGTGATACTCTGTTTCAATACTCGAGTGACTGTTCTTCCCTCGAACAATGACGAATATTGAATGGCTCATTTACAATTACAAACTCTTCGAGCCTGGAGTCATTGGATTCGTACCGTATGTAAGACATATAATTAGAGAACTTTGTGAGCGCTTCACTTTTTATGAATTCCAAGCTCTTGTACGGTTTGACAATTTCAATGGTACTGTGACAATTTATGAAACTAATTGAAATTGTGTCTGATATTATGTCCGTGGCAAATAATTAAGATTGTATGTCTCTGATCAATATGACACTCCAACTGCGTTTTGTCCCATGATTAAGTCTGAAGAGTCCCTGAAAAAGTCCTTGAAGCATTGTGTCGTTATTTTTTAATAAACGAAATAATTACTTTGGCAAGAGATGGTTAATAAATTCCTTCCCAGCAATTATATTATTCAGCAAACCATTTTTCAACGCACTTGGTACGACCAACTTTCATGGTTGCAGGTTTTAAATTGAATTTAAGTGAACTCTTGATATCTTAATTTATGCGACGTTTCGCCAGCATGGCTTACCACCTGACTGATTTTTAATATAAAAAATAACAACAGATAAATAATGCAAATAGTTGACGAACTATCGACGAAAATTTGAAAGTTTCTTTCGCGCTGTTAGCGCAATGTAGTGAATGTACAAGTTCGGATGGTCGTTATTATACTCTTAATTTTTTTAAATTGCTATTCCTCTGGGCAAAAATATTAACATAAAATACAGCTTGATTTATTTAGAAGAACGTGAGTAGACCCTTTACTTGCTTTTAGCTGCATTGAATAATGTATACGAAAACGCTAAAACTGCAGCGAGAATGAGTAGTATAATTGTGTGCATAACACTTACGTGTAACAAAAAACTTCAAATATATCAAAGCTCTCCACTCAAGACTTGCATTCACAATGCCATGACTATATATTTCTTGACAATCATTCACAGTCCATCATCATTTTGGAAAGTTTCAACAACGTTGATCTTGACATGGAGTTATAGTTAAAACATTCTCTAGTAATTTCTTGTAGAAAAGAGCAGCTTAGGCGAGCGTTATTAGGTGCCCGTGCCTCATATTATGTACTTGAGCGATTTCGGCATGAAAAACATTTTGCGCGTACCGAAATAACCTGGATAAGCGAGGTGCACATACTATTATTTCTCGCTCTTTGAGATGAAAAATGATATTCATCAAACTATGCGCTTGACCCAGCGGTGAACACTTGTTTTGAGTAATGCTTTACCTCGTGAAATCCGTAGATTCTCTACATGAATTGTGAAATTTGATTAATTCATCAAACATTGACTACAACAAACACAACCAGTAGCTATACGGACTGTTGAAATACAAGTTATTAATAAACGAGCAGGCAATTTGACCTGACTTTCTGAAAAATCCGTACTATATTCTCCAGGAAACTGTTCACAAGACGGAAGCAACGAATTGCCGAGTCGAAACGTCTGTTGGCTCAAACGAATCCACCGGGGGAACGCGTGAAAAATTCAGCCGGGACTGCCTCGTATGTTATGGGAGGGAAGGGGGGCGGCGCTGGATTATGCCAGCCACCTCGAGATTGTTGGTGGTGCAGTGCGTCGTGGCCCCGGGGATCGCTGCACACTCGCTGCACTGTTTACGAATAAACCCCGGGCTTGTCCCAACTTGTTAGAGGCTTGCGCGAGCGTTTTTATTGGGTCGCGCCCGCGCGCGTCAAGCCAAGCTGTTATGACAGGCTCACGCTGTTTTCGGGTCACCGGATTTCGCTGTTTCGGTGGCGGTATTTCACCCCCGCCGCGCCAATTTCCCTTTGAAAGAAGACGGATAAAATGTTCGGGGGACGTGAACTGAGGTAATGATCCCACTTGGCTTTGTTGGCAATAAGTGCGTGTGGTGCGTGTGTGCAGGGGTTTTCCAACCGGCGTCGTCGGCTCTGCTTTCTGATCAAAGGTATTGATAGGCGAATGCTTTGTTGATGTACATGATGTGCTCATGCTGCACGAGTCGCACAAAGTCACGCCGAGATTATTACATTTCGTGATTAGTCAAAATGTCCGCTGCTGGATGCATCAACAGTATGGTTTCTCAAAGAGGATTAGTGTAAAAATAACAACACCAATGAGACATGTCTTCCGCCATCGACAGACGAACCTCAAACTAATTGACCGTAGCTCCGTAGCAATGGTTAATATACGGGTATGAACAAGTCCTCAGCTACGGTTGCTAGGGAAATAAACCAAGGATTTTGCTGAAAATTGAACTCGAGCCACATCATTCCACGAGTAACATGTGTGCAAATTTGCGAAAAAGTTCGGACAATTCATTCGAGAGTTATCACGTCCTAAAACAGCGTCATTTATGTATAGACATTTTTGGATTTCCATGTTTTTCGACCCGTAGATCACGAAAATCGAGGTCCCGAAGTCCGATTCGATGGGTCGATTTTTACCCCATTACAAAGCTTTCTCTTTGAGAAAGCAATATATAATAAATACGTATAAAAATGTCTGTCCTAGCGCTGTGTTCTTTTGCAGCCAAAGCGAGCATTGCATTCTTTTCCCTCCCCCGGGGCATATTTGAGCCGTGCGCTCGACTTCTTGCCAACCTCATTAAAGTTTTCTCTAAGATATCGCGTACATCTGCTTCGAACATTGAAATTTTCGGAATTGTTATTATGAATAAAAAAAAACATCGCTAAGAAACTGCAGGGAATACAGCAGATTTGATGAACGCAAAATTACATTTCCAGTTTGAGTTATTCTCATTATTTTCCACAAGAAATGTAGACAAGATTCATAAGGAATTTTTTTCAGGATATAAGTATTCCTCTTTATAAATTTTTAAGCATTCTTCAAGCGAACATACAATTTGATTTCCAGAATTTTTTAATTATAGAATATAAGACAAGCATGAGGAAATAAAATGACAATCACTACGCGGCTCCGGTTCAGGCAAAACAAAGTTCCCTGGAGAGTGAGAAAATATTTCTGCAATGTTTCTATAGGACAAATTGGCAACTCTGGTAGAAACATTAAATACTTGTTGGCCGGATTCTTTCCGTGTTATAGTGATATAACGGAAATTCTGGCAGTACTTTCACCGTGAATTGGCTCGAAAGTTGGTCAATATCGACGAAGGAGCGAAGAATTTATGCAGAATACATAACCTAAAAGCGTCATTTAAAAATTAGAATTTAGTCGACCAGATTGGCTTACGCATTCACTTTCAATCTTTTTAAAGTAACAAGTAACTTGAATCAATCATGGATAGTTAATTAAGTATAATTTTTAAAATTCAAAATAAACATCTTAGAGGAAATGGTTTGAAAAGGACAGATTGCGGAAACTCATTTGAGTGTCACACACTAATAATATGTGTGTGTATGTGTGTGTGGCCATTTACACCTCAAAATTATGAATAGTGTAAAATCACGATAGATTTCCTTACTCAACTCTTCAGAAGTGACAGAGCTGTGCCACTGGGTCACAAAAATATTTGTAGGCATGCGGTAGCCGGCTCTTCACCAAATTTCTTATGGAAAGCTGGTCACAAGTCGTTTAACGGTCTAGCCAAAAGCTATTTTCATAAAAGGCCGAGTCATTTAATTTTCTACCACGAAAATATCAAAGAAAACTGGACTTGTTATCTAAGGGTCGGTGATCAATTTAGGTCAGAACCTCTTGAGTCTGTTCAAAATTCTTTCAATTCAAATTTTCAAAAGCCGTCATTTACCTAAATGTCAACTTCATGACAGCCATATTATTCTTCAAATTCTTCAAGATGCAGAACTTCATTTACAACCTATTACGTATTGATAAAACCTCTTTAAATTTGATTTTATGAAACGTTAGCCAAATTTTCATCTCTGAAAAATGCCGAAAAATGAGTTAACATCTTTTGCCATTTGAATATTGAAAACCGGAGTCAATTTGAACACTATTGTTCATTGAAGTGTAAATTATGATTCGATAACTTGGATTCCATTGATTACATCAATTATGAACACGAGAGAGACGATTTCAACCCGTGTGACCCTTATTCGAGTCAAAAATACTATTCTATAATATTGGTCGCAACATTGCGGAAAAGAGATTTTGTAATGAATGGAAAATCAGAAACTGACAAGTAACATATTCAGATTCCCGCGAATATTCGCTCCAATTTCCAGCTTGATCAAATTACAATAGAGTGACTTAATCAATATTGACGCGGAAAATAGTAAGAATATATATTTTTTAGAGCGAAAGTCGAACAGTGCTAGTGTTCACACGAGGGTGTCGACACGGCGGTGGCATCAAAGGCTTTCGGAATGGACTACATACGATAGATATAATCTGGCTATAAGTGAGATGAGCTGAGTCGCTCCGATATAGGAAGAAATCGGAGAAGCTGGTGGGGGCAGCAGAGGTGATGGCGGTGATGGCGCACTGAATCGAAAGTTATACGCTCTCAATATTTCATCGAGCCAGGACGCTTTTGCCAAGAAAAATCCGGGACAATTGCGGCGGCTGTGAACTCGCGCGTGCTTCACAAAGTCGACCCTTTTGCTAGCAGAAAGACAGAGACAGAGCCGGGCTTTCCAATTCCGAGGGAGTGTAGGGAGTGTCGGAGGGAGGGGGGGGGGCAGGGCGCGCTATAGTTGGGTTTGGCAAGCCATTCACCATTTTCCGAGCTACTTAAGTTCTCTCGGCCAAAGATTACGCGCGCGCGCGCGCCCACTGAATTTCTCTCTCCTTTGGATTCAGATTCTTTTCATTTCCCCGACTATCTCTCGTTTCTTTTGATCTTCATTCCGAACTCCCTTTGTCTCGCGCCACGACGATCTTCGATTGCTCCGGGGAAATTTTTAGTTACGGCTGCGCGTTAGTTGTCGGAAAGTGTAACCGGTTTTTCCATCAAGTGAATAATGGTACAGTTCGAAAGAGAAAAGTTTTCAGTTCTGAATCGAAGCACGATTTTCACACTGTCATTACCATTGAAGGATTGTTACTGGCTCGTAATTTGAACGAACACAGTTAATGTCTCACTTTACCAGGTTGAAAGGGCGACTCAATATAATAATGTTACTAAAATAATTTACAGCAGCTCAAGTTATAAGTACTGAGAATAAAGGAAAATCATACTCGTGACTGGAGATTTATTATATACGTATATGAATTCCAAGTGCTCATTCCACGGATAATTGTTGTCAATTTTTTTTCTTCATTTTGTTCTGCACACTTAATTCGCATACTTAATTGCAAAATATAACAATATCGACTATATAGTCAATCAATGTTCTGTATAGATTAATATTCTTGATTTGAGAATTCATATTTTCGTGTTGCGTAAACTGAACTTCTTTTCTCTAAGAAATTAGACGGTCAAAGAAAATTATTTGATCCCTCTCAGCTATCTCATAATTGCTAAATTGTGGGGCTCTCGTAAAGATCAATGAATCTTCTCTTTGTATAATGCGTTTTGAAATGATATTAGATATTACTATAACGGGGTAAAGGTGTTTCTGACCCGTGCATATACTCTACCTCTTACGCACTTTATGCGAAGTCCTTTGTCATGCTATCGCTCGCTTATAATATGCATTTGATGACTGAAAATCACACACCCTTTGGAAATTATATACTTTAGAAAACTTCCCAGCGTTAAATCACTACTCGACTACAGCAAAAAAATTATTCTTCTGCATGGAATATTTGGATGATAATTAGGTTAATAGTTTCAATGCAAAAGAACCTTGACAATTCCGTACACCATTATAATGTGTCAGAATAATGAAATCGGGCAGGTTTTTAATGACAGTACAAGCAATTCATTGAATAAAAATTAAGAACTAACGTGGAGTGTTATCAGGGAAGTCGTGAAGGGAACGACCACTTCGTCGATCCTCACGAAAAAGAGCTAGCGTGTGTCGGAGTATTTGAAAATTCAAACGCGCAGCCAAGAGAGCTCGGGTTTGATCAGTACAAACTAGATCGGCTAAGCTTTTCGCTTAAAACCAACGCTGCCCATCGTAAACGTAATTGCGCAGGAAGTGGATTGGCGGAAGGGCCTCACCACTCGTTTATTATGCCGCGCACTGTGCGCACGCAAACGAGGAGGAGTACGAAAGGAAAGAGCGAGGGAAAATAACCCGGAGAAATAGGCAAACAAGGCAAGAGAAAGTAGGTAATTGCAATCTCGGAGGACACATGTGGCCCCGCAGGCCCGAGACTACAGGGTGAGCGCGAGTGGACACACGTGTACGAGCCGAGATTCCGTGTCAAGTGATGCTGCCGGCCGAATAATGGCAATCCTCGAAACTCGTCGGACTCGGGCTTGGCTGTGAGTTTGAGGGGGGGACTTGTAAACAATTTTTTGATCTACCCGGACAAGAACAAAATCTGGGTCAGAGTCAGATTTTACCCACTCGTTTTTTCGTGCTCGCGGCCGATGTGTTCGATTTTTAGCCAACTTTTTTTTACCCGCCGAAGAACTGCCTCCGAATGTCGAACAAGCTGCTAACAACAGCAGTAACGACCTTTTTTGCGCGGCCACACCAGGCTGGATCGAACCGCGGTGAAAATCTCTTTTACTCGGGTCATGTGATTTCGAGGACTTCATTTCCCGAGGAAGCGTGCACGAACTAACGCGTGTGTGCTCGATCATAATTGACTACGCCTTTCTGGTAATCGAAAGTGAAAGCCTCAACTTTTTCACCCGATTATTATTTGAGAAATTACAAAAAAAAGTGAAAATAACTTTAATAATAACAACTGAACTATTCTATTCGCTATTGTTAAGAACTGTAGGAATTTAAAATCTGTATGAAGTTCACTCTTAATGCTTTTTCAACCAAATAATGTGCCTTGTTTTGTTTATTCATGATCTGAGAAGAAAGACAGCCGGTTTTGACAGATTTATTTGACAGAAGAACTTAACAGATTCAAGGACAGGTAGATAAATTGAATCAGAGCTGAGTATTATAATTATCATTTTAATCACTGTCAACTACTTATAAGGTGCAAAACTATTCGACGACTTTCTATATTTCAAAGTATCAAGAAGCTGCCACATGTATTTCATGTCAGAAATTTTATTACAATAATGCAGTTGCACAGAGAATTACACCCTTTTTCTATCTATCGCGCTATCTCGCTTTCTTGAAGATTCCATACCTCAATGGCTTGTGAAGCTCTACCTACTTACATACACGAAGCCTCGCGTGTACATTGCACAAAACCAAAGTTTAGCGTCGACTGTGCGATCGCAACAGTCGGATTAAAGGTGGCTGATTGACGAACTACGATATTCAGGTATCATACCAAATTTAAATCGGCTTTAATTCCAAATGCATCATGTACCAGTACCGAAGATTTCGACTTGCCCTCACTGCGCATGATAAATAGCAGTGGCAATCGGACAATGAAACATAGGAGCCACACAATCGGTAGATGGAACTGGGAGAGCTACCATTTTTTTATAGCATGTCACGAAGAACGAGGAGCGTTGACTGCTGAGAGGACTCATCTTACCCAGCTATTTTCAAGAGAAAAATTCGAGAGAATACAGGCAGCGTGACCTGAACAACGGAGAGGCGAATTAGATCCAATGCCTATGCCTGATTCAACATTCTTCTACATTCTTACGAGCATCTATATGCAAAGCACCGAGTCGTGCTTGTAATGAAATTGACAGAGTCAGAAATACCGTCTCTAATCCAAGATTTGGTAGTAGAGTTTTCAAGAATTTGTTATCCAGTCGATATTACCACGTTTGATTCATGAGTTATAAATAATATGTTTCAGTTCTTTAAAGGCTCCATGGCCGTAATCAAATGAATCGTTTGATAGCAGAAAAGCATATCAATTTTTCAGACACAATCAATATTTAGAAGACGATGTTTTTCAACGCAAACGCCTCGTGAAAGAGCCAATCACGATAGAAATTTAGACTATTGACTTTTTTTTGAAGAGAATTTTCGCCAATTAACCTCCAATGCTTTCTGAATCATTGGTTTGGCAAAGTTTAACGATAATCTTTGTCACGTAATTATCAATCCATTACACACAAAAAGTACCCTGTTACTGAGAAAAGACCCCCGTATCCTACGTAAAATGTTCTGCTTAACACGAATCTGAACTCGGACTTACTCCGTCACCCACCAATTTTGTATCATCAAAGACATATTTTTTAAAAACATGTTTAAGTAATCAGATTCTACATACATTTTTGGGGTCTCTAGAGATGAATCTGGGGTCTGTTTGACCTCATCAAGTCAGGGTCAAGGTCACTTGCAGGTCGTAGCAAGAAGAGGACGTGTAAATAGAAGAACAAATCCTCACTATATATTTTTGGGGTCACTGAATCCAAATCCGGAGTTTATTTGGAACGATCAGATCAAGGTCAACGGCGTTTCATGATCAAATTATTAGTGAGGTTAGTCATCTCTATATTTATACGTATTTTCCCTAATTTGACCATGGAATGCCAGTAACCTTGACCCGATGGTTCCAAATAGACCCCGGATCTGAATTTCCTTAAACATATGGTGAGAAAGTTTTCTTTTACTTACATGTTCTCTCCCTGTTTTGACCTCCAAATGACCTTAACCCTGAACGTCAAGAGAACTACTAGCCTCTAGTAGAACTAGTAGAACCACTAGTTATTTAACTATCAAATATTCTTTCTCTCATGTATTTATAATTTATCGTATCCCGTACAAATATGAAATCAGAATGAGAATACAAGAATCTGGGTCACGTCAGTTTTTTTTTTGGGAGGGTACGGTCTAAACAGTTCATATGGGCATATTCAGAATAAACTGTCGTTATTTTGAATATGCCCATATGAACGTAGATTGTTCTAAAAGAAGTCGCTCACCGTGAATCGTAATTCAAATTGTATAGAATCAGATAAGTGCAAAGTTCAACTGATCGAATGCCCTAAACTCGTATTGGATCACCTAAAATTCTCACATTTCATGTTGTATAGAATGTCCGACAATGCTGAGCTAAAGATTGCACAAGTTTTTTAATAGAGTGGAGAAAACGAGTTTTGTTCTTTGTAGCCTTAGAAAAAGGAGTTTGGTATTGAGAATAGTGCAAACTACGCGATCTTGTATCAGTTTCATGAATAAGCAATATTGAAGCAGTAGCAATTAATCAGCCGCCATCCACGTCTCACTCCAGTACACACCTATACATTCCTTACAGGTCAGTAATTCGCGAGCCCTTGCTGTGAAATTACCCATTAAAAGCGTGTTTCCAACTGCCGAAGCTTTCCCCAGATCTTGTATATATGAAAGAAGTTGAAAAAGACGTAGCGGGAAGGACAGAAAAGAAAAAGAACGACGGCTGCACCTCGTAAAACTGCCGCGCGAAACTTCACGAACAACTCGCCCGGATCTCTCCGATGTATCCGTTTTATCAGGTATTTTCCCGACAAAGTGCTGCGACAAAACAATGGGCCCGGTGTATAACGCGTTATAGAACAGCAGCCGAGTCAAAGCATCGGCTGCTGAAAGCTTCTATCCGCCTCGCCTCCCTCTCCCCGCCCCTCTAAATAAAGGGCGACAAGTGCGCTGCACCTGACGTGCTCACACACACCTACATGTGAATGCAGGCAAACCCGGCTGCTGCCGCCGCGTACCTATAGTTATCCGGGTACGGAAATTCATAAAACTTTTTATGACGACGTTATTACCTTGTTTATACAGAGTGACCGAAATGAATGAAATGAGCGTAAATGGTTTTGAAATATCGAATTTGTAATTATGCAAGGCTGAACAAATGAATGAAAAAATCGTCAGTGCACAGGAAGATTTCCATCGTTCATCCTGAATTATTCTTGATTGATTGGCAAACGAAAAATGAAATAATTGAACTAGAAAAATTGATCTGTTTTAATCCCGGAGAGCCCAGAAGATTCATTGACAAATGTGATTTTTCTATATTGCTAATACGAAAAAATAAGATGAATTTGGGCTGACATTGAGAATTTTATATACTTCCCTTTACACGTAGGCTGATACAGCGCAGTAAACATAATTAAAAAGACAGGCATAAATTAAATTTTCTTTTTAGAGTGGTATCATCAAGATAGCTAGTAAGTTTGTATGAGCTTGGTAAGTGCGGAAATCGACTAATTTTACGCTGGGTGAAGATGCGCAAAGGCCTCCGACATAACCGGCTGCAATTGACACACGTCCGCAGGCTGATGGCATCACACACCCGTAGATATTAGCGCGTTCGGGCTGACGTCGCGCGCCCGTAGCTCATCGTATCTGCTCCGAGTCATCGTCGTCTCTGAGAGAGATATCGGTGCGTATATAGGTGATTGCCGGAGGCGTAATTACGCGCGGCCGGATCGATATCGCATGCGTACGGGGGTGATTCTTCAATTAATCGCGGCTCTCTCGAGACAGCTGGATTGAAGTCCGAGCCCAGCTTGGCCACTCAATTTTGACATTGATTAACAAAGTTTGCCGGCCGATTAAAAATTCCAAGCTGCTGCTCGTCACTTATTTGTGATATTTTGCATATTGGATGAACGGGTCTCGAGGAGGTTTCGCGGGAATCCAGTATGTTGCCACTATACCTTTTAAATTGAGTCAGATTTAATCAGGGTACTTCATGTACGTGTCCGATTACAACCGTCTGTTACCACTGATTCAGTAGAATATGAAGCTAACACTACCCAGCTATGTCCAGAAACCAGTTAAACACAGGCATATTTATGTGTCTGGTAATCTCATGGGGATACAAATGCACTAACAATGTTGATATAGAAGAAATATGAATAATTACGATCTCGTTACTGTGAGCCAAATATTTCAAGGATTTCGTGTGTCGAGTATCGTGGATTTAGTAACCATTGCTTAAATATTTCCAAAAATGTAATCAACACCTCATCTCAACTCTTACGTCAGGATAAAATTTTTCGAGTATTTCGAAAGCAAACCTATATTCAAACTTGTGTCTTTCTTTATTGTTATTCAGAATTTCATCTTGTATATTTAAGTATGTGATTCACTTTATAAATCACTGATTATCATCAGGTAATATGAAATGAAACTTCTATTCATTACTTGATGTATTGAGAATAGTTGAGATAAGCAATAGACGTGATCCAAACTGAGGTACTTTAATCAATCTTTTTGGGAACTATAAGACATGGTTTCATATATGACTATACATTTGTTAAATGAGCTACGATCGGAAATCAATGATACTCATTAACAAAATAAAGATTTTTGCCACAGCGGAAGTGAAGTGCAACTTTTTTTCCCTGTCGTCCGGAATAGCCCTTTTCTTCCGCTGAAGACGAAAAATTGTATATGCTCCTTGCTCTCACTAGGTTATATTGGCAGACGCAAATATTCTGCGTGCCAAAATCGAATAACCTCACTCAGGTGTGTAATACAATATTTCATGCCTGCCAATACGATTATAAAAGTTGATATTAATTTCAATAATGCTATGTGGGAGGAATGCTCCCTCGTTATTCGTGGGAATGCTTCATAAAACATCATTAGCTCGGATAATATTATGAGCGAGGAATATTCCCTCTCGTTCTTCGTGAATGCTTCATAAAGAATCATCACCCTATATAAGTAAAATTCGCAATAAAAAAAGTGAATAAAATTTTTTTTATATGAGATGTTTAAACATCTCATATGAGTCCATGTTTACAATACTTCGACAATAATAGGAATTTCAAATAAATAAACATAAAATTCACTATAGTACTTTCAAAGGGCCGTGCCATGGGAGAAAAATTTTTCCTTTACCCGGGACATTCTGGATTTCATTCAATATGCAATTTTCTGACATTTCAATAAGTTTGACAGACTTTTAAAAGAGCAAAATGAAACAGAATAAGTTTTTCTTGAAATTCATTCCTGAAAGATTTGTGGGAAAGACATTGTTAGGCTTTATTTGCGTAATAAAGCAACTCAAACGCTTGGCTGACTTTGGTTTATATTACCCGTAAAATAGTTTCGGCATACGTAATCTCAGCACGTGCGAAACGCGTGAATCTAACTCCCACTGTTTTCGAATGAAAGATATTATTTTGTCAGTCACTTACTGTCAGCTGTGGAACGAGTGTATAACACACTATTTCCGACTTTCAACTCATTTCGATGCAATATGCCGAGTATTACCCGAGAAGCCTATAACGATTCTGGACTACATTGGGAAATAACATGTGAATGCTGTGGGAGAAGTAAAATCAATGTAGTTATCTTCCAGTCACGTATTAGCATCGGAGTACGAAGTGTTACCGTTTTTGAATAAATATATTCCTACATTACCAACTTTTTTTTTATAAATCTTCACAAGTGAAATTCAATCGAAGGCGAACGAGTTTCCACGACATAATATAATAAGATAAAGTGAATGTTTCAACCACTTGAGTTGTAACAATTTTTCATTGGGAAAGATATTTATCCAGAAGAAGCGCATATTCCTATATACCTACACTGATTCTGTAACATGTCACTAAAAGGCAAGAGTCAAGTTTTGCACGTGTATCGAACGATAATTTTAATCGAAGATTTAGTGAACGAATAAGGTTCAATGATCAATTTTCCGACGCAAGAGTTAAAAAAAATTGTTCAAAAATATTGATTGAAAATACGTTGTTTCCAACAAATGATGGCGCCAATCGATTCCGTGGGAAAAATTGTTCTGTTTTTTCGTCAGAGTTCACAAAGTGATTGCGTCGTGGGAGGCGAGGGTGACCCTGTTTTGACGGGTTAATTTCGCTTTCCTCTCACCAACACGCGTTCTTCCCGAACAGAATTGATCTCGGTGAATGAGACAATCATTCCGAATCTGAACAATGATCATTGACGAGAATTCAGAACTCACCTCAAAACCGGTTAACATTGGCACAAGAATAGAAAGCAAAGCCAAGAGTGGAAGCAGAGAGAGAGAGAGAGAGAGAGAGAGAGAGAGAGAGAGAGAGAGAGAGAGAAAAAAAACAGGAGCTAAAAAGCTGATTTTACCGCGCTTGCAAAGCCGGAGTGCAGTCTGTGCAGGCAGTGGGGCCCGCGCACGGCTCTGAGGTCACGCTCTCTCGCGTGGCACTGAGCAAACAAAGCAAGAAGACGATCTCGCTCCCCCTCAGTTCCTCATCTATGGCTGCTCTGGAAATCACGAATAGCGAAACTCTCTCTTTCTCTCTTCCCTTCTTTCTTTCTTTCTTCCTTTCTTTCTTTCTTTCTTTCTCCCTTTCCAAAACTCACTCGATTCAAGCAAACAACTAATCAAGGAGCACGCGGCGCATAATTGGGAACAAGCTATACCTATACCACCTGCGCGGAGTAGCATTTATCGCTCGGTTCCTCCATGCCATCGGCTCCATTGTAATTCGCGCGTCATTACACATGACCTCGTTTTTACCTCATTTTTGCTTCACGCACTTTTGTCGACGCGTCAACGGCGGGAGCGGCTGAGCGAGGCTCTTCCACAACTCGCGAATCCGCAGAATTTCGATTCAGCTGCTGCTGCTGCTGCTGCTGCTGTTGGTGCTGCTGCGTTGCAACTTTCGTAACGGTCTAATTACCCGCGAACGAGGACGAATTGAACCTGCGCGCGAGAAGCACGCGTGTGCCTCCCATTATATATTTTTCAAATGTTTGGTTTGCCTGCTCGTTCTTGGAGCATGTTGATTTTTCGGTTTACACTGCGAGCAACAATGGAAATCACGCAATGTGCAACTGTAGGTACACAGCTATTGCGCTGACGATAAAAGTGATTTTGGACGGAATAATTGTGGTTGCGAAACAGGTTCCGAGGAGATACACGTTCCGATAAGTCATTAATCTAAGTAATGCAGCGTTACTTTCTGCACTCTTTTTCTTCGTATTTACATCGCAGTAATAGTGCCCAAAAATCTACCGATGAATCCGAACCTAACATTTATTTTGGGTTGAATCAAATTTATTATGATCAGTTTTATACTGTTATATCCATCGTCTCAATTTTGGGTCTGGCTTAGTTTAAAATAACTTTTTTATATAAATTTCAAAAAAATCTTGATAAGCCATCGAGAGGAATGAATCTTATTTGTATTTCTGCGAGGACTTACATAACGTAGAGGATTCACTATGAAGCAACGAATCTCGTAACTCACCTACAACAAAGAAAGAAAAAAATTTAAGAAAATTAAATTAGAGAAAAATTTAAACGATTGGTAGAACATAAAACTTCGAGAACCGGACTATTTTTCTTTTTGATAGAGTTAAATCAGATCTCTAATATTTATCCAACATATATCAAAACTGTCTAGTGTCAGCAACCTATTAAACTTTACATGCACGATGGGAAGTTTAACATTCCACCTAGCTATCAGATTTTCGACCATCGAGATGACGGATCAAAAATGTCGAACTTCAAAATTTCGCAAAAGAAATTTTTTTTTTTATCAGCACACGTCTCGGTCGTTTTACATTGCAGAATATCCAATGTCTTCTATTTGGTAGATTTAGGGTCCGCTATTTTTATAATCCCTATATACCAATTTTTAATAAGATATGAAGTGTTGCCCTCCACCCTCCATATTGAATCCGCCATACTAGAGTCATGAATTTTGAAAATCTGATAACAGATTCGTGATCAGCGACCCCAAAAGCCCTTGAGGCAACCATTTTCACATAAGAATATTATTCGAAATATGTACGAATCAAAGGGTTAATAAAAAAGATAATACGTGTGTGAGGACTAGTTAATATGTGAATCGTATTAGGTTCGAATATCTTTATTTAAATGTCAAGAAGCTTTGAATCTCTACAATCGATGTATAGAGATATTAAAGGAGGAGGAATGATTCTCTGCTGGATTTAAGAGAGCGAGAAGAATCGTATTGAAAACCATCCAGAGCCTTTCAGCTTGATTAAACTATTTCTTCGATTTTAATCCCTTAGCAAGCTGAGCGAAACTTTCATCATGAAAGAATGAAAGCAGGCGACAATATTAGTGAAGATATATGCATCACGAAAACATGTAATCACCTTGAAAACTGTGATAACATTTTGATGAAATTGACTTATCACGAGAAGATTCAATGGTAATAGTTTCTAGTGAACTAGTCGAGTAAAGTTTGTATACTATAAGCATGCACGCATTGGACGTCCTATTTTTGTAATATTTGATTAATTTTTTACCAAAATATTTATCATCAGCTGTTTTATATAAAATCTATCAGATAGCTATAGTTACAGCTATGCAGCCATGTGTTTTTAAACGTTGGAAAATTCTCTTGTTATGAATAACCGAAGTATAATTGGTATATTTCAAGTGTTTATTTATAATAAATTGAAGAGAAGATTACTGTAACATTTTCATTAACAAAAATTCAAATTTCCGATCTGATTTTCAGCAATCAATCAAATAACGTTTATCCCGGCTTTACCCAACAGGCCATCACTCTTTATGTATAAATATTTCCCAATATTTTCAATGTGCTTTAACGAGAATACTTGAAAGCTGTATAATACACTGTTCGTAGCTGTTATTCAGAATTTCAATTTGTATTTGTTTTTTTCGTCCTTATAAGGTTTATTGGGATTTTTAACTATACATTTAAATATATGGTTCAAAATCTTACTTGAAAGTTTTATTTTTCATCTATGTGACAATATTTACACGGAAATTTAATTTTTAAATTTAATTTCTTGAATTTAATTTTTCAAATTTAATTTTTTAAAAATTAAAGTTAAGGTGCGACAGAAATTACCAAGCATGTGAAAATATTGGAACTGAACGTTGCAGTGAAATTTCACTGTAATACAGCATACTATCCACTGTTAGTATACAGTGAAAAATGTTTCACTGAAGCTTACTGATAAATTCCTACTGTAAGAAATATAAAGAGTAGCTACTCATGTGGGCCGAAATTATCAGTATCCATCCAAAGGAAGTTTATATTTAAATTAGCTTGTACCGTTGATGAGGTTTTTGTAAGGAGCCTGGGGAAAATTGATCAAAAATGAGCCGCATTTGTAATGCGCGCGACGCTGCATGTACTCGTGTGCTATTGGCAAATATACATTGCATTAGTTTCGACCGCTTGTATCACTGTTTGCTATGAATTTATTTGTGTACTTCATTTTGTATAAAAAGTTGACAAGATGAAAATTTACCCGGGTAAGCTTATGTTTCCAGGGAACAAAGAATAAGTTCTAAGAGAACAAAAAATATAATCTGCTGGGACTAGATATATCATTTAGTTCATTACGTTTGAAACAGTACGTTCGACCGTACTGATCTCGTACTTCTTGGAATTGAAGCAGAAACTAAGACAATAATTATAGTTGTCAAGCTCTTTTATTTGAAGAAAAGTGTTTGTAATCTATTTTATTTGTGCTTAATAATTTTCATATTTCCCACCCTTTGTTAATAATTAGTTAGACTTTCACAGTCCTACAATAGAATGATCCCTACTCATCGACTTGCAAAAGCGTATTCTGGTATTCAGAATTTTTTTTTGTAAAGCTGCATTGAAAGTGGCATAATAACAAGCACAACGTGTTTCCATACTGCTACCTCTACACTCTCGAGTCCTCTAGTCCTACTCTTCATTGACTTCAAAAAGTCCCGTAATCACGAGAGGGGAAAAAAGAAAAGCATAACATGAATATTCCTACGAGCGGATAACACCGCTTATCCCCGAGGACCCTCGGCTCATATTTTCCCGTATTACGATAATCAATTCGAGGCACAGGACTCGATTAAAACGGACCGGGGCACAGCTCGCTCGGTTTCCTCTCGAGAGAGCAGCTTCCGCTTGCGCCCGTTGTTTCCTCGACCGCTAGCGCGCGTTTTCTCGCTATCAATTAGCGCGCGCGAGCAAGGATTATCGATTCCGCGAGAGTTAATCTGCAAATGCACCGCTGCTTTTCCAACGATTGTGTGCCCGCACGCGCGAGCATGTACGTACGGCCACGTATGTGTAATTAGCTGCGTGTTAGAGCGCGAATCGAGAAATTTTTTCTTTTCTTCCTATACCCAATGGAGGTTCTCAATGAAAAGTGGGGAAAAAATGTCAATTAGCCGCGTGATTGAGGGGATCAAGGAAATCGCGGTTTTTTTCTGTTGTTCCAACGACGGGCTCGTTGGCTTTTTTGTGATCGATGTTTGTTCCGAGGCAATGGAGAAAGTAAACGCGACTAATCGAATCCGCGCGTTTTCAACTATTTGGTAAATTTTCTAATGAGATTCGGTTCAAGTCCGTACGCAAATATACACTTGTGCGAAATTTCTTTTCCATTATATAGTTTAGTAGTTTGGGATTCGTTTAGTGACTAATTATCGTAAATGATTCATGAATGTATTTGAAATTCGCATATTTTTAGATATCAATATGTTCAGCAGCATGCTAAATCAGCTTGAAAATGCACCGCAGCCACGATGTTCAAGACTTAGTTGTTGACCAGATGAGCCCACGTATTTGTTGCTCGAAAATATTTATAAATATATTGTTAATCTAACAAGTCCTACAGTAGTGACGCTAGAGCGATACTGGATGAATTCAAGTATCAACGTGATTCATCGTTAACGCGCTCAACTTCCCAATTACCGCTTGCACGGTAAGCGAACTTTCCAAAATCAATAACTCCAATTCGATTATTGTTGGTTCAGTAAGCCCATCGAAAGCCAACAAATCCGTTCACAGCTATCACTATCCACTCTCGCAGCTCTCCTATCTAATAAATCTCGATCAAAAGTATCAATCGCCGGGAAAATTGATCGGCCTTCGCTCAACGTCGCTCAACAAAAGAAGAAGGAGAAGAAGAGATAGAAAAAGAGGAAGAAGAAGAAGAAAAAGAAGAAGAAGAAGAAGAAGAAGCATCACAGCCTCGGGCAGCGATTGACAACAATTACAGATCGCATCTCTGAAGAATCGGGGAGGGAGCCCTCGGCTCCCAGGACCCCCCCCCCCCCTATTCCCCCTATTCCACCAGGACAAAAGCAGCGCCGAGCTTGGAACAAAACAGCGAGTGCAGTGAGCGAGCAAGAACACCGAGCCGGATAAGAAGTAGCGGTATACGCTTGCTTTATTATAATGATAGATTGTGCGCGAGAGGACGGACGGGTCGTTTGTCTCGGGGCAGCTTTTCTCTGGGCCGCACGACGACGACGACGACGACGACGACAACAACAAATCGGACGCGATTTCCAAATGGAAAATCGAAGCCGAGGCTATTTTGGCGCGTGAAAGACGCCGAGAATCGTATTAAGATCCACTGATCGTTCGCCGGGACTTTTTCTCCCAGCCTTCGGGAAAGCCCGCGCGCACGCCTCAGGATTTCAGCTCGCGAGCGATCACACCCGCCGACGTTATAACGGATGCGGATCGTGTGCTTTACGCGCAATACTTCCCTCCCCCTCCCAATTCATATTGGAGTTGTTCGACCGGAAACTTATGTGATGTATTATTCCTGAACGCCAGAACCTACCGAGCGGGAATTCCATTTATCAAAAATTAAACCAATATGTATGCGTGGGTGTATGGATTTTGTATATTTATCCAGCCGAGTACCCTCGGCTTTGCGAACGGAATTTATTCTCGCGATTAGAAATAAGGTTTTCGAATTGTTCTTTTCAGTGCCCGACAAATACGGGATCGGGTGACGTGCTATTCAACAGATGGAAACGAGATTCAATCGGGATTGTGGGAATTTTGTTATGAAAGTAGAAGAAATCGATAGATCTTCAACGATAATAGAATCCGTTTTCAATTTTAATAGTCGATTGATCCCATTCATTGTCAACATTGTACAGAGGGACAAAAACAGTGAACGAAGTGAAGATTCATCAGGATAAGTATGACGAGACGTTATATATAAGCGGAAAATGGTAATTTACATCTTTAATTGAACAATATATAATGACAGACTCAAGTGATAATGCAATCGATAGATATCTCATGGTCGCGTCATTGTCCAAGTGTCTCTAGCCTGCTTATATACGTAGAGAAGGTACCGCTCACGGTAATGTGTGAGTTAGTTAGTGGGCGCAAGAATGTAGGATGTATTAGTCATATACTTGCATATTTAATAAAAACAGAGCAATTACATGTATATTCTCTGTATCGTAACAGCGTGAGAAATCGGTATCAAGTAGGATATGTAGGTAAGTAAATGCCGTTAAGAAGATATAGATTATTGACCATAAGCTCCTTACATTGCAAAATAATTGCAAGCAAACCACAATCACTGGCTCGACAGATCAGTCTCTCAAGCCTCTAGAGGGAGACAATCTTTCCGAAGTCTCCGCCACCTGCGTTTGCACTATCTCTCGTGAACAACGCGCTCGGTTGCTCGTAATGTAAGCACTACTCAAATATTCTGAGAAAAATTACTCTCTATATCTTCGAGAGAATTTGTTTCTCGACAGGGAAATGAAAATCCTTTCGTAAGTTAAAATATGTTTTTTCGTGGCAAAAAAAAGTTTGTCAGAGTACGCATTTTTCGCTATCTTTTTTGGTGTCAAATTGAATTCTACGCTATAGTCAGTTTCTATGGTAGAACCACGCAAAACTAGATCATATAACAACCGCATACAATTCACGTACACTATTTAGATCTGACCACACCGTCGGGAATGCCATCTGCTCGTATCGTATATCGATTACATTCACAGCTACTTCAATCATATTATGAGAGGTGAGAGAAGATTTTCCTCTTGAGGTTATAGAAAGATGCCTCAATTCCTATGCGAGCAGATAACTTGCACAGTATCGAGGGTAAACCACGAGAACCGGGGCATAAGTATACAAAGAACTCACTCTCACCTGTGATGTGAAAAATCCCGATGAAAAGATCGAGTTTGGCCGTGCCAATTTGCTGTCTATCCGACACCCTCGAAGCCGAGCAAAGCAAGAGCACTGAAGAATTTTCCAAGGCAATGAATTAATAAAATTGTCGGGTTCGCGATCGAGCCTATTTTCTCGCGTTGGCAGCGAGCAGAAATGAAAAATAGCAAAGACGAGTCTCGCCCGTCGATGCTTCATCGTTAGCTTATTTCAGCTCAGGCTCAGCGGAAAGCTGCAGTTTTCGCGAACCCGAGAGGATTGGCAGGCTTTTTATCCGGTTTATGACGGATCGACTTCTCTTTTTTACGGCTCGAGTCTGTTTACCCGATAAATGAACTTGCGGTATTATCGACGGCTCCACCCTCATTGTATGCCTCGACTCTTACATCTTTTGTGCTGACGCTGCGGCTTTTCCTTTTTACCATAGCTCCACCCGTTTACCCATCATGCACCACTTTTTGCGTTTCTTCGATAATTACATCCTTTCTTGGACAGATAACGTACTACGTCCTTTATTTTTATAACGGTACCGCTGTGTATTAGGTTATCGCAAGAATCCTTTCATACTCATCGGCCAAAGTTTATCATCTCGGATACAGAACGAGCGAAATCTTTTTATCCATTTTATGCGAGACCACTCAGTTGACAGAGGTACAATAACGGTATTTCCCCTTGTTCTACTCGTACAACTACTTTTCCTCGTCCCAGGCATTTTTCATTTGTTGCAGTTTCGTTCGTTGCTATATACATATTTTTGCATAGGGTATAATGATCATTCGAATTCAATTTCCTGACCGGTCCGAAAGAAAATACTTAACACGAAAATTGTTCGAACGCAAGATGTATTTATGCCCTCCTGTATCACACTTGACAAGGAAGATTTTCTCATCAAAGCCATTAAAATCAGATTCTCCGGAGTCAAGTATGTAATTAAGAAAGCAATCAGCAATTAATCGAGGCGACAGCTTTTCTCATAACACGCCGCCTTATAAACGAGCTTACAAACGAGCCACTCTAGACTATACCCCATTCATTACTCGGGTGAATATCGCGCGTGTCAACTATCTGCTTAGCTATGCACGTCATGCACATAAATCTCATTTCCTCGGGCAACCGCGAATTCTTGCCTCGGCCGGTTGTACGCGCGCGAAGACGTTCTATAGAGTAAAAAGAATTGACACCCCCCCCCCTTCTCTTCCACATACGCGGGAAAGATGCAGCTAACCATACGTGAAGATTTTTTGTCAGGCTTGCTCGGATTTCATTAATATTAATGATTATCTTTGTCCAGTGTATGCGCGTGAAGTCGTGAGTACCAGCTACTTACTTCGAATTCATAACGAGTATTCATAACGGAAAAATGTGAGCGACCGTTCCATAATAGGAAGCAAGATGAGTTGAGTGAACTCGATAAATCCAGGAAATTTTCAGTTTTTAATTTATTCAAGCTATAATAGACTCTTGACTTTCACTCACAAGGAGAGGCTAGTACCTCTTTGGGTCGCCCTTTGCGTCACCAATTATTATAACACTTTGAGATATGGATACCCAAAGAAGTTGTATCCACAGCCATTAAGTCTAACGTTTCAACCATCTCACAAATTTCTATCGTCATCGGCGACTCAAAGGTATTGGCCTCTCTTCGTCCAGAGGGTCGTGGTTTCGATTCGCGATGTGTAAACTTTGATTTTCCCCAAGTACGTTGATTTAATCGTAACTTATTGATTCGTGCCCACTGACAACTACATATAGAGTCAATTGCATACTATTACATCATTGAAAGATCAAACTCTTCTAGTTTGGTTCACATTTTGTCTCCCGTTATTCACAAAGAGTTATTCAACTCAATTAACCAATGTAGACTATTAAAGTTGTAGTTCTATGTGATAAGTTAAAAGTACCGATTTTTATTGCATTTTTCGAATAAAGAAGTAGTAGTGAGTCGACGGTACAATTTATAGACCGAAATTTGAAAATTATTCACAGGTTTGTAGAAGTTTATTCAATAGTCACAATTGACTCGCATTGCCTTGAATATGCTCAGATATACGACCGCGGGCGAGTAGCGAGATACAATACAATTGCAAAATATTGCAAAATAGAAAGAATTTTTTTTGTATAATTCAAGTGCCTAATAATAATAACTCGCAGAGAGCTCAAAATTATTGTATTTTATTTTGTTATCAGAAAAAAAATCTTTAAATTATTTCAAAAATAAGGACCCACACCGAACCACATATTTGAAAAAGTAATATTCGAAAAATTTTAGTAATTCTGCTCGTTATCGCGGTTGTGTTATAAATCCCTCAGCTCGACCACATCCAGTCGCTTTTTCGAACTTAACTCCTCGGCAAGTCGAAACTAATCTGGATCATGAAGGTGGAGAAATAAGAGTTGAGAACGAAGAGATGAAAGTTCGGGCGAAAAAAAATAACGAACGTGGAATAAGAATAAAAAAGTGAATACCGAAAAAAGGAACTCAATACGGAAGTCGAAGAATGGGGCTCAAGGAGTTACAGAATAGACGTATAAAAGTAGGAGCCAAAAAACCGAGAGCCAGAACTTTAAAGGGTGTTAATTTTGCAAAATCGGATCCCGACACGAATGGCAATCAAAGAGCTTGAGTCAAAAATAGAAGATGAAAGAATGGAGTTAGTCGGCAGTGAATTTTTCATTAATAATATTTTATCCACTGCGTGAGAATTCACGCTTCTTTCATATTGAATTCCTCCAGCTTTTCCCGATCGGTTGGTTGGCGACCGAGTGAAAAAAGAACATTGGAGTGCCAATTTCCTAGTATAATATTGAAGATTATAAGCGACTGAACATGATTTGAGATACATTTCAGGGTGACTTTTAAATTTCACGAAAGCCTCAGATAACTCTGAAGAGCTTCATGTAGAAGGCATAACTATACCCGTTCGAATAGGAAATAGTCAAATGCAGTATGTGTCTCGAGCAGGCTACCTATCCGTGTACAAGTGTATATGCGCGGCCGGAAAGAGAGTTATAGAACTTATCCAAACAGCTGCGCGCAGAAGCACGGAAGAGGGAGAAATACCGTGAATGAAAACTTTTCTAGTCATTCCTCGCCAGCATAAAAATGCAATTAGTCGAACATTGCATTTGAATGAATAACGTGGCTGTCGTATACAGCCAAATTGTCGCGCATCGAAAAAATATTGTTTTTCTTCGTTTGGATTGATGAAACATAGAGTACTGTATCATTGGCGACTATTTATTTGAACTGCAGTTGCTATTGAACCTAGGAACCATTGAATGCTCCAAAAAGTTGATTATCAATTTATGGAACCTTTAAAATATTGTAAATAAGACTTAAAATCCCTTCAGAGGTATTCCAAGTTCCATATCATGAATTTTCTTAATCTACTTGGCAAATTTTGAGGTTCTCTGGACCTCATGTTTCGTTAAAGAATTCTCTTAATATCAAAATGTATGTATTGCATCGTAACGTTGGAACTACCTAAATGCCACATAAGAAGCGTTCGATGAATTATTAGCGAGACAATTGAGTGTTGAAGTTCCATTCTCGTTAAAAGATCAAGTCGATACTGTTTCCAAAAATTACAAAATCAAATGACAGCTATAAAGTTTATTGTTCTGAAAATTTCTTTCATAAATTTTCTCAAAAAGAGAATCTTCATACTCATTACATATATGAACAGTACAGAATGAGACTGGCCCGCGTTGCTCTAGTATGGAAATACAGTCGAGACGAAAGTTCAACATCTGCATGAGGTATTATGATTGCTTTGTGTCTTCAGTAGCCAACTCAAATCCCATCAGGTTCCACGAGCACGCATGGAACCAACGAGTTAACCGTGATCAAAACTTGACCCATAGAGGCAGACTGGCCGAGCCACGCTTAACTACGTCGTCCTCTTCGAAATTCAAGTCAGCAATGAACGGGAGGGAGGCCGGTTCTCTCTCTCTCTCTCTCTCTCTCTCTCTCTCTCTCTCTCTCTCTCTCTCTCTCTCTCTCTCTCTCTCTCTCTCTCTCTCTCTCTCTCTCTCTCTCTCTCTCTCTCTCTCGGTCCAACACGGCACGCCCAAACGAGTCGGCTGGTCAGGTACAAAAGCTTTGAGCGGGCGAGCAAGAAGCCATATTGCACAGCGTGGCCATATTTACCGAGTCGTCTCGGGGCCGAGGTTTGAAAGCGCCCGGGGCACGGCGAGAGCCTCGTAGCCGTACACACCGGCGAGATAAGCTAGTCAAAAATTCTTATTCAGTCGCACCTCGAACGCAGCCCGCGACAACCTCTGACTGAGATAATGGCCCCAGGCGTCTCGGGAGAAAATGACTCGGTCGAGCAGAAAGGTACACAGGAAGCGAGGAGCCCGCGCACTAAAGAATCGAGTTACGTGTAAGGGGCTCGACGAAAGCCACCGCCACCGTCTCTATTTGAATGCGACGCAGCGCGTTCTGATCATTTTCCTGATTTAAAACTGTCGCCGACACGTTTTTTTTCCTCTTCTCTCTTTTTGATACTATGAAACGAGTGCAATACCTTCTAATGGTCTCTTTCTCCACTTCCATTTTTCAAATGCTTTTCTTCTTGTTCTTTTGGACGAGTGGGAAATTCTTTTAAATCTAATCTAAGAACCTTCGTTTTGATATAGAAAAGTTCCTCTCGAGATCGAATATACACCTCGCCGCGATGTTTAAAAGAGTATTCTCTCGTGAAAAGCATCTCATCAGAATGAAAAATTTTGCTGGTGTGAGTATATAATTTATGAATATACGCAGCGTGTGCAGAAGTACCTTTTATGGAATTTTTGCAAGAATTATACGAACGAGAGAAACGTTCAGAATTTTTCCGTGGCATACGGATTATTTCATTCTTTCTGTTGATCCACCTAAAAGCGCGTTTTTAAGAATCTTTTTTTATCATTTTGCTCTCTTAATGAGAAAGCCTTGTGACGCGATGAACAACTTTGAAATCGCACCTCAGGACCTTCATTTTCGAAATCTACCTTTCGGAAAATGTTGTATCCTAGAAATGTCTGTATGAGCATACGTATACGTATAAGTATACTTATAAGTATACATACGTATACTTATAAGTACGTGGGTAATCCTATTTTTGGCATACGACAACTTTCGAAGAAATGGTCCGATCTTTCTGAAATTTTCCACCCAAGTCAGATTTAGTAAGTTGTTAATCAATTTTTAGTAGAAACCATTGTTTACAGCCCAAATAACCTTGCTACAAGTATAAAAGGCGGAATATGAGTTTGGGGGTTCATTTTCAGAACTTTCTTGAGCAAAAGACACATAATCTTCATTATTCATCCACAACCACCTTCGTTGCCATGGCTGTTACTATATAGCAACCTTTGTTGACATCCGTAGCAATGGTCCTTCTTGCTATCACAACTATATTCTATTTAAATTCAGATTGGAACTTTAATTATTGTTTATGAAGATCAATGAGAAATAACAATATCTTTCCCAGAGCATGGTTGATATTTTAATCCCTAGGAACCGCTGCTAAGGTTATAAAAAAATTATTATTAGATCGATTTTCAGAATTTTTGTCCGCGAAGGACACAGGATCAAGAAGTCGATAGAAAACGGTAGATTACATTAAATTTCATAAACCGTATACAATATTACTCAATACGAAGATTCAATATGTAATATAATGTTAGCATAATAAACGATGTGTGAGGATTGTTTTCAATAATTCAACTCCAGTTTATGAAATCTTAATTCACAAAATCTCTTCGAGAATGCATACTGCTAATTCAGTTGGCAATAGTTTTTGTTTGTGTTACAAGGTACACTTATATCTATCTCCAAAGATTCATCAAGACTCGAGCCATGTAAACTGGTTTAGAAGACTCATGTCTGACATATGCGCCCTCAATTAATATCTAACCAATCTATTCAAAATTGAATAATTCTCAATCTAATATTTGGTTAAATAACTATTTGTAAGAAAAAGCTTGTAAAAATGGCAATAATTGATTTCCCACTGCATTCTATATTTCACGAATGATAGAGGACAAAGGTTATGTTCTCTGTGGATAATTAATCTCATTTTCGTGAAAATTCAATTATTCTCACATCACTGTGCTAACCCTTGTTCCCACTGGGAAACTTTACCAGTATAGGGAAAAAATGATAAAATTATTTTCATTCATAGTACTCAGAATCATATTGGGAGGAACTCACTCTCTTCTAAAGTAATATACATATATTACACTGAGAAAAAAATCTAGTTGATTCAACAATATATTTTTATGAATACATCCAACAAGATATTTAGTTGAATCAATCAAGCTAAGTGCATTGAACCAACAAGACACCGTATTGTAGATTTGACAATTCGTTCCGGTTGATCCAATCATATTAAGTTTAAGGTTAAGGATGAAAAAATTTTCTTCATCTATTTCACATTTGCTATTTTGATTCGAAACCGCTCATTCTATGAATTTATTGATGAGGCTGTAAGAGACTCTTATGTATTAATGAACATTTAATTTCGCAGCCAGTTACAAATTTCACATTGATAGGATTGTAGTTCATTCGTTATATTTACTATATATAATTTCAACTTTAGGATTTAAAGTAAGTCATAATGCTTGTTACCTGATGTGTATGATCGCTGCACCCATATATATGTCGCCCGCGCGTGCCTTGTGTTTCCCATACTATCTTCGGGTATATATACAAACGATGTCGATTCTGACCACTTGCGAGTATGAGCTTTTTCTTACTCGAGTTAATAAAAAAAATACGATACTCATCGGTAATAGCAACAACACGTTTCCACTAAGTTTGAATAATATTAGCAAGAGGAATCCATGAAATTTTTCCGTTATTAATTCAGTTTCTCCAACTTTCAATGAGATAAATCATCGATCATTCTATACGTACTTCGGTTTGACGCCACCTATCGGTTATTGCTGGACTACTGGTTGGAAAAAAATGAACTGATTGTTCCAACATAACGAATTGTCAATCCGGAGTTAAATTTCATTTACAATACAGAGTATGTTGAATCAACAAACTCCTTCTGTTGGATCGACAAGTGTCGGTGCGCCCTCTACTGGATAACCACCGAGTTTGCTGATTTAACAATATTTTTGATCAAATCGACAAGAAATCGTGTATTGGATGTATTCATACGAATATATTGTTGGATCAACTAGATTTTTTTCTCAGTGTACGCTATTGATTCGACTCACTGAATTTTTAATCTATCCATGTAAAAGAGTTCATACTTTTGCGTTTATGCCTCTAACGAAAAACTATTCTAAGAAGTTGTTTGCTATATTTTGCCGCAAGGCTTTTTCTAAATGCCATATTTCATCTGAATTTTTGAAACGACGGTTACAAGATTCCGTCCGCATCACTGGGGTCCTGAATAAATTATATCAAAAGGTATAAAAAGATCGATCATTTTGTTACTGCGGATGAAATGAAGGGAGAAACAAAATTTATCTTTGATTGAAAAATTAAAGCACACATGTAATAAAAATTAATAGAACGTTTCAATTTCGTACTTTGCTTTCAAGCCTGAAAATGTATGAGCTTGAAAAGACTACTGGCAACACGTTTCGCAGTGCATATTCTTTATATAATAATTTTTAGCTGAGAAGTTGGAGCAGAATGTGTAGCTGCATACCATAAAGGAAATTTACGACGCCCCGAATGAGGAAATATCCAGAATAAATGAGTCTCGGAGTAAGGAAGTGTTGAGCGAGTAAAGGGACATCTTGGGTCGGAGACACGTGAAACGGGAATGGAGATGAATCAAGACAATAAATCCTCGTGGAGGAGCTCTTCAACCGCAATGAGAGGCAGTTTTGAATGGTCGCCGTCCCTCCGCGATCGCACCATACGAAATTACTCCGATAAAATCGAGGGTGCAGCGCGAGCTTCCGCGTTTTCTCGACCGATTGATCCCCCTCTCTCGAGCTCCTCCGACAGCATCAACACTCGCGCTGGCTCGCGGCCGTCCATTTTCGTCTGCGCTTTCCACTCTCGCGCTTCTCGTGCCTTTTTCCACCTGCCCGCTTCCTCTCCTTGACAAGTGCCAGCCTTCCGTCGCCCGTGCTTTTTTCGCTCGAACCGTTTTTTCGCGCGCCACTTCATTATGTATGGCACTCGCGGCAGCTCGATGATGAAAAATGCGATAAATCGTTTTTGCCACTGCTCCCCAGGACAGAGTGGATGCGCCGCGCGGCCTAGTTATTTTCCCGCTCGTATCGGGACAGGAGCCACAGGGGGTGTATCCTCCGAAGGGGCGACACTCGAAAGCGAAATAAATGTTTCTCACTCTCCCTGTCACGCGCGTATATCGGCGTCATTTTCCGTCCCTCATTTTGCCCGTTTCCTTTTTATTTTTCCATCATAAAAACTCGAGTTGACGCGTATACGTTTTGCCGCGCGCGCGATACCACTCGGCTCTCTTTCCTGCGCGCTGCTCCCGACTTTTTCCCCGAGAGGCGAATGCAAACATGCCAAGAGAGCGAGACAAACAGATGAATTATTTTACTAATTATAAGAGCAATTTATAAATGCGAACCCGCCCACACACGCGCGCGCGCGACTGTCTGTCTGTGTGTGCTTTGCATAACGAATGGCACGCTGAATTGATAAAAGTTACACTCGGAAATGAATACGTAGCGGAATGAGAGAGGTAGAAAGAGAGAGAGAGAGAGCATTTGTTTGTACTTTCCCTCTCTCTCTCTCGCTGCTTGGCTATTCACGGAATAAACGGCATGCTGGAAGAGTCTCACTAATGACTCCTGACGTAATTAGATCGATCGGGCGCTGCTGGACATAATTCGAGTCCCTCTATTCTCTCTTGAATTTCCCGATATACACGTACAGCTCCTTGCCAAGTCGTATTCTCTCACGGTGGGTGGGTTCAAGCAAAAATCGTTAATCCTCTCGATACATCAGCCCGACAGTTGGATCACGCGTTCGAACAAAGGTCATATAGCTGTCTTCCGTCTCGGCAAAAGCAATTAGCCAACGGGGGCATCCGCGGAGCAAAGATGGATAAGCGATAATCAGTTTTGCGCGGTGTGCGCTTGAAAGCGGCATTGTGCCTCGCGTAAATCTGCGTCCCACGGAATATGCCATTGAGGAGCCACGGACGAAGGTGTTAATAGGAATTCCGGAACGTATCCCGAGCGCACCCGGCATTGTTCGATGGAGCGCGCGCGCGCGCGAGAGAGAGAGAGAGAGAGCCCGACGCTCTGATTGACTGCGATGGATAGGGTTGAAGGCTCAGTTCAGAGTATTTATGCGACAGAACGGAGCAGAACCATGGAGAGGTGGATCGCGTGGAAGCGCGTGCGGTCTTTGACGCACGTCCTCTGTCTCCCGAGGCAGGCTTTACGAGCGATAAACCGTGAGCATCTCGTCCTTTGTTGTGGAACAGAGATTAATACCGTGTATGGAAAGATTCATTTGGATTCCGCCGGTCCTCTGGGCAAGCGAGTCGGAACTCGATTCGTAACCCGGTTGTCAACACGACAAGTCGGACGATTCAAACTTTACTCGTATACACATTTGTCGTGGAAGGCAATGCTTCATTATTTGCGAGCGAATTCATTCTTGCCGAGAGGTATCCGAATGCACTAATCCAAATTACAGGGGGGACGACTTTCATTATGGCGTTATATACTGCCAGTGATAAACTCGCGACGACTTGAGTTTTAGTAGGTTCTCAAAACATAAATGAAGACAGCCTCGATAGAGATTAGATGGTCAGGACCATACTATACGGCTCAACTAGCCGTACCAAGACCATATCAAGGCTGCTTACTTTTCTATCAGGAGAAAATTTTATGGATATACTCTTTCACGTGAGAAATGGAAAAATGATTTCAATTCCACGTTGAAAGAAAATACTGCTGCCAACAGAATAATCACGTATACAATTACGGACATTTTTTGACACGTAGATTATGAAAATGAAGGCTGGGTGGTCCAATTTGAAAATTTAATTTTCACCCAGTTGCAAAGCTTGTTGCAAGTTGCAAGAAGAAGCAAAAACACACGGTTGACCTAGTTGTATAATTCAAGACAAATTAAAGTATTTTCAATTGTATCACTTATCATTCGAGAGGGATATGTTGATCCTCAGTGGAGGGTTAATGTATCTTGTTGAGACAGGGATACAAGAAACAGTGAGAAAAGAAAAGTATTATCAGATAATTGAAGAGGTCATTCTGTCAAAGTACTATAAAAGAGCTTTACTATTGAAGACCTTCAGCTCAGATACTCTTTGACGGTCTGAATCTCAGAGGGTTTTTTTTTATGTATAATAGAAATGCGATAATATCACGAGAACGAGAGGAATCACCATAACATAGGGTAATGACAATTGATCAGAATATAAGTTTAAACAAGATTGCAGGGCCATAGCATCGCGTTAGGGGTTACTTTCTCTACATAGTTTGGTACTTGAGAACATACATACACAGGACGTGTCTTAAGGCTTCGGCAAAATTCTTGTTTCAAGCGCCATGCATTCTTGTTGGTGAAATACCAATATACGAATGGAGCGGAATCCCCGGCTTTTCAAAACACGATCAAAGATGAAATGAATGGAGAAAAAAATTCCGGGACCAGCAAACCCAAGCCTTTCATCTATCGGAGTGAATCCTCTATACCTCCGGAGGAATGCTTTAATTCCCGACCTAATTGAATATAAAGCAATAAGCGAGCAGCAGCAGCAGTAACTGGAATACAAGTTTATGATCTCATTTATCAAGCGAGATTTGATTAAAAAAGGTCTCTTTCTCTCCGTATACTTTCAGCGGCATTTAACGAAATTGAATACATGAAATTCTTCCCGAGCCGCCGGTGAATTAATCTCCATGCCGCGGGTCAAAATATTTCATCGAGCTTGCTTTCAAATTACCTCCCTCGCGACCGATCGCATTGACGTGAATTATATCACTCTAATCGCGCCTTTTCCCAAATGAAAGAAAATCAATCTACTTCACCGCCTGCGGAGGTCGTTTACCCCCGCCTCCTCCACGGCTCCTCTCCCGGGAATCAACCTTTCAGATGAGTTGCTTCCTTTTTTTTTTTTTAAGGAAAACAGAGGAGAGAACAAGAGCTGCAGAATTGGAAAAGAAGCGAGCGCAGCGCGTCGATCGAAGGCCGTTCGTGATTAATTGCCCGGGCCGCTGCACACAGCGCCTGCGTTATTAGAAATTCAATTCCGCATGCGCACCCGGTAATTTATCGGACGGGGCCTATGCGACTCGCGGCCCAATTGTTCGAGGCTGTGACTCGTCGATGCCGTGCCTTTCATAGGCTATTCCACCAACGGGGCGACCCAAGTTGAATAGCTCGTATTTTCCGGACTGCGGTTCTGCGCGAAGATCTTGTCAGGGGCGAATAAACGATTTTATTGGAACAAATAAATCTTGCGGCAGTCGTGTATCCAGTGGAAATAGTAACTGCGGAGTGGTGCATAACAATTCGAGCTTTTTTTAAAAAGAAGAAAAGAGAATAAATCATTCGTAAAAACGTTTCTCGACTGTTAGCGCCAAATTTAACGAGGGAAATACGAGGTTCGAGAGTTTCATCGAATAGAATTCGAACAAATTGAAAAGTTAAAATTGCGGTGGTTGTTGCGGGTATGATATTATTTAGTGATCGACCAAAGGCCACTTAGATTTTAGCATGGCTGGCCCGTAGTTAATTGATAAAGCGAAGCGCACAAACTCTTTCCCGGTGTGTACAAACTGAAACTTGCGTTCTCCGACTGACTACTCGTGTTTCGCAGCTACGATTCTCTTTGTATATTAATTTATTTTCAGTATGAAATGGGAACAGTGAAGAAAAACGCCAATATTGGTTTTCCACGTGGCAACTGTGCTTTGCATTCGCGTTCAATTATTAGTGTATTTGTATAAGCGATTTCTAGTACAATAGTATGCGCTACTTTATCACTGGCGACAATACTGGTGCTCGCGACGGAATAATTACAAATTAGTAATCACTCGACTGTCCTACGCCGGAGAACAAAGATTTCTTCCCGCGCTATTATGGCACGTGAATTTATTTGAAAAAACTACAGATAGGCTGGCCCTTCTATAACGTATACCATTGGACTTGGGTTCCAGACGAATAATTGGTGTACTCGAATGGGAATTGACAAGCATATATGTATTGTATTGTTCGATCGACGTTGCCATCGCGCAACAGACAAGTGATGCACTCCCGCGAACTAACCTCGTTTACACCAACTTGATCTTCATCTTTGCGTTGCCGAAGCTTGTTACCAACGTTGACATCTCACAAATACCCTTAGCGCCGTGAAGGAAATACTCTGGCTGACTGCACGAGCCACGTCCGAAAGCCTCGAGGACGGAGAGGCCGTGGTCGCCGTTGGTCGGGCATTGCGGAAGTGGCTCGATGCGTCAAGGCTCTTTCTCGGCCGGTCGAGTGGCGTCGCTCAATTGTCAGAGGCACAGCAGCGTCAATGGGGGAGGCGTCGGGCGCTTGCACAAATCGATTATCTCCGAGCGGAGAGCTAAGAAACCGCCAGGTCCCATTTCGATACGAGACGACGGCTGGGTGCGTGTGTGTGCACTCGGAATCGAATCGATTCTCTATTGGAAGATTGACGCTCCCGGGCTTATTCCTTGTTCGCGGGAGCCTAGCCGCTAATTGGATACCGACCGCAGCTCGAGGATCGATTTGGCCGCACGCGAATTTTAGCTCTATTCGCGGAAGATTCACTGGGGCACTGGGCTGAGTTATATACGACAATGGAATAGATGATCAGCGTTATTTTTTCTTCTATTCGTCATTTCATGACGTTTGAAAAAAGCGTATGTATCAACGCGAAAGTGAAGTAATATTGCCAACTACCTTTGGTACTCTGAATCAGTTTGAGTTTATTGAGACACGCCTAAAGCACCTGTTTCGCAACATCGTATCTATAAGCGGAAACAATTAACAATGGCTGCACAAGCCCTGAATAAGGTACAAACAACTCCAATCAGATTCTGGTCACGTGTAACCAAGACGCCTGCCAAATTTCCTCTACGATTCGGAACTATCCAACGTTACAATGCTTTCACGGAGTTGGAATACGATCAAATTGAAAAACATAGCCGTTGCAAAGACAGAAAAATAACTTACAGAGCTTTGAAGATTATGATTTCATAGAAGAAAATCTGGATACGATTAAACGATAAGAACTCTACAAGGGTATATTTTATCACAAAGGTATATTGAGAACAACATGATCTCAAACAACTGGCGATGTTATATATTCAGGGTTTTGTAGAAAATTAGTTCATAATAACCAGCAGTTTTAGAAAGCAGAATTGGATTAAAAATGTTTACACATCACGGAGTATAGACGACCCGGAAATAGTAGGAAAGAACAAACGTTTTTATCAATCTGTTTTCAACTAACGATTAGCGAAGCAATCAACCCACTATTGTTATTCCTAGTGTACGTTTTGATCCAGGCTTCGTTCTCTCGTTACTGTCGAAAATCTAAATTGTATGCATTCAGCAGAAACATTCTGTATTGAAGAATACAATGAGTCACCCATTGCCATTAGATTCTTCGCCAAATTTGTAGATACATAGAAAATATTCAGTAACCAAGGGAGTGTGATAACTTTAGATCGTTAACAATAAAAATGAAACTTACTGATACAAATTTTTGGTCCCGAAATAGGTCACATGTATAACTGCTCTGAAAACTAATGTTTAGGTTTCTCGCAGATATTCATCAGTCGCTATTGATCGCATGCGTGTACATTGTATCTCTATATGCCTGTTTGAATATTGAAACGTCACGCTAAACAAATGCAAAAACCGCTGCCAAGTGCCTTAGCAGTATGCTTTCTCAAAGAGGCTTCAACATCACCCACAAACGCGTCCCAAACCTGTATTTTCACCTTTCCACTAGTGTAGATACTATCATCTATTTTTCAAAAATTACAAAAAAATTATTTAATCAATTCAATTCGTATCTTTGTGACTGTGTAAAGTGTCGTTCTTTTTCAATTGACCAAACTTTGTCGCGACTGTTGATGTCTGCCCGGGCTCTCTTATTATTTGATCAAATGCAACAAAGCAAACTGTTCTAGGTTCTACAGGATGCGAGACATTTAGACCTGCATAATTTTTCGATCAGTTCATCTTGTGACTGTCATACGGTTAAATGGCGGTCAAAATCGATCCGCACTGCCCTTAAGTCCGTATTTAGCACACTTGAAGACTCATTTTGATCATTTTCGATGGCAAAAGACACCAAATTTTCCCAATTTTCTCTATAGTATGTTGAAAATACTGGAAACGAAACTTACATCAATTTTTTCCCCCTTAGCAACGGTTGCTAGGGCGGTGAACAACGGTTGCTAAGAAGCTAATTGGGAAGATTTTGTTCTTTGCCGTCGAAAATGATGGAAATAGGTCTTAAATTATTAATTTCCAACCTTCATAACGGTTGCTAGGGAAGTAAACAACGGTTGCTATAAAGAAAATAGAACAATTCAGTGTCCTTGGCCATCGAGTGTGACTTAAAACTGTTTTCCGGCTTGCCCCAATGAGCACTCATAAGGATTTGTGAGAAAACACGTTAGAAACGGTTGCTAAGGAAATAACCAACGGATTTTGCTGAAAATTGAACTCGTGATAGATCTTGCTACAACTAACCGGTGTGCGAAATTTCAAGAAGATCGGACCATTTCTCCGAGAGTTATCGTGGACGAAAAAAAACGTTACACACATACATACACACACACACACACACACACACACACACACACACACACACACACACACACACACACACACACACACACACACACACACACACACACACACACACACACACACACACACACACACACACACACACACACACACACACACACACACACACACACACACACACACACACACACACACACACACACACACACACACACACACACACACACACACACACACAGACACTTTTGGATTTCCATGTTTTTCGACCCGTAGATCACGAAAATCGAGGTCCCGAGGTCTGATTCGTTGGGTCGATTTTTGCCCCATTACAAAGCTTTCTCTTTGAGAAAGCAAAATGACAAACCTATTTTATAAATATTCAATAATCTATCAGAAAGTGCACTTATGTCATCATTATTGGTAACCCGGAGGTGTGCCACGCTGTGACCTGAACAATAGAACCCAAGTATGGTGCAGGTGCGAGCGAAGCGCGCTTTGGTATTAATTTCAAATACGAAAGTTCGACGGCATGTTGAGAAAGAAAACCTAGTTCATAAAGACTTCAGCGACCTTTCAGTGCTTCCCGAGAAGCAATATCGCAGCGAGAACACGAGGTAAAATCGTTTTTCAAAAATAAACTTCTCTGCTAAAGACTGAAAAGAAAAAAATTCATTTCCATCACTCGAGTCTCGAATGCGTCGTTGACTAGACGTCCCTTCGTGCAAGCGTCAATTTCGTATTCATCATTTGCAATCAAGCAACTCGCGCTTTTACGCAGGGGCGTCTAGGGCATATTCGATTTTCTTCTCTTCAGTCGTTCACGAAAAGCGTATTTTTGAAAATGTTATCTTTATAATTTTTTCAGCAGCAGTCACGAATTTCGCTGATTACGTTGGCCAACAATAATAAACGTAAATCGTTAAATGCGTAGCATGCGCATGCGCTAATCTCTTGTAGCCAACTTCAGCTCATACGTTTGAAATTGTATGATTCCCAAGTTGCTAATTTTTCATACGAAAACTAGTGCATAACAATTTCAAGCCACACGTGGTCAGCAAAGCCAGCGACGAGTGTCACACGTTCGCACAAGTGTTTGAATTTTAACGCACCAGTCGGATACTTATTTCATGTCAGACGACTGCTTCTATCTATTGTATACCGGGTTAGATTTAAATCCACTCTTCTGTGTTCAATAATACAGCTTGATGAGATCAAAAAACCCAAACGTTGCCTCTTTCAAATTTATGGTTTGAGTTGTTTTTATTTAATTTCTTCTCCATAAGGATTGGCCCTCTACGATCAAAACAATCAGCTAATATTTCAACAATGAAGGGCGTTTCCAGATATACTTTATGTTACGTGAGCTCGTTTAAAGGACATTTAAAAAATTCACTTGTGTGTGAAATGCCGTTTCACGCACCGAATAACATACATTATTTTGGTGGAATATTTCAATACCACATCGACAATAAGTATATGTATGCGAAGTTTGATATTTGTAGCTCATCGAAAAGTAAGGGTAAAACTTCGATGACGAAATTCCGATCTTCTCGCTGCTGACAGACACACGGACGCAATGGCGAAGCTAAAGCGTGTAATGAAAACAGCCACTCACGGTCCTCAGATGAACCATTGGCAGATCAATTGGCCGAACGTACGTGAGCCATCGTCGAGAGACGTTTCGTGGCCCGTTACAGCCCATTACAACCTCGCACGCCCCAGTAGGAAAGTTAGGCGAGAGCGGCTGGAACGCGCCACTGTTTTCATATCGATTCGAGTTACTCGCACTCTGATTACAGCGAAACGCCAGGCTGGATTAATCAAGTTATATATAGCTGTGTAAATCCCGCGCGCGCGCGCGCGAGCCGAAATTCGTTAGCGCAAACCAGCGTTTCGCGCAGAAGTGTTAATTAGCCTCCGCGGAGAGCAGTTTTCCCCGGCCTCGGATTGTGCGGGATTATTTTGACGCGCTCGTTGATTCGCGATGGACGTGAGAATGATCGCGGTGTATTAATTAGGCCACGCGAACCATACCCGGAGAGACTCGTCTTCTCTCGCGCGTCGCTAGACGGCAATTCAGCATTTTGATATTGGGATGATTGCAGAGCAGTCGCCGCGCGCCGGGGGTAGGCGTATCCGAATTGAGAAACACGATATCAGCCGCGGCGAAGAAAGTGCAACGTCTGAGCCGAGCCGCGAGAGTTGCGAGGATAATCCTATACGTGCGCCTCCGGCTGAATGGTTGGCTGATTGACGATGCAGAAAACTAATGGTTTGCCAACAAAGGAGGGGAGGGGGCAGCCCCGTTTGCGCAAGAATGGATGGAATCTGCGAGCGACGTCGCGGCCCGATTCAATAAGACTCATCAGCAAACGGCCGCGCTGCACCGATGGCTGCAGCAGCAGCAGCGTCGTTCGCTCGGCCCCGCGGATCGAGAAAGAGAGAGACACACGCAGTGCACTGGCTCGGTCGTCTCACCCGCCGATCGGGACTCTGGAGGTGCGCGAGCGCAAGAGCAAGGTCGCGTGAGTCGAGCGCGCGCAAGTGTATACACGCACGAAGAGATGTATATTATATAGGATAGAGCGCTGGGCGGAGCTGAAGCGCATGTACATCAGCTGACCGAACGTACCGGAAGCGGCTGCGGCGGTGGCGGTGGCGGGGACGGCCGCGACTGCGGCGGCGCCGTGCTGGTGGTGACCGGCGGAGGAGGAGGTGGCCGAGTGGACGGCGTTGGTCGCGGCGGTCGCGACCTGCTTCAGCGCCGTTAGCACCATCATCCTCGCGGCCTTCTCCGGACGGCGGCGGCGGCGGCGGCGGCGGGCTTTCTCTTTTTCGCTGGCGCTGCTGCTGCTGCTGCTGCTGCTGCTGCTGCTGCTGCTGACGCTGGCGAGCTCCTTTCACGGCCTCGACAGCGCGCGGCACGTGAAAGGCGCTCCTCCGCGTTTTCAAAAGCCCTTCGCGGCCGAGATCACTGCTGCACGTCCTCGGCGTTGTGCCTCTGCCTCGGCCGCGCACGCACTCGCATCAGACACACTCGCGGCCCCCGCGACTAATAGCTGGCCCGCTGCGGCACTGCTGCTTTCTCCGCGGCGCGCATAACTCGGCGAGGTTGCCGAGCGCGGCTCTGCAGCACCACTGGTTGCGGCGACGACACTCGCGGACCTCTGCACCAACGAGTCGGGTATCTCGGAGCCTGTTGGAGACGCTGAGCCAGAGCCAGAGCCAGAGCCAGAGAGAGAGAGAGAGAGAGAGTGGCGTGGGGACGGTTAACGCGCTCGCGCCGCCGTCGCGGACTAGACTGCAGCAGGAGAGGCTCGGTCGCGCGAGTGGCGGTGGCAGCGGCCTTTCGCTGGCGCGCGCGAGCTCCGAGCTGGCCCGATCGCGGTGCGATCGCCTGGCCGCATCGGGCCCACGCGATCAACAGAGACGGAGCGAGGCGAAGGCGAGCCGCATCGTTATGGCCGCCTCTCGAGTCGAGCGCGCTCACGCACACTCGCAAGCGCGCCCGCGCGGCCACCTCTTCCTCCTCGCCATTTTTACCCATACGCTCTTTCTAATAGCCGACGCACGAGCCACACCGACCACAGCAGCTGTGTCTCGGCTGATTCGCCGCCGCAGGCTTACTCGCGAGCCTGGGCTACTCTGCGGGGTATGCATATACATGTCAGTCGGCGCCCGATCGACACGTGCAACTCTTCGAATCGAGAGACCCTTTGTTTTCGAGCTATGGTTCCCCCTAGAATCAAGTGGGACACGTGTGTCACATTTTGTGAACTCGATGGAGAATCAAAGTGGACATTCTGCGCGAATCGGATGGATTTCATCCGCCGCTATAATCTTTTCTCGGTCGGAGAAACCGTTGGTGCGCGAATAACTGGGAGATAAGTTGGTATATAATGATTCTTCAAACTTACGTGACGCGAAGCTCAAATCGAGACAGAAATTTCCACAACTCACCTGTAACGAAAAAAATTGGATAATGACATTACAAGTGTGAGGGTATAAAATTGGAAATGCAATCATCTCAACTACTCGTGAAGTACTTAATCTCAGTGTGATTTGCTGAAATTGAACATTCAGCTGATACTTTCGTATGGTTTCTACCGATTAGCCGTAAAAACTGGTTATTCGATTGTATTGTATATCTAATTTTAAATCAATTGCTTTGTTTGCTGCGAT
This sequence comes from Aphelinus atriplicis, assembly GCA_020882685.1. Taxonomy (NCBI): domain Eukaryota; kingdom Metazoa; phylum Arthropoda; class Insecta; order Hymenoptera; family Aphelinidae; genus Aphelinus; species Aphelinus atriplicis. The sequence continues at coordinate 51,028,319 of CM037075.1, read as the reverse complement.
TATTCGGATGAAATTATAAGGCAATTTGATTGGGTAATTATGAACGAGAGGTCGGTCATGGTAGATTTATTGTAGGAGCCAAGAAAGAATTTTCTGAGAATTAAAAAATATCATTACGTCAGATGGCGTCAAGAAGCAATTACACGTAATCTGATGTCATTAATCGACTGGCTGGGTAATGTGAATTAAATCTGTTCATCTATAGTAACGAAATGAAAGGATTTCCTGGACGAAATTCAAATCGTACTTTCAAAAAACAATTATCAGGCTTGCTCGCTGGGAGCTAAATTATTTTTGAAGATAAAAAACATAAAATACAGAACTTTTTCAAATCAATAATTGACACTCGATAGCCTGGCACTAAACCATGCACACGAAAATTCAACAAACATGTTTTGATATTTTGATTCGAAGTTACCTTTTTATTACAGCTGGGAACGCTTTTAGAGAGTAACGAGAGAGTATCGGCAAATGGAATGGAAAAATCATCTATCAAATTGTGTAGCCGGTATCGTTTTATAAATATTTAATAAATCGAAAGAGGGGAGGGGACAGCGAACGAATTCCATGTTCAACAAGACGGAATACCGAACCGCTAAAGTTGTCGAACATTCAACTGTCGAACTGTCGAACAACTCGGAAAATAAACAAATAATTGAATTCTGATTACTATGGGCCGTATATTTATTCAAGTGAGATTTCGAGAGAAAAAATTTCAACGCTCGCTGGGTGGATTTGAATTATTTTCTCTCGCGATTTTTCTTTAAGAAATATGGTTTGGCACTTGAAAATCGGAATTTAAACTATTCGTCAAATTCGACGAGTGCAACAAACGTAAATACCGAATCGAAGAATAAACATTTGCCGGTTTCATCCGACAACAGGATTGATTTACGACACTTTCCATAGGGTATAATAACGAATTGGCGCGGGCGCGCGCACGTGCCACTCCAAATGCCAAATGGGCATCAGCGTGGAAATCTCACGAATCAATCTATTCCACCTGGAAAGTCGGGCAAATAATATTTTTCGCGCAATTACAGTATTGAGAGCCCAGGAAATTTCACCGTGCGGAGGGAGGGGCAGCGGGCAAACGTAACAAATCACGCTTAATTACAAGCGCGGCGAATCCAAGCCCGGTTGGCTCGCGTCCAAGGCTGCTTTATGTGTAGGTACTGCTGTTGCTGCCGCTGCTGCTTCTCAGGTGTGCAACGGGCGCGCGACATTTAAAATTCCATTTTATCGACGTTGACGAAGCGCAGCTCGGACACGTAAACTCCGGTCCGCTCTTGATGTTTGGACAAGCGCTTTTTCGACCGGCTACTCCCGAGCAGTTTTCAGAGGCGCGCACGAACGTTGCGGAAACTATTTGTATTCAGCTCTGTACTTTTTGCCCGGGTGATTAAGCATGCTTTTTTCGTACAGATGAACTATTCACGTTCGGCCGACGGGCACGCGTTGGGATCCGCAGTGGCTATCAACGTGTACACAAAGCATTTCCAACGTCTTCGATGTATATCTACACAGAAGGGATAATGTCTTTTTCATTGTTAATTGGAATACGATGGGAGAACGTATACACCTTTCACGCGAGCACGCAGGAATGTGACAAAATTAATACATACACGGGGGATAAGAGTTATTAGCCTTTTGGTCTGGCGTGGGATCTGAGCCAAGTATGATAATGAAATATATACGTTGTACGGCAACGAAACAACGTAATGAAATATCGAGATTGGCTCTCGGGCAAAGTACAACAGCACATAAATATCACGCTGATTTGTAGAATGAACTATTGGCCCGACAAGTCGCTGTTTCTACTGATTTGTAGAATGAACTATTGGCCCGACAAGTCGCTGTTTCTACTGATTTCTTTTATTCTCCTCTCTATACTCCACTTGAATCGCTCGCTGCATCTATAACCTTCCGTCCGACTGGCACCTAACAGCCACTCGCGTATATACGCATGATTCATGCGATCTCTCTCGCCGAGCGTTTCAACATTTTGAAACAAACAAGCATATGGTTGAAATCACGGAATAACGATTTGATCAGCGGAGGCGGGGGCGGGAGACAAAAGCATTCCTCCGGAACAATTAGTATGGGCGCGCGAGCGTCTCGCGCGAATGAACTTTGGACGAAGTTGGCACGTGGCTACGCGGGGTATTGTGTCCCGAGCAAACAGAAACCAGAAGCCAGAAACTATATGCTCGGGGAGACGGTGGCCGAATACCTGGTTATCACGAGATCGCGCGCGACTGCCGAGTGACGGGGCAAATAGAAGGGCATATACTCTCCGCCCGCACGTCCCTCTCCGAGCTTTACAGCCGCTTTCTCTCTCTCCGCCTCGCACACAATGTGCTCATCCAAGATGGGATTCTTGCGCGTCGCGTTCGCTCGGCGGTGCAAGCGCCTCGACACAAAAGCGCGCGCGTTCCATTATGTGTGTCGGGTTGGGAGGGCGAGGGTGGATTCAGGAAAACGACGCTACCGAAGCCGCCCCGGCGCTTGTCTGGCCGCCCGAGGAGCCGCGGCCTGGACGGCCCAGACCAGCAACCGCTCGGTCGCATCCGACTGCAGCCAGCGCCGAGCCGTTCGTTCGATCGAAATCTCTTCTGTACTCTATTAATGCGGAAACTTTGTCGCTCGCGCGCACACAGCGACACACAGCTCGGCGAGTTTTATTACAGCTCGGGCTTCGCCCGACTCGCGGCCCATTGGACATTCCATTTTCACGATCGGCTGACGTTTTTACTCTCCGAGTCTGTTTCGATTTTTCTATACGTTTCAGCTTTCCCGAAAAAGTCACTGGGTTGATTTGCCGCGCATCGAAACCGTCAGAGCTGGGAGCGCTATGTCTTTTGATTCAATCTTCTCGGGACACTTGCTCCGAATCCGGCAGAGATGGAATTTTTCAATTTCGACAAAGAGTACATCTCCTTTTCCCCCCGTGTGTCGTGTTTGTGAAATTCCGCGGCCATAGAAGGCATATATGAGCAATTCCACGGAACTTTAGGATTTTGGATGAAGAAAAATCAAAGAATTAATTTTGAAGGCACACCACTGAAACTTGTTCTATAACATTCCAAATAACCATGACAGTATAAAAAATATAGGGCCCCTAATTTTATCCAACAATGTTTTAAGCTAAAGCGAAAAAAAAACTATTTGTATGGAGAAAAAAATTTAGCCAGTTCAAATTGTAGCTCTTGACCTCCTCTTTCGACCCATCATACCGAATATTCTTCAAATCATCATTTTCCAAGTTGTTTATTACTTTAAAATCTTTCGTATGACGACTATGCATAATTTTTTATGACATAGATTACGCCCCCGCGTCTATTTTTTTGGACTTTTCACCTCAGATTATGAAAATGCTCAATCTCCTCTATAAATCTGCAAGATCAAATTTTTAATAGATAACCCATTTATATTATTTTTTCAACGTTTTTCTGGAATCAAACGTCAAATAATTGTTTTTATGGTCAATACGCCCCCACAATATCAATTTTTCCAACGCATAGCCAGTTCAAATTGTAGCTCTTGACCTCCTCTTTCGACCCATTATACCGAATATTCTTCAAATCATCATTTTTTAAGTTGTTTATTACTTCAAAATCTTTCGTACCATGCATAGAATAATTTCGCATTTCTTAAAAATTTTCTTAAGCCTTTCTCTCGCTGCAGAATGCGAATTCTGTCTCAACCATCGGGATATATATCCTAAAAGGGATGGAGAGAAAAGAGCAATCGGTTTGAAGAATGTGCCGAACGTACTAGCAATGTGCCGCTAAAAAATGTGAATTTTCCCAATGAGGGGCCCATGCGACTACCTAACTTTACATCAGTATAACTTTTTTATCAATTGCGGCACACTCATTTAAACAAAGGCATATGGTTCGCCATCAAAAAATGTACGATATACAGTATGTTAACTTCATGTGATCGAAAAAAGCTTTTTTCTACAGAGGCAAAAGCGAAACATTTTCATTTTTCTTGAAAAGTAGTTGCAGGTATATTTTGATTTATTAAGCCAGTTTCGATTAGGGCACACTTTTGAAACAGCTTCTACTATATTCTCCGATCATCACACTTTACAAAAAAATTTTTTTCGAGTATTTTTTTGGAAAATGCTTGCATACAGATCCCTAATAACTCAGAAAAATTGGGTTGGTAACAACGAAAATCAATGAAAATGCTGGATATTATGATATTTTACGGGCAGTAAATGATTTTTTATAATAATTATGAACATATGATCTTATATTTTATGATTTTTAGTATACAGTCCTATTTCGCAAACTTCATAAAAATCATCGAATAGCCATCAAACACAACAGAAACATGGAATCCTAAGGTTTCGTGGAATGGCTCATATATATATATATACAAAACGAACGTCGCGTCCTCAACTCTTTTGACTACACCCATGTAGAAGGGGATGGCGAAAGAAGAGATTGGGATAGGCGCTAATGTTTGCGCGAGCTAACTGCGCACCTTCATGCAAAATACAAAAGTAAAAAAAAAAACCAACGCGGTTTGCATGATCTCAGAGTGTGTCGGTGTTGGAATCGAACAATGGATATTAAGTTTTCAAGCGGCTGTTATTCTGCAACGCTTATACATCTATTGGAAAATGCGCATGTAATCCCGAGTGGGCGAATGACAAATAATGAGCTACGCGATCGTGGGTGATACAGGTTGTAAAGAATGAGGACGAAGTATGAGAACGCGTGAAAAAAAACTCACGATCATCGTTACAAACACGAATTTACTGTAGAATTAAATAATTTATGGTATCTCAAAATCAGCCATCCGCCGATTGAATCACACCTCGACTTGTAATAACGGTCGCTATTCACTGATCCACGCGCTGTATTCACAGTTAGCGAAAGCTATTACCCCAAGTCAGGACGAATTTCGGATTTAAGCTTACAAGACCATACAAATCCAAGAACGAAATGGAGTTTTCCAAGTTCGAGAAACTTTGCTCCCCTTAATCCTACAATCTACAGGTTGTACCGTGCCCTTTTAGCCAGTTGAAATTCAATTTCGCGCCCGGAAAAACCAACGAATTACAAAGTGATAAATTAGCTCTTTTTTTTCCCAAACATATGAATCATCCGAGTTGCAGAATTTGGTCCCGAGCAACGGCCGTCGTGTGTGCATGCACAAACAGGCTTAATTAAGAGCGGCGCGAAGGTTACTTCGGATCTGGCAGGGTAAATAAGCTCGCGTATGGGCATCATTTGATTATTTTGCGTTTTGCATTTCAAATGGCGCGTGCGACGAGGCCAATACCGCCACCGATAGCACTGTATAGCGCTCGCTCGCTCGCGCGCGCGCCACGAAGGACGCAGTAGAAAGAGAGGAGAAAAAGTAGATCGAGCGCGCGAGCTCGAGGGAACCGGCGAGATGCAACGTCGCCGACTATTGAGATGAGAAGTCTTATTCCGACGCTTCCTTCATTTTCGCGACGCATGTATTATTCACCACGTGAAATTGGATGGAATTCCGGCTGCTGTTTGAAGGATGTCCCGCGAATCGAGTTGATCCAGCGTTGCTGCATATTTTACTTGCGTTGCCTGGTAAAAATTTTTACGCAGTTCGTCTTGAAAAGCACGCGCGTTCGCACACGCACACAATGGAATACGTTTCACGGAGTATCGATTTGGTGCGGAGAATTGATAAAATATGTAGAGAAAAAAAATATCATGATTTTAGTATGAATTGACGGAGTAGCAGGTACAATAAAAAAAGTCGATTAATTAAATCCGATTATAATTTTAATACTTGACGTCGCAAATTACTAATATAACTGACTGTTTCGTAAATTACTGTCACCGCGCGAGTACTTTCCACCGGCTTTACTGAGCCAGAAAAAAAACCTGACACGGTACAATAGGGCAAATCCTTCCTGGAAAAACTAGATAACCCTTTACTAGATAATAAAGGAAAAAGAGATAACCATGCGGAGTCACATTAAATCCACCTGGCACTTTTTATCATTTATAATAATGACACCAAACGCGGATCCGTATAATGAAACTGTAGAGCTTCGACGGAGAGAGAAAGGGACAAAGGGAAATGTAATATACGTGCATGCACCGAGCTCGCCCTCTCTGATAGTGACAAGTGCGATAAAATAAGAAGATCGAAATGGTTATATTTTTGTAGTAACGGGGAAAAAAAGTTTATTCGTACGAGTTATTGATTTGATATCGTTTTATCCTTTCATTTTGCCGATGGAATATATAAGTTTTTAAATCTGTCCACTAGAATCTACCGGACTGAACTTTGAGTAATTTGAAATTATTACTTGCCCGTAAGTTTCTATACTGACCACATTAAACTTGTTTTATCGGTTTTAATTGTCCTATTGTGCAAGTTTGGGTCAAACTCACCTCAGTAATTCGATTAGACGGAATATAGTGGGCAGAGAGTTCCACTAGATTAAGAACTTGCGATTTTACCATAGTTCATATTTACCAAACTTCGAAAGTTGAATTAAATTTGAATTTACTAGCGACCGACAGAATAACCGTCGAATGATCCAAAGTAGAAGTAACCATTTCTTGTACTTGGTAGTGATTTTGGTTTCTCAAAAATGCGCTTCATGTCTCGCTCGCGTTTGTGCTTTTGCTTATTATGTAATATCTTTAGTCAAGTGATCACGCGCGAACTCATTGTTGGACAACGAACCTGATAACATTTTGGGGGCGTTTGAACCTTTGTAACTGGTTTCCCTATTCAAGTCTATTCGAACTTCATGAAGGCCCCTTGAATTATATGTTCTTTCCTTCAATGGGAACTTTAGATAAAACGTTGAATTTGGACAGAAATATAATGACGTTGAAGATAATTTGACTATTAATTACTACGAGCTGAAAGCTCTTTCTACGAGAGCTACATACGAATGAGTAATTTTTGTATCTAGATTGAAAAGAACCAGATTTTTTCACATCAAATTATTTTTGAACAAAAATCAAAAAAAAAGCAAAATTCGTGCACAGGTGGTATTTGAACGCGAAAAAAACTCGTGCGTTTATCGGTTGAAATAGAGGAATTGCAAATACGAACGTACAAGTGAATAGAATGAAATTCTCAATATTTGTCTTGGTGATACCAATAATATAGGCTTTTGAACTGACCGTGAGTGCTTTGTAGAAGCACACTGACAATACAGTTGGCAGCGATTTCTGGTTGAACATGCATTTTCCATTTGTTTTCCATTTGTTTCGTAATTTAAAGGGGAAATTGGGGAAACAAAGGAAAAAATGACTGATAAGCACAACAAATAAAAGTTTGTTTCATGTTTTAGATTTCATTTTTGAATAATCCCAACGGTAAATGGTGGACAGAGTGAGAGAAAAAATGAATAATTGAAACGACACGAGAATGAAAATACTTATGATAGAAATATCGATGCCTATGGTTTCCCAACTGGCGATCATTGAGAATATCCTCGAGGACAATCATTTAGTGCGAGGCCAAATTTGATTCTGATGTTCGAAGTACTCGCACTCCAAACTGGAGCAAAATCGATGATTCAAGGCTCGGATTTCCCGGGGAGCCGTATAGAGAATCAGTGAAAATTCAAATCTCTCTAAATCCAACAACCGAGTAATTGTATCAATATTCATCAGTACACTGTATAACGTGTACGGGGCAATGATTTATTACTGTCAGTCCCCGCTTACAAGCAGAGGCGGGGGCAGCAGCAGCGGCGGCCGATAAGAGTCGCTAGCTCGCTCTTGCATGGGTGCTCATTGTTTGCGGCTGAAGGCGCGCCTGGAGCAAGCGCATAAAGAGGCACCTGTGCTCGGCTTTGCTTTGTGCATTGCTGCTGCTGCTGCTGCTCGGCGTTCTCTCTTTCTCTCCTTCTCGCACATACACATGCGCACCTCTAGGGCTCGTTGCGCAAAGCCGATGGAGCGCACCTGCCCCTCTCGCCGCTCAATCGAGTGGGCATACAACTGATGCATTTATCGCAATTAAGCCCTGCCCACCGCGCACTCCAGCGCCGCTTGAATCTCAACTTTCAGGGGATGTACGGCAACCAGGATACGTTACTCGAGCAAATACGAGACCCGCCAAAATATGACGTAGCAGTGGGGTGGGTGAATCAATTGAGTTCAGCTCACATACTGCTACTGCCTACATTTGCCAATAGCCAGCGTTGATGGCCCCTATTAGCCGTTCGGTCAGAATACTGGTGATTAATCGCGGAGGACCGAGAAAGATAAAAGTGCCCCTGGGATAAATGCTCGCGGATAATCATTGGAGAATATCGCGTTGGGATTACTCCTTGATGAAATTGCCAAGTTATGAAAGCACTTCAGGCAAATGCTCTCAAGTTCAGTTGGCGCTCAGCAGGCTTAATCGATTCGACGATCAGTCCTAATTTTGCCGGATTATGCGTCGCGAGTAGTTTTAATTAACCGAGCGGGAGAGAGCCCGCGAATGTCGAAACTTTATTGCGACAAAATTTGCTTCGTGTATAACTGCAGCTGTTATCTTACGGGGGACCTCCTATACTTTTTCGCGGCAATTTGTCATAATTGAACTTAACATCGGAAAGCGTTCGCAAGACTCGCAAATGTCCTGTACCTGTGAGAATTTTCTTGGATAGTCTCGATTCTGATTTTGCTTCATTTGCTACTTATTGCTTGCAGGGGAAAAGTTTATGAGAGAATTTGCAATCCATTTGAACGAGTTTTAAACTTTTTTATAGAGATGATACCATCGTTTTACGTCAAGAGTCAAAGAGCATCAATGAGCGTTCCTTTTTATCTCCATTGAATACTTTTCAATCGTAATACAGCGAATAAGTATCTTTGATGTCAAAGCTGCGATAGGTCAGTAGTGAGAGCTTTGCTTTTAATGCAAAAGGCCGTGATGAGGTTGAATTCTGGTGCAGGCACTTGTGATACAAAAAAATAATCACGCGCCTTGTTTCATCATACCGCAACTCACGACTCTTTTGTAGGGCTAGTTATGGCCAGTGAGCGTTTCATGCACTTTACAGCGCATGAGTAGCACACTACAGATCGGTGCTGTTGAAGATGCAAAGCTCTAAAGAGGATACCGGTGACTCGACCGATAAGACAGGGACCTGGGAACCACTACATGGGCTTCAGACCCCGATCATATCTCCCGATCGACACAAGCTCCTCTGTCATAGCAACACGTCCTTTGTCTTCGGACATACCGCAGACCCTCGTCGCTGATTAGTACCAAGCGAACGTATAAATAGAGCAATGTTAATCGAAATAGGAGCAAACGATGCTATTATACTCTTTGTATTTTCTCAGAAAATCCATTAGCGATTTCAATTTTACATTACTCGCGGTTATTATTCTGTATCACGCATACATCAAACTTATAGTGTATAACTTCTGCCAATCATTTAACTAACGATGTAACGGAATTTGATCTGCTCAGCATAAACGCATTGAAAAAATGCCGCGTTGGACCGAACCCGTTTGAAAACGAGTATAATTAAAAGTTTCCAAATCATCGACATAAGGATATTCGAGTCAATGCAGATCGAGCTTTGTGTTGAAAATATAATTGAATGGCCGAAAAATCATAAGACCAATCAAATACAAGTAACAAATAATTTAACGAATACAGTGGTAAAGTACAAATATGCCGATACTTCTGTATTCGCAGAACTACTCACAATTAGATTAGAGCACGTATATTAGCTTGTATCAAAATCGTTTGGCCCGGACTTTACGTGGACTGATCGTGTCGCATTTCAAATCCAACGCTCGCGCAGTCTCAACTTCCATTTTTCAATCCTCCAAACGCACCAAAATGTTCACTCACAAAAAAAAAGTGAAAATCCTCGCGATAGTGCGTACGACAGTGGCACTCCACAGGGGAGGTCCTGCGTCCGGATTAGCGCAGGCTCCGTCGCTAATCTTCGGCAGGTCGAGTTTCGCGAACGTCGATAATAGCTCGCGCCGGGAATGAAGGCTCGTCGCTCTGCTGCAGCCTCCCTCTCGCGCCGCGCCCGGCCCCCCCGTTCGTTCCTCTTTCGAGCCGCCCGGACTCTGCAACGGGCGGCGGCGCGGCCGCGGCTCTGTATGCGCCTCCCCCTACCCGCGCCCCGTGCCCCCTTCCACTCCGGCCTTTATTCTCTCGGCTAATTCTTTTTTCACGCGGACGATTAGCTGCGCTTTTGGTGCGCGCGGATTCCGTCTGAGTTATTGCGCAGGAGGCCGTGATTGGCTGTGCTTGGGATCGTTGTTTATTCAATGGCTCTCTCGATTCTATTTGGCGGCACGTTTTCCCGCTTGGCATCGCGACGGATTATCGATGCGACTGACGGCCGTTACGTATTGATCGTTTCAATCGTTCGTTATCATCATTGTTTTGTATACTTTCCGAGTACCTAATTCGGAGTGTAGAGCCGAGAATTTTTCAGCTGATAAATAGAGCACATCGGTGCCTCTCTTACGAAGAGTTGCAGGTCTCACAGCTTCATTCTGTTTCGATTCGATATTAAACCTCGCAAAGCTCATTAAGTCGAAATCAACTAATATGATCCGATTTTTTACTGTGAAAATAGTTGGAACGTATTCATTTTTGATAATCTTGCTAGTCTCCGCGCGGGAAAAAAGCCGAAATGTGTTACTCTTCGCGGGGAGTTGCGAAATCTGCTATAGCCTTCCAGGATACTCCCGAAGTTTGCTACTCTCTGTAAGAAATGTCGATATTGTACGTCAATATAGACGAGATGAGTGTATAGGCTATCCATCATTCTGCCATCATCAATTTAACTTTCTAGACATCCCACTGGGAAATTTCTTTAGTTAATTCATACTCTTCTCAGTGGCACTACTCAGAGAAAAACCGTACGATCGCGGATAGTGAAACTGATTTATATACGGGATTTCAATAACTTAGAGCATTTTGGCAAGTCCGTATCATTACAAAAAGAACTGAGTGAAAATAATTCTATTCAGTTGCTGTATTCAGCTAAACATTCGATTTAGGGAGTCTCCCGAGACAATTAAGCTTCTTTATTACAATACACACGCAACTTTTGACGAACTCTCTTCTCTTTTGTATATACGTTATCGAAGCTACCTGATGTTACAGAGTCGATAGAATCGAGCAGGAAAATCTCACATGGATTTCGGACAACCGAGTGGGAAAATCGTAAACGCACGTCGAGTCGTGCTCTAATTCTGCAGCCCATTATAAAATCGATCCAGCCTGGCTAAGGATCGCTTTGAAACGCCCATATAACCACAACTTTTTGCAGCTAAAACGCCTATTCCAATCAGCTCACCGAGAGTGCGTATGAAAAATTATGCTCACCCGGTATCCTCCGACATTGATGCGCAGCTTCTTCATTTTGAGGCCATCATTTCTCTTCGGGACAGCGGCCTTTCTCCTGAACCGCCGCGGTCCTCGACATGCGCGTATACGTTTCTGTAAGCCTCCGATGGCTTTACGTAACCGCACTTGCATACGTAATGCGCTCAGGGATGAGTGGGATAAAGAGAAAGAGAAAGAAGGAGGGTGGGGGGGATGCGTGATTGATAATTACTTTCCGCGAGTGTAGTTTCTTTCAATATCGTGGGCGCGTCCACGCTTCATTGGCTGGTACCTGCTTTATGGATGAGTTTCGGCAATTTTTCGAGGTTCCATCGATTCCCGATACCCGCGAGCATGTTTCACGGACGCCAAATATTTGACCGAATGCGGCGAGATCGAATTTTTGCGAGGCACGCGCTCGTTAGTTGCGCGTGTCCCTCCGTGTGCGGACTGCAGTTTCAGACTTCACAGTGAATTTGATGTATCCCCGTAATCTCCGAGCCAGCCGGGGTCGGCACGTTTCGACGCAGCTATGAAAGTTCAGCGTTTTGATTCTTTCGATTGACAAATTGGGTCAGGGTTTGTCAAACTGAATTCGCGGCTATTCAAAAGCTGCCTTGATTTCGGCCTTTTTCAAATTGGCTAAGGATCATCAACACTTCTATTTATTCTAGTCACATCAGATCCAATCGATATGATACGTTTCTAACTTAATCAATTCATTCGGTTTCGCGAAATGGAATTTAACGGAACTTGTCATAGAATGACAAAGTGGTTAGACAAACACTGTCACAAACACAAACACTGACAAACACTGCCTCTTCTTAGTAACAATAGCTTTCATCATTGTACCACGTGAACAATTCAGATTTTCATGAAGAGATCGAAAATGTATTTCTTCATAAATATACAAGTACTTCGTCGGATGAAAATCAAATTTTGTACGCGAATTTCATATTTAATGTTCGTAATGAATTCTTCCTGTTTTATTTATTTTAATTTAAATTTCAAATTTAAAATACGACCAAGTCATGATGATGATGATGATAAATATATTTGTTCATACCGTTATTACGTTATGAAAACGGTAAAGGCGGAATGGAAAAATGTACAAGGTGAATAACGAAAAGCTTATTCAATCGTCTAAACTATTTCGTACGGAATGATTATGAGAATTAAGAAATAATAGTATAATATGTACAGTGAGGCCTGAGAGTTTGCGCGTACAAAAATCGCCTAGGCGAGCGAAACAAGTATAACTATTTTCAGTAACAAACGAGAGAAAATCGTCATTTCTTTGCAAACATTAGGGTAGAAAGTCGACAAAAAATGAAATTTTTCTCCTGCTGGTCACGAAAAATAGTATATAATCTAACTATTTCGGTACGCGTAAACTTATTATGGTCGTGTAAAGAAGGCTCGCTAAGTGATTTTGGGCTCATTCGATAAATTTTATTTCAACTGCGAAAATCCATAATGATTTTTATTTTACCTTTTTCCACGCCAAACTTAGCTCTGGTACATTTTACACTGTTGAAATAGTTTCAAATAATTTATTTCATTGTGCTAATTTACAAAACCTAACTGAATTATCGAAACCTACATTCTTGATTCCATGTAAATATATCAGTATTAGAAAGTAACTATCGAGCATTGACAATTTCTCTTATTCAAATCCATGGATTATCGAACTGTTCGCATCAATTTGTGCGAATTTGTGATTCACACAATCGTTGGTACAATGTACTACATATCTACAACGTAAGAATTTGTAATATGGAGATGGGAATACTGATATATTGCACGAGTTTCTCAACTGTAATGCTTGCAAATATCGTCAACCTAAAACTGGCAATTTCACGACGCGAGTTACAAGTGATGTGAGCAATGATGTCACAGCGGTAGTTCTTCATAAGATTCTTCCACAAAACCTTGCGGCCAATAAAACACTGGAACATTATCTGTTAGGGCTGACAGTATCGTATTAAGCTTGGATTGATAAATTTATCACCCACGCGATTCAGGCTGTAGTGCATAAGGATGGAGTTTATAGTGGATATATTGCACGAGCATTAAAGTTTCGCAGAGCTCTTAAGCTGCAGCATAACCCTTGCAAATATGAGCGAACTAAGCGTGAACGTGTTATATCCTGCAGAGCCCATATCCTGAAAACTGACGAGGCGATTGGTGCATACAGGAGCATCCACGGAAGTTGCCGCGCCGGCCAAATTTTAGTGGTGATTCGAGGCGCTTGGCGCGATTCGCTCGTGTCACACCTGGCTCTTGATCGAGCGCATTAAAAGCCCACGATTTATCGGGTTTTCGATTCAAGCCGTTCCACCAATGTAGGCTCGTAAAACAATCACCCGTGGCACACCCTCCCCCCGCCCGAAACCGCAAAAGGGCATCGAGCGTTTGATACATCCGAAAAGTAAGCAACGACAAATTAATCGGCAGATAGGAGGAGTGAGAGGGAGAGGGAGAAAGAGGGGGAGGGAGAAAGAAAGAGCATAAAAATGGCGAAGATATATGGAGCCCGGGCAAAGCCCCTGCGAGAGAGATATATTGCGAAAAAGAGTTATGCCCCTTTTTGAGCGCGGCCGCGACGAGCATCGTATAACTTTTAGCCGCGTTTACTTCGTTTGCATAAACAGTGGCGAGCGCGCGCGAATTGTCCCAGCCACCACCGGAGAAAATTACTTGATTGCTTAACGTTTTTAGAGGTGTCTTGGGACCGGGAGAAGAGAGCTAATTGCCCACGAGGCGGATGAGGACAATTTGAAATTCGTGTAATTGTTATTAGCCGGATGGATTAATCTTTTTGTTTCGCAGTCTCAATTCTCGAGGAGCTTGCTGCAGACTGCGAAAAAATTCAAATGTACACGAAAATTTGGTTCGAGGTGAACGCAACAGTTTTGAGATTGAGGATCAAAACTAATGTGGGTCAGATCGGGCTTATCCGAGTATAGTTATAGTAAGAGTGAAAGTCCAACCGGGCAGTAGTGGCACACAGGAAAAAGGCAATGTAGAAATAAAAATGAAGGACTGATGATAGTAGGGTAGCCAGCGACACTTTCGAGTGAGTTATTCCAATAATTATGAATTCCTCACCAATTCTCACTTTGTAGATGACGAAAAACTTTACCGCAGCTCTCAGCAGTGGCGGACTCGGAGCTCAACGAGCATATGCTGAATTTGGAACTGCCGGTGTGATATTATTCTGGTAAGCTCGGAACTGGCGCATATTATAATGATAACATTAAAATTCGACCGAAATCAGTTTTTTATTGCGCTTTGATAGAGCGCTACGAGAAAAACCTTACGGACACGATCTCCAAGTGTGACATTCTGCCCGTCAATATTCGAAACGTCGCCGTCAAACACACGAACGATGACAGGAGTCGCTACAAAGTTTTTTGTACAAGGCAAGAATTGATAAAAATTCCATCATGCAACATCTGCTGAAATAATAGATACCAAAGTCATTGGCTCCTCTACTACAGATGCTTTTGATACTTGTAATGTGGATCGTTAACTTCACAGAGGCAAAGTTTACAAGCCCGCGTGTTAGAAGTTTAATGCGCTTTTCAAATCGAAAACTAAAAGCCTTCAATATTTAAGTATTGAGGAACACGCTTCAAAGAATTCTATCTCATCTTTTAATTTTGCCCGCTACAAGTAACTTCGAAAAAACATCATGCATTCATTATAATGGGCGCATCCCAGTCGAAACCCCCTTGAATGTTATACAATATTGAAAAAGTTCGAGCTGAATTTTCGCAGCGGTATGGAAAAAACGGAGGAAAAAAGGAGGGGGGGGGAATTGAAATTACTTAGAAAAACTCGAAGAGAAAATGAAAGAGTAGAGGCTGATACAAGGGGAAGTTTGAGTTCATGTGGAAAAGTGGGAAGTGCGCCTGAGCAGATAAAAATACGAGAGAGGAGCTGCAAAAAAATTGCTTTTATACCACCCGAGTATTACCCTCATAGAAATTCCAAGTCGCACCCTCAGAGATGTTTTCATATTTACTCAATACGCTTACAGTGATTCTTCGTAAGAGCGTCGTTTTCATAATTCAAAGAGGAAAATCGTCTCTGGAATAATACATTTTTTCCATTCTCAATTATTCAATCGGTAGTAATACCCATCCTTGTTTTAAAAATAAAGATGAGAAATATAAAGATTATTTTAGATTATTGAAATTAGTACGTAGAACGCAAGATTACTTTCTGCAAAAAATAACACGTTTTTATTTGAAAAAGAAAAATTCTTCATTCACAGTCCTGTGAGATTTGAATTAAGAACTATCGTACTTTGTTTTGAAGTTGAATCGATACACTTTTTCTTCGAGGCCGATGCTGGATGAATTCGAAGAGAGATGCTGAATGCATTTTCATCAACCTGAAAATTGTGAGCGCAAAACAGTGTAGGTCGGACTAGATAAAGAAAAAGCGAGTCTGTAAAAAAATAGATGGTGCGCTTCAGGTGAATAAAGAGAGAATCGAGCGAGCAGATGTGTGTGTAAGTGTGTGTGTGTGTGTGTGTGAGTGTGTGAATGTGTTTGTGGGTGGATGCGAGAGTGAGAGAGAGGAAGTGGAGCTGTTGGATGCACCGGCACGGGCCAAGATGGGCGGGGGCGGTGGTTTGTGCGCCTGCTCCGCGGTACGTCGATCATAGCACGCCGCTGCTGGCTAGGTGCGATACGCGCTCGCTCGCGTCCTTTAGCGCAGCTCTATATATCTCGACGCTCTTTCCCGTCTGCGCCTCTCACACATTGACCTCGATCCGAAGCCACATTCCGCTTATTATTTACGGATCCCGCCGAAAACTTCCGAGAGATGAGCTCGGCATGAAAAAAAAAAGGAAAAAGAAAAAAGGGTCTCGAGGGAGGCTCCCCTTTGCTCTGACACAGTGCTTTTGATTGGGAGTTCCAGGCGCGGAAGCTGTTGAATAGCTCCTGGGGTTTTCTGGCTTTTCACTGGTTCGGCACGGAATTTTAATGAACACGATGAGCTTTGGTGGTTGCGCGGATGTAAGTGGGACAACGACTATGCGATCTTGATTAGAATGCTACTCCCCTGCACTGAGAGAACTCCGAGTTGGCATGAGTATGTTCTATTACCCATTAGCAACGAGATCTGATTAATTCGACGATACCGTCTCGGCCGATGACACATAACATCAAAATGATTCATTGTTTACGACTGTGAATTGGGGTTATTCGATATCGATCCTTCACCATAACCTGAAATAATCTATTTGAGTATGCAGTGTCAAATCTAGCCGACTTCCTTCAATCTGCTTCGTTTCCCGTCATCCGATTTGAGTCTCACGTGCATTGCTGATACTTCGTATGAATTTTTACAGAAGTATTTTTATAAAATCTTAAAAATTTAAATCACGGTACAGGCTAACAAAGAGGATCTTGTTTTTTGAGAACAACCTCCCCTTATTGTTAACTTGACGTTTCCTCAGCATTACATCACTAGCGGTGGATATTCATATACGCGGATATTGAGTAAAACTTCTGAAGTAATGAATTTCAGTATTATGATCTTTACCAATTTGATGGAATCCGCAGTTCAGATTGAGATATTTAGAACCTTTTCGACTTAATAAGCTTGAAGAGTCACTCGATGCATGAGTTATGTGATTTCTCAAATTATGCCAGAATTATCTCGCTTCTCAAAGAGAACGAAGATTGGTTTATACTTGAAAACATCCCTTGAAATGGCTGTGTAGGGATGCTGTTTGAAACCGTGTAATTTTCTGCATCGCTCTGTACGAGAGCTTTGACTAGACCCTGACCTTTTTCTGCTGACCCGCGATTTTCTACTGCGAAAGTTTACATTTCCGGAAAAAAAATTACGGAACGGAATAACATGAGAATATTCATATTCTCGGATTTGGTTTCATAACCACGAGAGAAAAATACGCAAATGAATTTTCATCATAATTATCTTCACCAGTGTGTGAGAATAACGATTCAAAGTACAGGAACAGCTACAAATCTAGAGAATTAGGTCAAAATACAGATTTTTTTTTAATAATTTTGTAGCAACAAGTATACGTGGTCAAAAACTGATTGGAAAAGACATGATTGAAAATTAGTGATATGTAACGAATATAATAACACTGACCTTGAATACAATAGATTAATTAGACTATGACGGGTAAATCATGATTTTTCTCCTACTTTCTTACACTTGAAATAACTGACCGGGTCTCAAATTATTTTCTCGAACAATAATTAGCACATTTACGTTTATCGAGAAGATCGCATTGACTACTTTTTTTTTCATACAAGCGTTCAGGTGAATTACGCGTGAAGATGTTTCTTTTTTTAATGAAGTAACCATATCGTTGCTTCTTAAAGGATAACATTGTTCAAATATTACCGTTTCTCATGTTTTATCCCAAGAGATGCTACGGTTTATACCCATTCTTCATGTAATTATCTTTTGAAAAGTACTCTCAAGAGAGAATCTTGATTTTTTCCGAGAAAAAATTTGAGTGGCAGACTGCTGTTTAGAAGCTTTGAAGATTATCTAATTTTGAAAGGCGAAGTGTATAAAAAGATGAAACAAACGAATGAGTTGATGAATTGTTAGTGGGGTTTTGAACTTATGTCATTGATGAACCGTTAACAAGTAAATTATCATTGTACAATAATAGTCCTTAAAATATTTTAGGGCAGCTAAAATGGTAGGAACTAAAACTTCGTCATGAATACCCGAAACGAAAACAACACGAGAAACAAGATGGGTACAAAGTAACCTAGCAGTAAAAGCAGGGACCATAAACTTTCCTTCAAGTAATACACCTTAGTCTCGCCACAATTGCTCACTTTTACAGATAATTCGATATTACTTTTGGTGTCACCGGGGAGCTAGTGTTCATTACTTTTTAATGAATCATTCGGTACTTGATGCATTTATATTTTTTCCATACACAAAATGTTGACTCTGAACGTTTGCAATTTTGTGTCCGATTTGTGCAGGTCTAAAACAGAGTTAGTTTTATCGCACGCTAATTCACGTATTGCGTATAAACTAGCTTGTGCAACTGATCTCCGTCGAAGCATTTGCAGATCCGATGAAATGAAATTTGCGCTCAATGATTCGGTAATTTAATTTGTTCTTAGCAACGAAGCAAATTTGAAGGGAGAAATTTTTCCCTATATTTCGAAACGAGACTAATTAATCGATATTGATCTTCATCGTTCGCCATGGTAATGTCGTTCGGCATACCCGTCCATTACATTATACTTCACATACTTCATAACCGATGGGAACATTTCGCATCAGTTTTCATTGCCCTCCCCCTATTGCCCCTCTGGCCCAATTAATCAGCCGATCGGCACACGCTTTTGGAAAATGCAATATTCACGCGCTCGCGCCCGGGTGCTAGATTATTGGCGGGCAATTTATTCGGGGGACATGGGCGCGCAACGATACCAATTCGACGGATAATGAAAAAAAAAAGGAGCGAAGCAGATAAGGGGCGTTACTCATCATGAGCGACGTGCGAATGTATATACCTGAGGTCGGGAAATTCCTGAAAGACCAGCGGCAGCCGAAGAGCTTCATGCCTGCTGCTGATGCATCGCGCTCCCGCATCCCGAGGGTCCATTTGACAGAGGATGCCAGCAGCGAGCTCATCTCTCATGCTAGTCAGCCTCGATGCTGTTGTTCTCCGGAGTAAACGATCACAGCACTATTCTCTCATCCCAGCGTCTCTTGTGCAGCACGCGCGACTCGCCGCGGCAACGCTCACGTAGCGCGAGCGCGCGAGGAAGAGCGTGAAGCGAGACGAGCAAGTGTGTCGCTGCTCTCTGGCCAACCGCTCGGACGGGTCTGCTCGATTTCGAGAGTTTCTCCTGCTCCAGCTGCTGATGCTGCTACTGCTGCTGCTGCGGCCCCTCTCTTCTTCTTATCGTGATTTAGTTCAGCCCACTGCTTTCTTTCCACCGATACGCATGCACTTCTTGACTTTTCTGACCCCTCTTTCGCTCTACCTCTTTCTCTCTCTCTCTCTCTCTCTCTCTCTCTCTCTCTCCCTCAGTTTCTCTCCCTGTCTCTCTCAATTTGGTAACGCCGTTGTTTTCACGTTTTCGTAGATTGTGATGCCGCGCCGATGCCGCTCTCCCGAGATTTTTATGCTTCGAGGTATCACGTACGACGGTTTCCCGTTTATACTTCCGCGTTGGACTTGGGGTATGATTGCGGTACCCAATCTTTATTTCAACTTTCGAGAAATCCGATGATATCATTTTCAATACACTTTTGGTGCACAGTTGTGGCTCTTCCCAAACCACTCGAGATCTTCATAATATTCAAGCATTTACAGTTTGAGCGTCTCTATATAACAGGGGCAATCGATTTTGATCCACCGAGTCATCGATCTCGTATCCTAACTTTTTCATTATGCAAAAAAAAATCTTAGAAGAATTGTCGGTTGATGATGGGCTTTGACATGATCTGAATAATTGTCCCGTATATTCTCGGAATAGCGAGAGATTCAATATTAATTGCGAATAAAATAATTTATTAAGCGGAAAATCTTTCAAGGATTCATTTTTACTCATTATCAACATTACATATTTGATGTAATGATCTACACTGCAGAGTACTTGAGGGACGTAATAACTTTGAAACTTGATGTGAATTGGAGTTTCCTCACAAGTCGAGGTTTGATCTGTCATTCCGTTGACTCTAGTGGTCGACTATTCTATATTTGATAGGTAAAATTACTGTAGACTCGGTATGAAAGTAAAACGATTGAATTACAAGTTAGTTTTATAATAGAAATCAAACTTTTATACAGGTACTAGAGGTGTTGAACCCCTTTTCTCCCTTCATTCGCTAACCCTTAGTTTAAAAAGCTTTTTTCGGTTTCAAAAAGACATTCAAGAGTTCAGGAATTCCCAATATCCTTCTTGGCCTCTAGTTCAACAAGGTGTAATTCAATCTCAATTATTGAGCAGAATTACTGAAATTAGCTGTGTATTATTTGGTTCGCATTTCGGCCGCAACTAGCTGTTGAAAATTCCCCATTTCGCAATCTGGAAATCCATCAGATTATCTACTGTAAAAGAAAATTCATAAAACTTCTTTGATAAGTAGAACACATTTAATACACTCCCGAAATTGAAAAAAAAATCACTAATCAATAAAGAGAAAAACATAATGAAAATTTCAATGAATTTTCACGCATGAATTGAGTTCACGTCAAACCCGAAACACGTGGCTCTTTCTTGTCCGCTTAATGAACAGTGATTTTCAATTACTGCAGAACTGACTCGCGCGAATTGCCATTCGCAGCGGCATACATCTCCAGCGCCCGTTATCGCGTTCACGCGATACAGCCTCCGCCGCAGAACGGCGTCTATTACTTCCGGCGATAATCGAGCGACAATTATTCTATTCACATATGACGATGTCAAGTGTGGTCGGCGTTAGCGGAAGAAAAACTACGCCCGAAAAGAGGTAGAAAGGAAAATGGAAAAAATGGGACAACGGGATTTTCTAGCATTATGATATGTACCGCATGTACTGCGTCGCGTGCCACTGAGAGAATGATGCCAATTCCAGCGCTGATTCTAGATATGGCATGCATAGTAAGCGCGGGCGAGCGGGCACAAGCTGAGGAATCGCTTTTCCATCCGCTCGTGAATGAGCGCATGAATTCAACGTGCCCCAGCGTATGCGTATATGAAAATTCTCTCCGAGTTCGGAGAACGTTTTGCTAGATTTAATGCTGAATACTGATTTCTGGGTTGTCATATCGACGCGTCTCATTATTAAAATGTGTACAGGCAAGATTTGATAATTATATCACGGTTTTACGATGGACCATCCATCGTTTAATTTCGATGACATCTGGTTATTATTTGCTTGCTATTAATTTTACGAACCAATATATTCAAGCCTCTCCCTCTCAACCTCTTTTTTGTTTTAATCTATTTTTCTTGTAGATTCATCATTCAATTTGGTATCTAAATATTTCAAACTGTACTGAAGATGAACTTGAATTTTGATTATTTTATCACTCAATCATTTTGTAAATCCTTGGATTTAATCATTCAAAGATAAAACGAATAGCATTTCTTACCATGAGAATAAAGCTCAACTTTAATATAAGTTTATAATTTACAAACGACTTGTAGATATTTCCTCTATATTTTTGTAATTCTAGTTGTTTCCTATTGTACGTTACTTTTATCCTCAAATCAAACCTTTCTTTGTCCGTAACAATTAATTTTTCTTGTCAGACTATTTTCAACAAACACTTCATTGCAAAAACGAACTTTTCACGGCAGAAGAAAAATCTCATATTTTCTCTATGTCTAACATTTTCTCATATGCTTCTCTCACATTACTTTTTTTCCAAAGAATCGTGTAAAGAAACTCAACTGCACTGCAAAAAGTTATATTTTTCTCGTAAAGACCCGTCTTTTCACCAACATTTTTTTCTTCAGTACTCATCCGTGCATACATTGCAAATACGGATTTTGTTGCCAATAAAAAATTCCTTGGGTGCAAATTCAGTGAAATGTGGACAATGAAGATAACAAAACTAGTAAGCCGTTGCTTCCACTGCTAAATTTTATAATTCAAAAACTGTCTGATAAGGCCAGTAAACCTTGCCGGCGAAACGTTGAAAACTATGTAATGGATTTTTTAATCTTCATTCTCCACATTCTACTCGATTGGCTCTCAAAGATCGACCTTTTGTCTAATTTATAAGCGATGGAGGGTGTTCTCAACAATTTGATGGTTTTTCTTAGAGGGACTGATATCTGTTAGTAGGAATAGTTTATTTTTATCTTTCCAAGCAGAGTCGTGCTCCACTTACCATTAGTAAACTCCAAGTCAGCCTTATTGCAACAATCGTTCAATTTAAACCGATGATACAATCAAATATGATGTATATATATTATGATGCGCAGCAATTAAACAGGAAACCCTTTTGTGGTAAAAAAGATTCTCTGTTTGCCACTCTGCAATCATTCTTAGTTATTCAATTATCACTAGTATAATTAATTACGGCACACATGTGAAGTGGTTTGTGCAGTATTGTCGCAAGCTCGATGCAGTTGTTCGACGAGTTAAAAAGAATAACAGTGCAAATTTAATTTCAAAATGAATAGTTCTGGGAAAAATGATATTCGTATAAAGTTAAACTACGAATGTAAGTATTAAATAAATTACGAGTTTTAATGGACCAATAACTAAACCGACAAACAATTATAAGGTAGTATGACAGGTCAGTGAAGGTTGGGCATTCGACTGTCACTGCGAAAACGGATAGTCTATCAATCGTACTCACTCGCACTCATAGGTTCGAATAGTTTGACTTCCTTGGTTAAATTTTTATTTACTAATGAATTGTAAACTTAGTGATTTACGAAACATTGATCCTATTGCCATTATTGCCATGTAAATGACATTTTCAACTTTAATTTACCCTTACAAATCACCTCTACGCTAACAAATGAACAGCGTCTTTGCATATAAGCATATGCGGGCATTTAAGTACACACTCATCAAGCAAGAAATCTGTGCCGAGCACAAACTCGTAGTTCCTTCAGCACTATACGGGCCAACAATGTATCTCATTACGCATAGTCCGCGTCGAGGATCGAAGTTCAGAATGCATAAAAAAATGCCTTTTTTGTCATAGTAGGCGTAGAGTACCCGTTTTTGGTCATATTTCGTGGGCTTCAACTTCATTTCAACGCCTTAGACCGTTACTGTGATAACCAAGCAGTAGTACGTGATTCGGTCTAGCTTTGTTAGCGATGTGGCATTGTTTTGCGTTATTATCAAAGCAACTGCCCTTGGGCATGAAATTCTTTACACCCAAAAACAAAACCAAAAGCATACTCCACGCATAGTATGGCAAAAAATTATGTTCACACCATGAGCGTAGGGTGCAATATTGTCTCAATTTGATCTGTGAGACAGAGGTCGCTGTAGCACGGACCTGAAGTTGCACTCGACGCCCTTCATATACGAATATAACTATTTAGCAAGCGCTGCGCACCTATCAGTATTTTTTGAATTCAAAAATTTGCCGTCACGCAAAAAAGGTAGAAAGCGGCAAGGATTAGTCATCCCTGAAATTGTGGACCTGAGAAACAGTGCTCTATTGTACATTTTGAATGTCACTAAAACGAGCAGTCGTAACATAGAATATTGCATTCAATGGTGCATTCATTTTCAATCACTCGTGGTCACGTCCACACGCGTCTTCAAAATTTCACGTACAACTATGCAACTAGCATAATATACTATTTTACCATTATTCTGAAAGCATAAAAAAAAAACGAAAACTCACCGTTATTCGAGCGCGTCGTTTGGGCGACAGGGTTATTGTTCGTCTCGGAGATGGTGGAGGTCGTGATGGTAGCGGTGGCGGCGGCGGTGGTGGTGGTGGTGGTGGTGATAGTGGCGGTGGTCGAAGCGGTGATGGTCGTGGCCTGCTGTCTATCCGAGCCGGCGGAGGATGTGATGCTCGGGGCGGCGGTGCTGGGCGACTTTGACGCAGTGGACCACGAGCTGCACGTGTCGCAGCCTTCGGCGGAGCGCGTTGACATGCGGCAGCACGACCAGCGCTTGCCGCTCCAGAAGCCCGTGTGGAACCGACCACTCAAGCTCGGGTTCTCACTGCACACTGTAAGCACCGGAACAACATTTACAAATTGACGCATTGCCCTCGGACACGAATTCGTACAAAGCAGTTGAATTCACATTGATTGTTATGTGACACGCGCTAAATGTCATTCGACTTACAGACGGATTCATTGTTTTCGTAGTAGTTCCTGGTATGGTCGATAATGGTTTAAAGTTTAAATCTTTTCAAAATTTTAAATCAAGAGAATTCATGATATCTATGCTGAATACGTATGCGGGATTCTCGAAATGAAACGTAGACGGTCAAATCGGAGTCCCAAGAGGGGCGGCATTGAACAGACGCTAGAAAAAGTAGATCTGGAAGTATTCTGCCAACGGGATAAGTATACCGGGATTGAATCTTTCCAACCGGAAGACCAACAATACGGAGGAATAACGTAACCCCGAGAGAAGTCGAATGCCCTTAAAATAAAAACAGATACATACATCCAATCGTAACTGATAAAAATAGAGCCCTGGCTGCATTTTCCCAACTTCCGAGAGGCAAAGTTTACCATTCGACTCTTCAAGAGTTGGACTTTTTGTCACGCGAACGTCGATCGGCAAACGTGGCTGTGCATCTTTGTCTTACACGTCGATGGAGCTAGTACGAGTTTCCAGGGGTGCGGCTGTACCACTTTGATTGACGTGCATTGGTGACCCGTTGATTTTTAATCGATCGTACGTCGTTCAAACTCCCTCGAGATAGAGATAGCAAACTGGCGCGTCCCTCAGTAAACTTTCTTAATTTGATCGAACGAAGTTGCACCGAGGAGTATATAGCCAAGGGCTGGCGCGTTTTTCGCTTACTCGGCCAAATAAGGAGTGAAGCTTCCCAAAAGTAAGATTATTGTTAGGAGTTACTTTTATGCCGATGGAAGGTTATTAGGAGCGATTCATAGTGGAATAGCCGCGATCTCAGTTTCTGGAGTATAGACAGGAGTAACAACATACAATCCATTTCAACGCCCAGATATATAGAGGTATGAAAACTTAGCAAGTAAATTGTTAAAGTCATTAGTTTAAATATTTGTAGAGGGTAGAAGGAACGAAATATGTGTATGGTATAATATGCAGTGAGTAACATGTTCAGGAGAACACTAGGAAATTCATGAAATTTTAGACTAAAGTGCGAGGGTCGAAAACGGGACACTGAAGCATCCATAATTCGAGGAATCTGTTTGTAGAGGATTTATACGAGAATTACTCCCGATACAATCACGATGGAAGATGATATCGGAAAATCCTCTCAAATGAGTCATTGGAAATTTCTGAAATTCTATTGCACAGCCATCCCCGAAGCCGTCGTCTAAGGCTTTATTAGAGAATAACAAGCACGCAGCGTTGAGTCATCGCGGGGAAACACACAATATAAAGGCGTATGAGCGCGCGAGGGTGAATTCGCTGACGCGCGGAAGCTTGGCACTCGACGAAACTACAGTAATGAGCCCCCGTCATGCTCTCCATCACGCGCACGTCCTCTCGAGTGTTTTCTCCACTCGCTTCCGCCATTTACATCAGGCCGCTTCAAAGACGCGACGTGTCTCTGTCAGGACGAAAAGTGCCATTCCAGTACGAAAAAGCGCGCCACTTATATGTGCTCTCTCTCTCTCTCTCTCTCTCTCTCTCTCTTTCTCTCTCTCTCTCTCCCTCTCCCTCTCTCTCCCTCTCTCTTGTATGGTGGTGTGTGTGTGTGTGTGTGTGTGTGTGTGCGTGGCCTCTTTCGCTACGCTGTGCAAACTCACTCGAGCGTCTTTGAGCTTTTCGATCGTAAAGCTGGTCCAAAGAATGGTAGGTGGGCGAACCCGATGAATGTCGAGCTCGCGCAGTTTCACCTGAGCCATCTCTCCCTCTGTGGCCAAAGAGCTCGCGGTTTCATTCAACGGACTTTTGACTTTCGACGAGATGGTTACGCGCAGATTCCGCTTTTGCTTGGGGTTTGTCATTGTTTTTCTTTCTCTTTTTCCGCAGTGTACAGTGAAGAGCTACGACTCGAGATTGGAGTGGGCACGGATACAGGGGGTGATTATTCTACCAAATCTCAGAAGTGATATTTCACTTTTTATCCGGATGAAAATAAGTTGGCTTTTGCGCAAAATGAAATTTCAGTCGGGATTTTAGGTAAAATGAGAACATAAATATTCGTCATCTTCATTCCATATCAAGCAATTGTCACTGGGAAATTCTAATAGTACATATAAGGTAGGTGTACCCAATATGCGCCAGGACCCAATATGCGCCACCCTTCCTATTTCATATATACGCGCGTCTAGAGCATCGCCGCGATACAGAATCTTGTCGGCAATGCTAAATAATGAGGAAAGAAAACATTTTCACCGATCGGGAACCCTTATACCAACTTGTTACAGCTCGTTTTATCCATTTTTTCGCCAATTTTCATTCTCGATCTAATTTCGCTCAGGTAAGTGCGAATTTTTTTAATACCCTTAAACTGGGCCAAAAGAATCGACCGATATATCGTTCGATTCCTTGACATCCCATCTACATCATCCAATTTTTTTTTTCATCTTACACCTCTTTTATCAACCGTTTCAATAGCTCTTCGTTATTTTTATCAAATGTACCCAATATGCGCCACCCCTATTTTCTTGTTCTAGCTGCTAAAATCAACCCATTGATAGTAAATATTCGCCCAACATGGTCGAAAGAGAATTTAGTTCAAGCTCTTGAGCAGGTCAAGAAAGGTGAGATATCGCAGAGGATGGCTTCGACTATAAATAAGATGCCTCGTCGAACATTTCAACGATATGTCAAACAAAAGATATCCGAAAAAAGGAAAATGAGTCGACCATATGCGTTAACGACAGTACAGAACGAAGAATTATGTAGTCGAATTAAACGCTTAGCAGATATTGGCTATCTTATAACGAGAAAATTCTTGAGGTTATGCGTTTATAAGTACTGTCTAGGAAAAAACATCAAACAGAATTTTTCTACCATCATGACAATATAGCTAGTCTCAATATATAGGCTCGAATAGGCTCGAACATTTTTTAAATTGAACTCTTCCATTTCAGTGAGAACATCTCAATTATATTTAAAATTATACTAAAAAGAATGTTCATGAATTTGAGAGATTAATATTGTAATTAAATGCTGCATCAGTTAATTTTGTTGATTCAAAAACAACGTTTTTTCATGAATTTTATCTGAAAACTTGATTTTATTTAGGTTGTTAGAAGTTCATATAATCTATGTACTATGGTTTAATCAAAGACAAAATGTATTTTTCAATAAAATTATATCAGAAATATATTTTTTTGTTTGTATTTTATTCATTTCAGACATGCTTCGTGCTTCAAATTGGATGAAAAGAAGTATTTTCAGGGTGGCGCCATATTGGGTACACTAAAAATTTTTTCCCGAAAATTTTTTTTTTTTTATAACCACGGTATCTTAGTGTAGAACTGTTCTAAATTGAAAAAGACTTAGCTCATTTTGTAGGTATTGAGTAGATCTTTCATTTGACACCAATTATGTTAGAAAATATTCATTTGACGCTGTGTAGTGACCTTTCTCGCTTAGGTGGCGCATATTGGGTACAGGTACCTTACAATTTTTTCATCTTCGATAAATGAATATAAAACCCTATTCTTGTTAATTGCAGCACTCGTTAATGCACCAGTGTTAGTCAGTTCGAAGACACTAATTTCTCGAATTTCTCTGAATGCAGTCAATTACAGAAGTTATCGAAAACTGATATATGCTTGACGTTCTCAAGACGCTTTATTAGTAGCTTGGTTAAACACTAGCATTAAACCAGGAGACAGAAAAAGCGATGGACAGATTCACGATAGTAGTAGAGGGAGAGAGAATAAAAGAGGTGAAAACTGCAGGAAAAAAAAGATCGTGCATTTAGTCGGGGCGAGACTTGCCAAAAGCCAATGTTAAATTAGACGCGTTCAACGACTTTTTTCGAGAAGGCTCGTGGCTGAAACTGACAAGCACGAAAAAAATACTCATGGAGCAGAACCATTCCTCCCAGGTGATCATTCATGATGAAAGCTTGAGAGATCGGTTTTCGGCACCCAAATGTGTTACATATATATAAAAGAGTCATTTCTTCCAATGCCTCGATTTTCTGGGAATATTCTATGAATGATTTTCGATTCTATGCATGCACAGTGAATCTGTATATGCAGAAGCCTATGAATATATATATTGTACATACATAAAATCAATAATATTTTGCGAATATCTGGGGGAAATCGAGGCATTGGTTGGAATGGCTGTAGATATATAAACTATGTTTGGGTATCCAAAAACTATCTCATGAAGTTTCATCGTGCGATTGCTGACCCAGAAAGTGTAGTATCCCCTTGTAATTGAGGTGGTTGTGGGTGATACGGCACGGCCCGAGAGGAAAAACGGCCACCCATATTTTTTATGTAGCACAGCCGGATCTACCATCCACGATTCTTGAGACACGATAAAGTGGAAAAGTCATATCTCACTTTAATATAATTTGATAGGCTAGTGCAACTAGTCCTTATCTACAATATAATCTATAACAATTACGTACAAAAATTTTTCGGTCTAAAGGCGTTAAGGTGACCGCATTGCGTGCAGGGATTAGTCCGGATCTTTTTATTAGCGTGCATCTACTTGTGTATATATGCATAAGCTCGGCCTATATTTTTATTATTATATACCTATGTAGCATCTTGATATCGATTCTTGCGAGATATTCATTCGATATCCCATGGCCCCGTGATGCAATATCTGAGCGGCCGAATATATTCTGCTTTACTCGAGCGACGATCTCTCGAGCACGGCCCGATCTTAATCACGTTTTACTTCTGCAACGACAAGTCAATATATATATATATAAACTTGACAAGTGAGTACTATACCCTGAAACTCTGCTTACTCTGCCTTTATTTCTTGTACTAACTATGTATCCAAAGTGAGCTTTCGCTTGGGTTTAGAAGTATGAAATGTGGAATAAGAAGCTTGATCTAACGCCCTTTCATTAACTTTCTCCAAACATTCCAGAATTTTAATGTCTAATTTGATTATTAAATTGTATCATAATTTGATTGAGAAATAAGTTATCGGGTTATTTTGAGTTATTTCTGGTTAGTTCGAGTGAATGAAGAAAATCGCGATAGCCTGTGTTGATATTCATCAGTGAAAAACTCGGCGTTACGTTAAAGAAATTAGTCACCGAATGACTCATTTTACCTTTTTCCATGCAGTACACACATTTGATGTTTTACTGGTACTGATGTCCCGGAACAAGGTATCCTATATACGTCAAACTACATGTACAACACGTCGTTTATATCAAGTTTTGACAGCTCAATTTTATTCTCATTCCTATTCAATATATCACGTTGCTAGACATATAAAACTATAAATTCGTAGATTCAATAGACCGATTTTGGTGGGAAATTCCAGTCATAGATAATTGCAATAATGAATTAAAGGGAGGATATCCAGCGTTTTACCTTTCTTCTTTCGAACAGATTGTTCAAACTGTATTGTTAAGTTTACAGTAAAATTAGTAGGTTTTGTATAAGATAAGGGGTACCCAATAACGGCCACCGAAGCACGGACAGTCACTTCCTCGTACTAAAAGAAAATTTTCCCACGTAGTTCATGACGAATGAAAGGTCTATTTCAGACCTTCAAAATCGCCAAGCTGCATTCGATTTATATTTCTCACGCTCGAGAGATATAGTAGTTTCTTTTTAAAAGATAGCCGTTTTCGGTATGTAGTTTCGTGAAATCGAGAGTAAAATTGATGAATTTTCAGAGGGTTATTAGGTCCCCTCGATCAAAGAGCAAAAGTTAGCCACTAATTGTGTCTGCTTCTAATTATAGAAATAGGAGTAAGATCTAGTCAGATTAATAGCTGCGTGAAGTGACTACTAATGTTCCATACATATATAACTTGTGACTATTGTAATATACTATATCTTTTGCTTTCTCAAAGAGAAAGCTTTGTAATGGGGCAAAAATCGACCCACCGAATCAGACCTCGGGACCTCCATTTTCGTGATCTACAGGTCGAAAAACATGGAAATCCAAAAGTGTCTGTATGTATGTATGTATGTGTGTGTGTGTGTGTGTGTGTGTGTGTGTGTGTGTGTGTGTGTGTGTGTGCGTCCCGTTTTTTTTTCGTCCACGATAACTCTCGAAGGAATGGTCCGATCGTCTTGAAATTTTGCACACAGGTTAATCGCGACAAAATCTCGGGCGAGTTCAATTTTCAGCGAAATCCGTTGTTTATTTCCTTAGCAACCGTTGTTAAGGTGTCTATTTTTTCGTTTCTTTCGTCCACGATAACTCCCGAAGGAATGATCCGATCGTCTTGAAATTTTGCACACCGGTCAGTTGTGACAAGATCTAGTCCAAGTTGAATTTTCAGCAAAATCCGTTGGTTATTTCCCTAGCAACCGTTCCTAACGTGTTTTCTCACAAATCCTTATGAGTGCTCATTGGGGCAAGCCGGAAAATCAGTTTTAAGTCACACTTGATGGCCAAGGACACTGAATTGTTGTATTTGATCCATAGCAACGGTTGTTTACCTCCCTAGCAACAGTTACGAAGGTTGGAAATCATTAATTTATGACCTATTTCCATCATTTTCGACGGCAAAGGACACAAAATCTTCCCAATTAGCTCCTTAGCAACCGTTGTTTACCGCCCTAGCAACCGTTGCTAAGGGGAAGAAATAGTATATTATGCACCCGAGCGAGGTTAGGCGATTTCGGCACGAAAAACGTTTGCGATCCGATCGCAGCGAGGATTGCAAGTTTGCGCGTGCCGCGAAATAGCCTAGATGAGCGAGGTGCATATACTATTTTTCGTCCTCGCGGCAGAAGAGTGCCATTTTTTGCAAACGCCAGGACGCAAAGTAGGCACTTTACTGCCGCTGGGACGAAAAATTCATGTAAGTTTCGTTTCCAATATTTTCAACATGCTATAGAGAAAATTGGAAAAATTTGGTGTCTTTTGCCCTCGAAAATGATCAAAATGAGTCTTCAAGTGGGCTAAATACGGACCGGATCGATTTTGACCACCATTAAACCGTATGACAGTCACAAGATGAATTGATCGAAAAATTATGCAGGTCCAAATGTCTCGCATCGTGTAGAACCTAGAACCGTTTGCTTTGTTGCATTTGATCAAATCATAAGAGAGCCCGGGCAGACATCAACCCTCGCGACAAAGTTTGGTCAATTGAAAAAGAACACTTTACACAGTCACAAAAATACGAATTGAACTGATTAAATAATTTTTTTGCAATCTTTGAAAAATAAATGATAGTATCTACGCTAGTGGAATGGTGAAAATACAGGTTTGAGACGCGTTTGTGGGTGATGTTGAAGCCTCTTTGAGAAAGCATACTGCTAAGGCACTTGGCAGCGGTTTTTTACACTCAAATA
Organism: Aphelinus atriplicis; assembly: GCA_020882685.1. Taxonomy (NCBI): domain Eukaryota; kingdom Metazoa; phylum Arthropoda; class Insecta; order Hymenoptera; family Aphelinidae; genus Aphelinus; species Aphelinus atriplicis. The sequence goes on along the minus strand of CM037075.1, from coordinate 50,996,892 downwards.
AAATTTTCTTCATATTTTGTCGTGAATGACTTTAAAATAATAATTAAGTGACAATATTTTGTAAAATCATACTTACAAGGAGAATATCAGGGTTGCGGGTGTCTGATCTTATTGAAAGTTAGCGAGATGATTTCTAGGCTACTAAATGAGTCATATGTGTACAACCGTTTGGACCGACGTTTCGTTTTACCTGACAAATTCACAAATCATCATTAATTTCATGTGTTCACGGTATATATGAATGGTTCATGCAGAAAATTAGAAGTAGTTGACAGAATATCTCCGGGGAAACGAAACGTTCGATTGAATTGCTGTTGTATATATGATTTATTCGATTACCTCAAAAACACTTCAAAAAGTTTCAGCAAGATCGGAGATCCTCAAATTAGATATTATGCTCTCAGATAGTATCAGTAGTCTAATGTAAATCAAAGTTAATGTCACTTTATTATTGGAACTTTTAGCTTGAACTCTCTGAGAGCAGAAAATGTTATGGTATATATCAACAAACAACCAATGAAGTGGTTTACTCTGTAACAATTAGTTTTCAATTTTTTAACTTGGACAAATTGCACATCAGAGAGCAGAGGTTCATTTGGAAAACTCGTAATCACATGAGAAACAAGTAATTAAAAATCAATGCAATCAACGATTTACGTGCATCGGCACACAATCGTTGACAAATAATGCTTTCAAGCACAGTGATTCCCATTGTAAGTTATTTGAAGCGCAATATGCAAATCATTACGCAAACATAACGGCTCAAAATTAGCATGCACAAGGGCCACACCGTTACTCGCATGTAACATCCTGCAAGCTTCTGACCTACTACTATCCAGGATTGAATATGAGAAACATTATCATATTATTAAGAGGTGGGATATATTATAATCAACAGGATAGACTTGTAAGTGACGTCGAAGTTCTTTGAATGGGGATTGAAGTTTTTTGAATGGGGATTGATCCACATTCCGTATCAACGACTGCGCTAGGGGTATCAACACCGGTTGCTTTGAAAAACCGCTGCCAAGTGCCTTAGCAGTATGCTTTCTCAAAGAGGCTTCAACATCACCCACAAACGCATCCCAAACCTGTATTTTCACCATTCCACTAGCGTAGATACTATCATTTATTTTTCAAAAATTACAAAAATATTATTTAATCAGTTCAATTCGTATCTTCGTGACTGTGTAAAGTGTCGTTCTTTTTCAATTGACCAAACTTTGTCGCGACTGTTGATGTCTGCCCGGGCTCTCTTATTATTTGATCAAATGCAACAAAGCAAATGGTTCTAGGTTCTACACGATGCGAGACATTTAGACCTGCTTAATTTTTCGATCAATTCATCTTGTGACTGTCATACGGTTTGATAGCGGTCAAAATTGATCCGCCCTGCCCTTAAGTCCGTTTTTGATCATTTTCGACGGCTGAGGTTGGAAATGATCAATTCAAAATCTATTTTGATCATTTTCGACGGCAAAAGACACCAAATTTTCCCAATTTTCTCTATAGAACGTTGAAAATACTGGAAACGAAACTTACATCAATTTTTTTTCCCCTTAGCAACGGTTGCTAGGGCGGTGAACAACGGTTGCTAAGGAGCTAATTGGGAAGATTTTGTGTCCTTTGCCGTCGAAAATGATGGAAATAGATCTTAAATTAATAATTTCCAACCTTCATAACGGTTGCTAGGGGAGTAAACAACGGTTGCTATGAAGAAAATAGAACAATTCAGTGTCCTTGGCCATCGAGTGTGACTTAAAACTGATTTTCCGGCTTGCCCCAATGAGCACTCATAAGGATTTGTGAGAAAACACGTTAGGAACGGTTGCTAGCGAAATAACCAACGGATTTTGCTCGGAATTTAACTCGGACTAGATCTTGTCACAACTAATCTTGTGTGCAAAATTTTAAGACGATCGGATCATTCCTTCGGGAGTTATCGTGGACGAAAGAAACGAAAAAATAGACACCTTAACAACGGTTGCTAAGGAAATAAACAACGGATTTCGCTGAAAATTGAACTCGCCCGAGATTTTGCCGCGATTAACCTGTGTGCAAAATTTCAAGACGATCGGACCATTCCTTCGAGAGTTATCGTGGACGAAAAAAAAACGGGACGCACACACACACACACACACATACATACATACAGACACTTTTGGATTTCCATGTTTTTCGACCCGTAGATCACGAAAATCGAGGTCCCGAGGTCTGATTCGGTGGGTCGATTTTTGCCCCATTACAAAGCTTTCTCTTTGAGAAAGCAATAAGGGTCCCTCAGTAAACGTGTATCCAAGCAATACTTTTTACTTTTATCTTATGAGGCATTGAATTTTATTAGTACCTCCTTCATTTTTACAATTCTGCACTGTAAAGGCATACAGCTTGACAGCTGATGCACACTGTTTCAGCTGACCCGACACAACCTCAAAATAATTCATCATTTACGTGTTGGTTATTCGGTACCAGTTCTTCACTACAAACCGTAACAATCCGTAACAATCTATTTGATTTACTCTTACTAACTCGAATCTAATTGACTCGAATCTGTTTTACATTATTGTATCTAGAAGATGAGAACCGTAAAAATCGAGGAACTATTGATAAATTTGATAAGCGAAAAGTAAGGTTATGTTGCTTGGATAGATAATTACCGTGAGGCAGTGCGCCTTAATCACTAACTTAAAGTTCTCTCCGTACATGCAAGTATATTGCTTTCTCAAAGAGAAAGCTTTGTAATGGGGCAAAAATCGACCCACCGAATCAGACCTCGGGACCTCGATTTTCGTGATCTACGGGTCGAAAAACATGGAAATCCAAAAGTGTCTGTATGTATGTATGTGTGTGTGTGTGTGTGTGCGTCCCGTTTTTTTTTCGTCCACGATAACTCTCGAAGGAATGGTCCGATCGTCTTGAAATTTTGCACACAGGTTAATCGCGGCAAAATCTCGGGCGAGTTCAATTTTCAGCGAAATCCGTTGTTTATTTCCTTAGCAACCGTTGTTAAGGTGTCTATTTTTTCGTTTCTTTCGTCCACGATAACTCCCGAAGGAATGATCCGATCGTCTTAAAATTTTGCACACAAGATTAGTTGTGACAAGATCTAGTCCGAGTTAAATTCCGAGCAAAATCCGTTGGTTATTTCGCTAGCAACCGTTCCTAACGTGTTTTCTCACAAATCCTTATGAGTGCTCATTGGGGCAAGCCGGAAAATCAGTTTTAACCCATTAAGTCCCAGATTGCAGAAATTTTATTGGTACTTTCGAGCTCAAATATTTTGATGAATAAGACGGAAGGTTTATTGCAAAATAGTCATTCCTACTATTTTCGGGTGTGCTCTACACGATACAATGGTTGATAAGACTAAAAAAATTGATTTTCAATAAATAATTAACAAATTAAAATAAAAACCGCTGCCAAGTGCCTTAGCAGTATGCTTTCTCAAAGAGGCTTCAACATCACCCACAAACGCATCCCAAACCTGTATTTTCACCATTCCACTAGCGTAGATACTATCATTTATTTTTCAAAAATTACAAAAATATTATTTAATCAGTTCAATTCGTATCTTCGTGACTGTGTAAAGTGTCGTTCTTTTTCAATTGACCAAACTTTGTCGCGACTGTTGATGTCTGCCCGGGCTCTCTTATTATTTGATCAAATGCAACAAAGCAAACGGTTCTAGGTTATACACGATGCGAGACATTTGGACCTGCTTAATTTTTCGATCAATTCATCTTGTGACTGTCATACGGTTTAATGGTGGTTAAAATCGATCCATCCTGCCCTTAAGTCTGTATTTAGCAAACTTGAAGACTCATTTTGATCATTTTCGGCGGCTGAGGTTGGAAATGATCAATTCAAAATCTATTTTGATCATTTTCGACGGCAAAAGACACCAAATTTTCCCAATTTTATCTATAGCACGTTGAAAATACTGGAAACGAAACTTACATGAATTTTTCGTTCCCTTAGCAACGGTTGCTAGGGCGGTAAACAACGGTTGCTAAGGAGCTAATTGGGAAGATTTTGTGTCCTTTGCCGTCGAAAATGATGGAAATGGGTCATAAATTAATGATTTCCAACCTTCGTAACTGTTGCTAGGGAGGTAAACAACCGTTGCTATGGAGCAAATACAACAATTCAGTGTCCTTGGCCATCGAGTGTGACTTAAAACTGATTTTCCGGCTTGCCCCAATGAGCACTCATAAGGATTTGTGAGAAAACACGTTAGGAACGGTTGCTAGGGAAATAACCAACGGATTTTGCTGAAAATTTAACTCGGACTAGATCTTGTCACAACTAACCGGTGTGCAAAATTTCAAGACGATCGGATCATTCCTTCGGGAGTTATCGTGGACGAAAGAAAGAAAAAATAGACACCTTAACAACGGTTGCTAAGGAAATAAACAACGGATTTCGCTGAAAATTGAACTCGCCCGAGATTTTGCCGCGATTAACCTGTGTGCAAAATTTCAGGACGATCGGACCATTCCTTCGAGAGTTATCGTGGACGAAAAAAAAAACGGGACGCACACACACACACACACACACACACACACACACACACACACACACACACACACACACACACATACATACATACATACAGACACTTTTGGATTTCCATGTTTTTCGACCCGTAGATCACGAAAATCGAGGTCCCGAGGTCTGATTCGGTGGGTCGATTTTTGCCCCATTACAAAGCTTTCTCTTTAAGAAAGCAAAAATGCGATTTTTTGGAGCACTTTTTTTTTTCAATCCAAAATCAGAGGAAGAAGGAATTTTATTTTTAAGTCGCAAATATGCACAAGAGTGCACAAAATATTTAAACTTTCCAAATTCGTTGAGTTTTTTTGACTATGATTTTTTTCAGCAAAATGGCGGCCAAAAAACGGGAATCAATATTTTGGATTTTCATATTATCAATATTTTAAAGCATTCATTTTCATATTCGATATATTCCTTTGGAATTCCGTATACAGGGGTTTTCAATTTCGCTGATAACGATTCTGACATCAAATTCTCAAAATTCTGGATCCAAGATGGCGGTTTCAAGATGGCGGCTCATGATTTTGTACAGTTTTAGTCGGAGAATCGTGAAAATTTGGAATAATGGGTTTTCGGGGGCGCTGATGATAAATCTGACATCAGATTTTCGAAATTTTGTATCCAAGATGGCGGTTTCAAGATGGCGGCTCATGATTTTGTACATTTTTAGTCGGAGAATCGTGAAAATTTGGACTAATGGGTTCTTGGGGGCGCTGATGATAAATTTGACATCAGATTTTCGAAATTCTGTATCCAAGATGGCGGTTTCAAGATGGCGGCTCATGATTCTGTACATTTTTAGTTGGAGGTTCATGAAAATGTACATTATTTCAAATTTTCATAACCTCCAACTAAAAATGTACAAAATCTAGAGCCACCGTCTTGGAACCGCCATCTTGGATACGGAATTTCGAAAAATCTGATGTCAAATTTATCATCAGCGCCCCCGAAAACCCATTATTCCAAATTTTCACGATTCTCCGACTAAAAATGTGTAAAATCGTCAGCCGCCATCTTGAAACCGCCATCTTGGATCCAGAATTTTGAGAATTTGATGTCAGAATCGTTATCAGCGAAATTGAAAACCCCTGTATCCGGAATTCCAAAGGAATATATCGAATATGAAAATGAATGCTTTAAAATATTGATAATATGAAAATCCAAAATATTGATTCCCGTTATTTGGCCGCCATTTTGCTGAAAAAAATCATAGTCAAAAAAACTCAACGAATTAGGAAAGTTTAAATATTTTGTGCACTCTTGTGCATATTTGCGACAGTAAAAATAAAATTCCTTCTTCCTCTGATTTTGGATTGAAAAAAAAAAGTGCTCCAAAAAATCGCATTTTTTATTTTAATTTGTTAATTATTTATTGAAAATCAATTTTTTTAGTCTTATCAACCATTGTATCGTGTAGAGCACACCCGAAAATAGTAGGAATGACTATTTTGCAATAAACCTTCCGTCTTATTCATCAAAATATTTGAGCTCGAAAGTACCAATAAAATTTCTGCAATCTGGAACTTAATGGGTTAAGTCACACTCGATGGCCAAGGACACTGAATTGTTGTATTTGCTCCATAGCAACGGTTGTTTACCTCCTTACCAAACGTTACGAAGGTTGGAAATCATTAATTTATGACCTATTTCCATCATTTTCGACGGCAAAGGACACAAAATCTTCCCAATTAGCTCCTTAGCAACCGTTGTTTACCGCCCTAGCAACCGTTGCTAAGGGGAAGAAAAATTCATGTAAGTTTCGTTTCCAATATTTTCAACATGCTATAGCGAAAATTGGAAAAATTTGGTGTCTTTTGCCCTCGAAAATGATCAAAATGAGCCTTCAAGTGTGCTAAATACGGACCGGATCGATTTTGACCACCATTAAACCGTATGACAGTCACAAGATGAATTGATCGAAAAATTATGCAGGTCCAAATATCTCGCATCGTGTAGAACCGTTTGCTTTGTTGCATTTGATCAAATAATAAGAGAGCCCGGGCAGACATTAACACTCGCGACACAGTTTGGTCAATTGAAAAAGAACGACACTTTACACAGTCACAAAGATACGAATTGAACTGATTAAATAATATTTTTGTAATTTTTTAAAAATAAATGATAGTATCTACGCTAGTGGAATGGTGAAAATACAGGTTTGAGACGCGTTTGTGGGTGATGTTGAAGCCTCTTTGAGAAAGTATACTGCTAAGGCACTTGGCAGCTGTTTTTTTTTAAATCATTTTCTATTTTTTTACGTGAGATTGAAAGGATTCATAAAGTCATTAGTCATGTTATTCGTTTGGGTCTGTTGGACGTGTATGCACCCTCTACCGGTAATTAACCTTCTCACCTTCCAAATTTTGTATTTTTTAAAAATTCAACCAACAAATTTTTCGCCAAAAATTCTTGCACGACATTGCATTGCAATCGACAACGATTATATGTGTGTTTTTAACTTTAATGCTACCAGACAGCTAGGCTAAATATAAGCGCTAAATATTGATGAAATGATCGAGTTAATTAAAATCAGTTTGTTTGTTCATCATTTCATTCCAAAAATAATTAGATCAACTTGGTCAATTATTCATTATCAGCGATTTCTGAAGCGGTTTTCATTTGTAATTCACAGCATTCTCATACACTCGGGCCAAAAAGTTAGTAGTAAAAGTATATACCGAGTGCGATTTGCTCGAGAGCCCCGATGCAAAATAGGAGGAAAAAACGAGCCGTCCTCTCGGGGTGGCGCATTTGACGCCACTCTCCAACAGCATCAAACTCGGTTTAACGCCCGAAAACTTCTTGCGCGATTCATAAAACTGCACGAGGAGCACACTTACCGCATACGAGGAAAGATAAAGTAGCGAATCGAGGGGTAGAGAACAGACGAAAAAGGTGAAAACGTATATCGCCGCGCTATACATACGGAACTGAGACACTATAGCGCAGCTCGTTTATTCTCGTAAACTGAATTGGGACGCGTCTCCCCGAGGCTATGAATTCATAATCCGCGAGTATACACGTTGATTATTACGGAAATGATTATTTGTAATTGAATCCATTAGTGCAAAACAAATATCTCTACCGTTAATAATAATTAAACTGACTGATATTACATTATTGAAGATTCTGTACGTTAATTCCCGGTAATATGTTGAATAGATGAATCATATCGACGTGTCTTACGAAGAAAGACACATCACTGAATCTGTCCGCGAAGAAAGACACAAAACCGAATCTGTCCGCGAAGAAAGACACATATCCGAATCTGTCCGCGAAGAAAGACACAACTCGCAATCTAGCCACGAAGAAAGACACAACTCGCAATCTGTCCACGAAGAAAGACAAATGTCGGAATTATTCTCCCGCGAATATTAACGAAAAAAGAGTTTAAACTGTAGAAAAGGCTTGTTTTTTTTGTCAATGATAACTTACTCATTCTAAGCTTTCATTCCATATATTTTTTACGTCGGAAAATTGTGGGATGTGCGCCATGTATCGTTTTTGCGGACAGACGCGAGTTGTGTCTTTCTTCGTGGCTAGATTGCGAGTTGTGTCTTTCTTCGTGGCTAGATTGCGAGTTGTGTCTTTCTTCGCGGCTAGATTGCGGGTTGTGTCTTTCTTCGTGGCTAGATTGCGAGTTGTGTCTTTCTTCGCGGACAAATTGAGATGTGTCTTTCTTCGCGGACAGTTTGAGATGTGTCTTTCTTCGTAAGACACGTCGATATACACATGATATACTGCTGTAGAAAAGTCTAAACAAGATCTATCTCAATTTTCAACCGAAAACTTTTGAACATGTATTTCCAACTATTATTACTGAAACTTCATTTAACTTTGAATTATCACTTGCATAACAATATTTTCGTAATAGTATGGATATGTACAGTGTGTGTGTTTTTAATATTATGTGTGAATGTATATAGTTATAGAAAATACTAATGAAGAAAAACCAATATTCACAAGCATCTCGTCCTCGACCTATCTATAGGCCTCATCAGTAAGGTTTTGCAAGTGAATCGAATCTTAGATCTTCTATATTTCATGAGTAATATATGACGGGATCGAGAAAACAAAATCGAAACAAAATACATGAAACGAACGATTTTTTCCCTGTATGTGTATCGTGATATCGGAATTTAATCTATAACAGCGTACAAGGTGTACTCATACTAAAAATCGGCTTGACAACAAGCATATATACACTCTGAAGTTGACTCGTAAAGAAAGGCTCTGTAAGTTTCTTTCTTGCGTTCGAGGGATGCACAAGAAAGTGGTTGTCGAGTTGCGAGTTGTCGAAAAGCTAGAAGAGAAAAGCAAGAAGTATATGCAAGTAAAATATCTAAAGAGAATATAACTGAATCTATTTGAGTATAGAATTAAATAGAAGTTGTGCATTTCCTGAACGTATGTTTTATGCCTTTTTATGAGAAAGTACTATCAACTTATATGTCTAGCATTCATTTTATGTTAAATTTTTCATTTCTTTTTCATAAATTTAAGGTTATACATTTTACAAACAATACTGTTTTTAACGATTATGCAACACAATAGAAAAAGTTTCAAAAATTATTTTATCCGATGCATGAAATGGCATTTCACGCACTAGTGCAATTTTCATATGTACTTTAAACGAGCACTTATGACATAATAGTATATTATGCAACTAGTGCGTTAAATGCGATTTTATGCACCAGTGTGACAAGTTTTTACGAGTCTTCGGCGAACCCGGCGAACGAGTGCTAGATGGTCACACGAGTGCATGGAATCGTATTTCACGAGTTGCATACAATATTTTATGGTATACCATATATAGTGATCAAACGCGAATTTCACGCATCGATTTGAGTGCGTAAAATCGCATTTAAGGCACGAAAATCGAAGCATAAAATGAGGGTTTATAATCATGTATATCCTTCCTTAAAAAAGTGATGTGAAGCCTCGCTTCCGATGATTTGATTGGCTAAGACCAAACCATGAGACATGTAGTGTATAGAGTCAATATAGAGACTATAGGTAGAGTACAGACTACAGAGATGTCTCTATGGCATGGTTAGGTTAAGGTAGGAGACATTAGAGAAGGATCAAGTGTATCGTGCAGGCTCGCTCTTTGCATCCAGGCTAAACTGAAAATTCGAGATTTTAGACATCAGAAGCTGGATAAAAATGACGCTCGTATACGCCAGATATCTAAATGTATATATATATGATGCGGAACCAAATTAAAGGCGCGCGAAGCGCGTTGAAAATGCACTAGTACCATAAAATATGATATCCAACTGATGAGTTATTTTTTATCACTCGTGTGGACGTGTAAACTTATCGCCGGCCAATCGTGAACACGTCTACACGCGTCTTCAAAATTTCACGCACTAGTTGTATAATATACTATTTCACCACTATGAGCAGAAAAGTTGATTTACGGACGTTATTTTCCCACACTCGTGATGAAATAATATATTATTTTATAATATGTTGACATGAGTATTTAAAAATTAACACAACAGTCAGACACGATATTTTATGTAATTATGAGCGCTCGTTTAAGGGACATTTAAAAAATGCACCAGTGCGCTAACTGCCGTTTCAAGCACTAGTACATTTTACTAGTGCGAAAGGATTATTATCGCACCTTCTATCAGTTTTCCACTGAAAACAACCGCTCTTTTTAATACACACCCAATGATCCTAATAGTTCGAATAACCGAATTGAAAACGAATGAATGTCGTAATTCTTGGATACACCATTTTTCCCCGAGTAGACGTTTATAGACATATATGTTTTGTCGATGCCATTCACGGCTGGACAGAGTGGAAAGAATCGGATGGACAAATGAAAAATCACATTACCTGCACGTATGGCACGAATCCAGTCAGCACGATCCTGCTCTCTAGCGGCGACGAGGTAGAGAGTGTACTCCTGGCCGGCCTCGCGATAGCCAACCTGGAAGGGTAGGCCGGGCGGGACTCCGCCGCCACCGGCGCTCGAGTCGTTGCCGGCCACGTCGGCGGTGCTGCCCCCCAGCGTGGCCGTCTCCACCACGTGTACGCTCTCCACCGCGATCCTGCCTCGCTCTTTGCGCCTCTGTGAACACATATGGTTGAGTTTTTACTTCGACATACGCTCCATCGATCACGCCAGCCAGCAGCGAGAGCTGCCAGCATTCTCCAAAGCACTGGCTTTGCCAGCAAGTAGACATTTTTCTTGCCTGAGCCCCGGCCGAGCGGCTTCAACGGCTTCAACGCCTTCAACGTGCAGTGCGCCGTTGCGAACGAATCGTGATTTGGGAATGAACGCGAGGCTATTTTTCCGACACCTTCCGCGTGTCGCGCATAGAGCCCGATTTACCGCTTTTACGAGCACACAAATAGCCCGAGACCCCGTTTACATTCTTAACAATATATTATACGTGTATGCGTATATTTCGGTGTGCATGTCCCTCCGATGACATAAAGGCATTGCTTACACCTTACCTGGGTCAGTAAATCACGGAAACTTACGTTCTAGATCCAAGACGTAAGCGCGCTAATGTTCCGTCGCAGCTCGTCAAAAACTGCACGAAAGTTTTTTACTTGGTTCAAATTATAAGAATATAATTCTCTCAACCATACTGTAGTTAGACAAAAAAAAAATAGGCTTCCGGACTATAAATTTATCCCTTTTTTGTATCAGATCAACAATCCGTACGTCTATGAATTTGTAAGCATATACGAATTGAAAAATATTTGAAAATTAAATTCGTTCCGTTGTATGGCATCCGTAAATATTGTGCCCTTTTCTTCTTTTCTATTCTGTTTGAATATGTTCTGCAATTCTGTTTGGGAGTAATATTACCGAGCTTCTCGATTCTAGAGACAGATACGAACTAGAGTTTTCAAAGATTCCAGGGAAAGATCCTTTTCAAATTCCAGGGTTTTCCAGAGGAAGAAATATGAACATTTCAGAATATTTCCAACTCAAAATGTAACGTAATAAAGGAGATGCGGGTAATACGGTCACTTAGACATCCTTAAATTACTTTTTGCAGTTTTTAGAAAGCTTTTGGATTAGTAATTCTCTTCAGATACTCGTTTGGCCAATGTTTTTACACTAATAATTTTTCAACAAATTCAATTTTTTCACGTTTTTTCGCGAAAGAGAAAAATTCTTTGAAAATGGCAGTTCCCCGAGACCTATGCAAGATGAAACAGTCACTTTGGGGGATTCTACAGTATGTGTGTTTATCGAAAAGAAGCATTAAAAATATGCCGGGGCATAAAATTGAATGTATTCAACGCGAACTACGAGAATCCCGTAATGAATTTCTATACTTGATATTGAAGAGAACGATCGAATCCACGACTACTGTTGAAACATTTAAACATAGAATACGTAGAAAACTCATCTAAAAATAAACGCAGTGAACGCAATATCATCAAAATTATAATATTTGTGGAGTTATCACTGACAAGGCTATGCGCAAAGGGTTAGGATGAACACATGAACACACAAGGCTAGGCTAAACGCAAGATCCCATTATGAACCATAGCCTGAATTCCAAAAACTGTGATTCGCTAAGAGTAGGAAGACTTACACAGAGATTATACGAAAGGTAAAAAAAAACAGTTGCAAATTACATATCATCATACCGTACCAGAAAAATGAATAAAATTGAATTGTGCTGACTATTGGAAGATTCTCATTATTTTATGATTAATCTCATAATGGTTGACCGTTTGAATGTTTCAGTATTTATGGTTTGAAACACCCTTCATTTTCCAAAAACGGTTTTACTAACTATCAGCACAGATCAATATCTTGGAGTATGGAATTCAAATGAATCAACTTCATGTCTTAAGTGTTACAAAGTTTCACCAGCCAGATTTACTGGTCTCAAGCAGTTTTTGAAAATTGCTACCAACTGAATTGGCAGTATGTTTTTCTAAGAGGCTTTACAAATTATGATTTTTTTCAAGTTTTCCGAGAAAAATTCAAATTTCTTTGGAATTGGAACTATTCATAACAGTATAATGTACTTCAATAGCGCTTTCTCTTGCATATGAATTTATTCTTACTTTCGGCTTCCACGCGCTCTAAGGATAAGATTCATATTAGGGTTAACAGTGAGGATAAAGGCGATGTCATTATTACATGCTCAGTTTGGTTCGGTCGATCGCGTGGACCTTACTCTGTAGATTTTTTTTTTTACGTTCTACCTTTCCATTTTGATTATAGAGATGAAATTCAGGGTGCGGTAAGTGACAGCAAAATTTGGAAAATCTTCTAAAATAGGTTGGATTATCGAAAAAATATATGTTCTCCTTATAAAATTGAAGCTCTTAATGCGTACTTTACGGATTTGCCCTCACATTCAAGTTGAAGCCTTCGAGACACTAATTGGTCCTTAGAAGACGACGCCAAAAAAAATGACCTCGTTATCCATTGATGATACACGAATATGCTTACCAAATTTCATCAAAATCAAATGAACCGAACTTGATTTTTTTATATGAGGGATTCGAATATGTATACAAAACGGCGAAAAATAAATCCAATAACGCTAAAAAGTTAGACTGAGTCATATTTAGCAGCGTGGTTGGCAGTAACTGTCCTAGGGCGTAAGAGCTAACTTCTCGCTCGAAAACAAGACTCTTAACGCCCACTGTGGCAATAAGAATATCAACTGCAATATACATGGCTTATTCTTCTCATCGAATTGTCATACATATTTATTCATGTACTCACTTAAACCTCGAAACGGGTGTATATCTTTTTGAAAAGCCGTTCATATTCGTAGACTATTGTGAGTACTATTGAAATGTCTCTGCAATGAATACATGAATTATACCTTTCGAAAATCCCGACACAATCCCAGATCAGAATTTGGATGATTTATAATATTTCAATGTGAATTACTGAACAATCAGATCCCGCGGTAATCAAGGTAGCATAAAAAACCACTGCTAGCTTCAATAATTGCATACGTACGTAAGTATATACAGACATTTTTGGGATTTCATGTTTTTCTACCCGTATAGATCCCGAATATCGATGTCCCGAAGTCTAATTCGAGAGTTTGATTTTTGCACAAAGCTCCCCCTTTGAGAAAGCAAAACCTGCACGATTCTTTTGCCACTCTTCAATGCTCAAATCTCAAAGAACAGGGACCAATACCTGATATTGACTCTTAGATTCCGTGACAAAGACGCATGTTCGAATCTGTGAAACTGTGTAAGTGTGCTCTATACACGAGGGCACTAGCGCAGAGTGCGGAGCTCACGAACAGCTGGGCTTCGCGCAAAAACGAGATCTTTCTTCCGTAAATTCTGCAGCGCTCGTCTCGTCACGTTCGCTTTGATTTTTTATTAAAAGAGAGCATTCAAGAAGCAAGCCAGCGCTTTTCTCCTTCACTTTTTTCTACACGGAAGCTCCGTCCATTTCCATAGTCCAACAAGACGTAACTACTATACTCCGCTTGAGAGTTGAACAGAAGAATGACATCTTTTTTCGACGTCGTTTCTAGGACAACGCGAGGAATTATATATTGGAGGGCCTTAGTTTCGAAAGTTCTTCAATTTTCCGGACGGAGTTTTTTAGATTAATTTTGCCTTTCCAACCGATTCCTGGGCAAAGGAAGAAACAAGAGAGGAGGTGATTACTGCAAAAGGTTTGTTTACTGGCGTCAAGTATGAAACATTTCGAAACTCGAAATGAAACGCTGGTAGAAGTTGCATTCGGGTAGATTACTTGATGAATTTCTTATATAGCCATGCGTTTAACACTATTCGATTTAAGGAATTTCATTAAATCTGCCTGTTACTCGTTTTTTACTTCAGAGGTTTTGTGAGACGATTTATAGAAGAAATTATTTAGATTGATATACCAAAATTGAAGATAGGGGAGAAAACATCATTTTTGAGTTATACCTCAAGTTCTTATATCAACATTTTGAAGCACTTGTATATAAAACTAGACATTCAGACGCACTGCGCGCGATCTATATTCATGCGTTTCAAAATTATATTTTATTTATTGTTTTTACTTTTCTTGACGATAATATTTCCATCTATCTTACGTGCTTATCAATTCCCTCATTATTTTCAAAACCTATATTTGTATGTTATTCAGCTTCAGAAAAATTTGGTTATTACAACCTCAAAACCCGGTATTCTCAACTTTCTCGATTGTTGATAAGATTTACTGAAACCGACTACCCTTTAACGAAAGAAGATTTTTCTCTGCAATGGCCTTAGCTTTTCGCTCACCTATACCTACATTTTACTCACGTCACATGGATAGATCTAAGCCAATCAAATTACGAGTTAACTGGGTTCACTTTACAGGCCATCACTTTTCATATAAAGGATTTTGATGAAGCAAGACGCTGCCTTAACTAACGATAGCTGATTCAGTTGCTTTGTTCAATAGGTAAATAACATTGTTTATCTAATGTTCGATTTTTTTTAATACTATTTGCGTACGTATTCAACAAGTTATTCACAAGAGGAGGGTATTAATACAATCTTTCAAACTTCCAGCAAAACTCTGATGATGAGTTTCACTTCAACTTTGTTTAACTAGTATCTTTGATAATGGATTCAATAAAATAGTTGACGTAAATTTCCCCTCTGATCACTGAATAATAGAGAATACAATTATAAAAAATGTAGCCGAGGAGATTATAGTATATTATGCACCCGAGCGAGGTTAGGCGATTTCGGCACGAAAAAAGTTTGCGCGTTCCGAAATAGCCTAGATGAGCGAGGTGCATATACTATTTTTCGTACCCCGCGGCAGAAAAGTGCCATTCTTTGCAAACGCCAGGACGCAAAGTAGGCACTTTACTGCCGCTGGGACGAAAATAATTATAGACTACAATTTACAAAAGCAGGCGTCTGACTCCAACATGACGTTACTACTGATTAGAGAATATTTCCCTGAATGTCATACTTCCTTTCGTATAGTACAGCTTTCTTTTTCTGCTCAATTTAGTCAGTACATATTAGACACGAACAAGTATAAACATTATTTAACCGTGTAAGCGATATCAATCTTTGACACTTTGTAACGTGATCACTGATTAAATTAAATTAGCTACATACTCATCAGTCTGTTATGTTTTCTATTATACACATAATATATTTTTCTACTTTATTCTGTATTACATACAATGAGTTGCAATAACGGGATGGAAGATAGGATGGATAAATTCGTCCACTAAAAAACACTCGCCAGATGAAAAAATAGTTGTTTTCAGCTGCTTATGATTGTCCTTTATTCTTCTTGTTAGCCATGGTATTCTTTTCAGAGCTCGTATTAGTCCCGATTAATATGCAATGTACACGGTGAAGCGTGTTTTTTTATCTGTGTCCTATATATAGTAGTAATGCATCCACCCCGGATAGGAAATCTTGCGTCTCGTATCTGAACTGTATTCATCCCAACTGGCCCTATAGTTTTAGGTGGGTTCCGAACCACCGAGCTTCCGAGTGAAATTCAATGCACTTGAAAAATATAGAGGTGCACACGCCCCGGAAATCGAGTCCAAACCCTCGACACGAATTTGAATAGGAGAAATGTAACTATGATGATAATTATTTTGAGTTAATATTTACTTATTGTGTGGCTCAACACCTAAGTAGTATAATTTCTGAAATCATTGAATTCATCCAAATATAATCTACGAGTGATTCCAGTTCATCAATACTCTTGTCTACTCGTATTTCCCTTATTTATATCTCAGGGCAAATCATCCGAGTATCATATTTAATGAAATCGTTGAATTCATCCAAATAGACTGTATGAGCGATGCCATTCTGACAATTCTCATCGATGAAGTAATCCACACTACCCGAAACATTGAATCAACCCATCCACATACAATATTCCTTTTAGAGTCATATATTAAATATTCGATTGGGCATTCAGTATGAATATGGATATATGAGCTCTGCACTCATATTTTTTCCATATTTTCTTTGTATGAGGATGTACCGAAATATGGGTCGGTACACGTCACCACAGTCTGCAACTGAACGACTGACTATAACTAACGATAACTACATAGCTACATGTCAATATTTTGATACATCCTAATAGATCTGGTGTCAATGGATTTTATTGATTGACAACTCGGGAAACTGGTAAATGGCTTCACGTGGTACTCAAAACTCATTACTGCGGTCAAACTCATTTGTCCGGTACCTTTTCATGCAAATTGATCAGTTGGGATGTTGAATGATCAAAAAATTCAATTTCGCGCCACTAACTATGTCTTTAGATAATTTATCGATAATATGGAAAACAAATGGGTGATCTAGAACATAATATAGCCGTCTGTCATATCTTTTTGCATGATGCATGGAACGCTATTGAATCTTCTTATCAGAGAATCACATCATAGCTGAATAATAGCCGAACAGACGAAAGAAAGAAAACTAACGGATTTGCTCTTTGAGTACCCTGATTCCGATAAAACTTATTTTACAATAATCGTTGAGAAAGTGTATGAACAATCAGCGAGTTATGAGCGAGAAGGAGAAAGAATGACCAGAAGTACAGAAGCACTGTGATTGATACAACTTACGGTATCAAGATATTCTGCTATAGCTAAACCCTCCGACGCCCATCAAAGAATAATTTTCGGGATTTCTACCGAATCTCGCGTCTTTCTTCTCGCGTCATTGTACCTATAGTCATGGACACAGATGTCCGAACTACTACTAGAATAAGACGATACGTTAGAACGAATAAATATGAGGCCTCGCGAACGGGTAGCAGACTTTTCGATAAGCGGATTTTCGTGTCCCTTGTAGGGATGTATCGCATACAGACTCGGAGACGGGGTTAGTTCGCCAGACTTCGAATTCAAGTGCTGAGCTTTGCGAAATTTCACAGAACGATTCCGAAGCTTTACTTGCCATCCGGTAGCCAGCTTTGTGTTTTTTTAGCGAATCTATAAAATAACTTCCTTCAAGAATAAGAATGGATCTCAGAGAAACTTTTGCTATCCGTAATGATATGGAGAAAAGGCAAATAAATATGAATGAATATTGTACACTATCCTTATATAAAAAAGTGATGGAGGTCAAAGTGAAGCCAGCTAACTTGTGATTTGATTGGTGTAAACCTAACCACGTGACGAGTCGAGTAAAATATAGATATAGATATGGCTAGCGAATGCAGGCAAGCGAAAAACAAAAGAACAATAACTTTTGAGGTTTAGGCACGTACTGTAGTCTTAAAAAGAAGATAAAAAGTTTTGAGGTTGAAACAACCAAATCTTCTTGCCAGATGTTGAATAAAATCTAAAGGTTTTGAAATTGCGTATAATGAAATAAAACGTAAATCGCGCGCAGCGCGTCTGAATGTAGCTAGTATGGAATAAAGCGTAAATCGCGCGTAGCGCGTCTGAATGTAGCTAGTTGAGATCTAATTTCAATTACACCGCGAAATTTACAACGAATCGTAACAACTTTTATTCCTCTAAACTCAATATTTAAGTAAAATAATGAAACAAAACCTTTGAGGCTTGAATCGCATTTCAAAATTTAATTTTTTTGAGATTTTATGCTTTCGGAACTAGCTTATTATTAATAATCGCTCAGCTTTAACGTCATGGGATGATGGATTAAGATTCAAGGTGTGCTTTCTTGTCGTAAATTCATTGGTCCAAAAACGTTCTTTAGGATTTTTTGTGGAATAATTTTGTTGAACATTATACTGTTATCGACAACAAACACATGTTTGGAATTAGAGCTTACTAACTTATCGCGAAGAAGATAAAATAATCATCACAAAGTTTTGATTTTCTTGCTGCCTCCAGACCGACAGACCGACTTGGAAAAGAAGTTAATTGTTACCCAAAAATCAAAATTTATAGAAACAGCAGCAAAATCTGCTCCAAGTTACAGCATGTAAACTTTAGAGGATAGTCTAAAATATAAGAAAGCAATTATATCGATAACCTATGCACCATGGTAATCGTCCCTTCTGATAGAATTCGACAATATCCTCACTCAACTTGCACTGCATGATGAAGATTCTCCGGGGTGGGGGATGAGGTTTAAATTACTTCATCAAGCGTTTATGAAAACACAACAAGAACCGATTAAGCAGGTTCGGAATTAAAAGTTCTCACTAAAACTTGGAAGTTCAGCTTTTAGAGTTTTCCAAGGGAGGCGGAAAGAGGGGCAGAGGTAAAAAAGAAAGACAGGAGCGGAGAGAATAAAGAAAAGAGCTGTCTCGTTTTCCATCCACTGGTTAGTTGTTCGGCTCACCGTCCGCAGCGCTTACGCGTATTCAGCGAAGTTGAGAAATGTGCTTGGTGAGGTTTAAAAAATCCGGCTAATAAGCACTTTTTTTAATGGAAAATACAAGTGCGGGCTCTAAAAAGCGAGCGGCTTTCATTATCCATCGGGCTTGACTCGCGTAGCTTCTTTTCGGAATAACGGGAGCTATCGCGTACTGCCAGAAGGCCGCAGATACAGAAAGAATTTTTCAGGATGCTCCTCTCTTGTCTTTCGATACGCGCAACGAACAAAAGCAATCTTCTTACGCATGTGGACTACTTACGCGTGATTATACACACCCGCACATATATTAATCTATTTATTCACGTATTTATACATTTATAAATGAATGTACTGCGGGCGATTTGCTGAAAACTGCTGCACTCATTACGCTTGGTATTCAGAATTATTTCCCCGAGACTCGAGCGAGCCGCCAATATGCAGCCGCATCTCCCTCTCCGAGAGAGTTTTTCATTATAGTTCCCTCAAGAGATGGAAAATACCGCAAGTAAGAGGAGGAAGCTGAACTTCGGTAGGGTTCAGCTGCATTCAACTCGTGTACACGATTCAATTTCCACTCAGCCCTTGTTGTTACCCAAATACACGTATATATACGCAGTTGCTTACTCTTTCAAATTAAACAATCCAAGCTTTGGATATCGATTCGCGGAAACTTGAACAACTTCAAAGTGGAAACACTCGGAATATATTTTGACAGCTGTAGCAACGAATACACACTACAATGGAATTGTAGCCACCACAATACAATGTAATCATCGTTATTTTGAAAAATTATCCAAGAGGCGTTGGGAAATGTTACACCTGGATCGAAGCTTTTAAAGAACGAGAGTTCGGGACAACAGTCAATTAAAAGATAGCACTTCAGTTGAATCAGCTCACGAATACGATACTTTCGATTCGAAAAGAATGAAACAATTTTCAATTTCTGAAAAATCAACACAATAGTCTCGTACACGAGCCACTCTCGGAATTTTTAAATGGAAAGAGTTTTTTTCACAAACGATATTTCGCAAGTAAATTGTTGTCGCTCCGAACCAGAGGACACGTGTCTCTCGTTTGCAAATTGAAAAATGGCAAAAAAGAATCGAAGAAAAAAATGTTCACGCGAACGGAGATGCGCCGCGGCATTGCAGCATATCGTGATCGCAAAATCAAGGTAACCCTTTAATTCGAACCAGTGACCCGCGTGCAACTCTCTCATTAACCGTCCATCGCGACTCATGTTATTCACTCGGCATTATACTAATTCAGATATATTAACTAGCATCGATCGGCGATATTGCGCGCGCCAGCGAAATCCAATAAGGCCACCGCCGAATCAACCCATCGTGGGCGAGTGAAATTTCGCGCAATAAATATCGTCGAGGCGATCCTTGGACTTGGAGACGCGGAAGCGAACGAAACGAGAACAATCGAGCCTCGCGAATGGCAAAAATCGTTTTGCCGCCGCGCTCGCGCGGGGAAGAGAGTTCGTCCGTCGATTACATAAGAGCAGCCGTCGGCGGGCTGGTGCGCACATGGGCTGCGATGTGTACATAATACGCAACGGGCAGGGGGCAAAGAGTGCAGGTGCACTCGACACATACACACGCACACACTTGGGTCGCGTGTCATATCGGAGCGATGCGCGCGCGAGAGAGCGGGTAATGAGATGGAACGAGGTTAACAAGGCCGCGCGCGCGGTTGGGCTGGTCGCGCGCGAGCGGGTGCACATCACGTAGGAGAGCAGGGTGCAAGGCCAGGGGCTCGGCGGACGTGTATTAGCTGGTGGTGGTGGTGGTGGTGGTGGAGGTGCGGTCTGGCTCACCTCCGCGCTGTCGTCGGACGAGGCGCAGACGAGGAGGGAATCCGCGGACGCTGCAGAATTGGGTCGACGCGCTAACTGGGACGACGCCGTGGCTCCGGCACGTGGTCCCCAGCAGCGGTGTCGAGCAGCCCACGCAGACACGGCCCGCAGGTGGAGCGATCGATCGGTCGGTCGGTCGGTCGGTCGGTCGTACCGGCTTTACGCAACCGAGCGCTGGTAGCGAGTGGTGCGCCGAGGCTGCGTACAGGGGCTGCCGTGGGTATATGTATATACGTATATGTATTGGCGCACACTCGCGCGGAGCACAGTTGCTTCCCGGAGCAGCGGCGCAGACCGACTGGAGAGAGAGGCGACTCGGGGGGAGGCTGGACCGCCCCCCGACTCCCCCGAGCGCGGCCCGAGCTCCGCCGTGCGGCGCGCCTGCGCTGCCAATTTTCCACATGGTCCTGCACGCGCGCGTTCCGCAGGATCGCACCACTTTCCTCCCACCACCTCCTCCTCCTCCCCCGTCGTCGTCTATCTCTATCTCACTATCTGGCGCAAGCCCTCTCCATTCATCCGCAGCAAAGCTACAGCACACACGCGCTTATATACGTATATGTACCCCTGCCCCGCGAGCTACGCAGTCGGACTGCTTTGAGCGCGCGCCCGCGCGATCTGTCGTCTTTTCTCCAGCTGCCCCCCCCCCCGCTTTACACGTGGCCGATATACTCTTCCCCATCGGTCACACCTCCGTGTAAACTAACTTGTTGTTCGACCGACGAACCGACAATAGCATTTGAAAATTCCCACGAGTTACCCCGTGATTATTTTAGTCAAGATGGGCCGATCTCGATTACATGTTGGGATACTGATATTCTTCCTTAAAAAAGTGATGTGAAGCCTCGCTTCCGATAATTTGATTGGCTAAGACCAAACCATGAGACATGTAGTGTATAGAGTCAATATAGAGACTATAGATAGAGTACAGACTACAGAGATGTCTCTATGGTATGGTTAGGTTAAGGTGCAGGCTCGCTCTTTGTATCCAGGCTAAACTGCAAATTCGAGATTTTGGCTCTACTTTTTGAAAGGACATCAAAAGCTGGATAAAAATGACACGCTCGCGGTATACGCCAGATATTTAAATGTTATATATATATATATATATATATATATATATATATATATATACATTTCGAATTTCATGAAGCATATGATGCGGCACCAAATTAAAGGCGCGCGAAGCGCGTTGAAAATGCACTAGTCTCTTTAAATTCGTTCTGCGACAGACGAGAGATCGATTGGGAATCTTTTGTATGGTGAATGTATTATTTTTGTGGGCCAAGGGGTATTGAACGAGTGATCATGCACATACTCGCATAACTCACCACCAAGCGAGCGTGATCGAATTAGTTTTTCTCTTTTCGCATACTGCTGAGTCATCGGGGGGTGGTACAAACAGCCAGATAGATTTCGTTGCTCCAGAAATATCAAGGAGTCTCAAATGCCTCTGTGTGAGAGCATCTACAGACACTTGTTATAAACCATGTAATAACTAATAACTAATAACTCATCATTCTCGTATCTTTTAACTCTGATACTTCTCCCTCGAGTTGACCTCCATTTTCTCGGAAACTTGTTACTCAGTTGATGATACAATACATTGGAGCAAAAGAGATGAATTTCACAATTACGTGATTATATTCTTACAATAAACTCTCTCTGAGAGAAGAAAAATTTAATTTTTGGATTCGTTTCACACGGATAATCATCTGTTGAAAAATAAAAAATGTATCGTTTCATTTCAGTTGCAGATTCTCAACGTCCAGTCCGAATTAATTCACCAGCTACCATATAGGAACTATCGAAGAGACTGCATGTCCCGCTTGACGATCCAGCCAGGATAATGTTTTACAGAGATTTCTCGTTTATTTCATTACTATGACTTTCAAACCTTGATCAATAAAGTATTGAATAAGGTCCCATGCCGGTAAAATGCTTCTTCACTGAAAATTCGTTTCATGCAATCTTTTTGGACGTTTCTCTACTATTTCGGAAAAATTTTTAGTGCGACGTTTCAGGCTTTTACGTTTTTTTCTTATACGTAAGTGCCTGACGAATAATCGTTTTTCCAGCGTATGCAGGTGAAACGCCACTTTCGGGGGGAGGAGCGGTGGGTCTCCAAAACGAATGGGGACAAAAGAAGTGTTAAACATGTGTAAAGGAATCTGAATTTAACGTTTCATACGCTAAAATCACGTCAAAATTCTCTCCACATCTCTCCACATGCTGGTAAAATTAGCCGTTTGAGGAAAATTGAATGGAGTTAGATGGACGTTTTACCTATATAGCCCTAAAGACATGTTGATCTAATTTTAACGTCGGACAAATTACTTTGGGACAAAATTCCACCAGGATCTTGGAAAGCACATTGATAACTACGTTTTAATGCACCACAGGTTTGTATTCAAGAATTTTAAAGAGGAAGTTTTTTGACGGGGCAAAATGAACTTTTGAATCAGACTTCGGGACCTCGATTTTCCTAATCAACGGGTCTAAAAACATAGAACCCCAAAAATATCTGTATGTTTGTAAGTAATCCTTTTTTGGGACGCGCTAACTCTCGAAGGCGCCATTCGATTACTCCCTGAAATCTCGCACACAGGTTAGTCGTCGAAGATAAAGACCTAGTTCAATTTTCAGCAAAATCTGTTGTTTATTTCCCTAGCAACCGTTGTTGAGGTGTTTTTGGGAAATTCCCTATGTTCGTAAATCTTCGCTGGGGACCAATTCACACGAGGATCGACAGTATATTCCCCGTAGTAACCATTGTTGATATCCATAGCAACCGTTGTTTACATCCCTAGTAACTGCTTGCTACGAAAGGGAAAAATCAGTTTGAAGTCCATTTGTCGGTGGTGAACGATACGGAAGCATCGTTTCTCCATAAGAATGTTATGTCTCTAGCAACCATTGCAAAGGAAATGAAATGTCGAGTTCAAGTTGTAGTACTTTTGAGGTTACACGACACAGTATTTTTGTATTTTCCATAGGAATTTTTGTTGATGTCCCTAGCAACCGTTGTTAGATAGTTTGAAAAATCAATACTAGGTCTATTTGTCAGCGGCAAAAGACTTTTCTACATAGCAACCATTTTTCAAACTAAGCCTCTTCGAGAAAGCATACTGTTCGTGCAGTTAACAGCGGTTTTTTTTCATTAATTAAGAAGTGTCTCTCAGCAAAAAACAAGTTGCCCATTTATATATTAAAATAGATACAACTGGGATGAAGTTTTTGAACTTTATCAAATCAACATGTACAAGAAGAATTGCGGATCGCAGATCTAGCCCACTATATTTTACAAGAAAACTTGGAAGTCGTTTCATCTACCTGGTCGCATTATTCACAGGAACCATATATCACTTTGATCGTCTTTTTGAAACTTTTACTCGAAATGCATGTAATTTTGAATATTTTTATGTTACAATTAATTCATGTTGATTTGGCATTTATCGGGACAAGCAGAAAATAGAGTCTTCTCATCGTTACTTGGTACGTGCCGTTTTTACGGAGTCATTATCGTTCAAATCATGATCTTACATTCTTTACTTTCTTCAAATTCTGAATTCTCGCAAGCAAATTTAGCCAAGTAGCCCATATCAAAGTAAATATTTGCCCCGTATATCCCGCTTTTATAATAAATTAATTAATGTTTCAAAATGATTCGTTATAGTTAACGATTTTGGTACCTTCTTACTATATTTTGACGAGCCCCTCAACTTATATAGATTTCGATTAAAATAGTCCAGTTACTGATGTAATTCACTATGGTTAACATTTTCAGTCCAACTTGACCTGTACGGTTATAACTTGCGTACTGCGTTATTTCGTGATATTTCCTATATGCTATCTGCGGTCTCGTTTTTAATGAATCAATGTATGAGTATTCCATCGATGCATAATCTCATCTGTTTTGAAAATAATATCTGAAAAATATGATAATTGAAATCAATTAATGGAAGGAGAAATGGGGCTAATGAAAACACAACCAATAATGGCTATAATTTGATGAATACATTGAATAAAGTATGCATTAACTAAACCAGAAACTTCAAGACAATGATAGTTGTTTCATCGTTCGCATAGGAATTTATTACCGATTGTTCTACACTTTAATTTCAATATTGGGAAATATTTGATATTACTCAAATAAATATTGAAATTGTTCTTCCTAGTAATTAATACTGGTTGGTCTCGTTAAACCCAGCTGCAAATTGAACATAACATAGGAATTTTATGCCAATAATGCGCAAATGATTCATCGCTTTGAAGGATCATGAGACACATTGAGCACACGAGAACGATCGCTCAGGGTATCGATTTGACAAATGCATGACGGAAGACGATTGATCTAATCCTCGTAGTAACGCAGCTCGAGTCATCCATCAAAGCTCGATGACTCAGGATGGATTACACGAACAGTAGCATAACTCAAAATAAACAAAGCTGGTAATGGGATCAACGAGAGAATTTGATTCATCCGCTGGCTGGTTAATCTTCATCATTGACATCCCGAGAAATCAGAGGCCTCGTTACGAAAGGGGAAAAGTCTCTCTGGCTCTCGGAGCTCATAAAGAGTCCTGAAAAGTTTGAAGCAACCTCAGCTCTTTTGATTAGTGCGAACGCGAAAAACTAGACGCGCGCGCGCGAGCTTGGGCCTGCATAGCGGGAGATATTCGCCGGGAACTCGGCGCAGCAGCCGGGAAACTTTTCTATTAACATAGCGTCGCTTCCAAGAGCATAATAAATTGCTCGAGCCTAAGGCAGGCGCGTGCGGACTTTGGCCCAGATTATGCGCGAATTGAATGCAGTCGGAATGAAGCTCGACGTCTTATTAGCGGGACGAAAAGAGTCGAAGAGGAAGGCTCTCGGCCGATCTTCCCGGAGACTGCGCCT
This sequence comes from Aphelinus atriplicis, assembly GCA_020882685.1. Lineage (NCBI taxonomy): Eukaryota > Metazoa > Arthropoda > Insecta > Hymenoptera > Aphelinidae > Aphelinus > Aphelinus atriplicis. The sequence continues at coordinate 50,971,301 of CM037075.1, read as the reverse complement.
CGGGCGTCTTCTCCGGCAGGGGTGTGAGCGAGCCGCGCTCGCAGCTCTGTTTCCGTATCTTTGCAGAGGCTTCGCCGGGCTATTTCACGGTAACTCGATCTTGCCACTCGCCCGTGGAGAGGCTATATAACACGAGCGTGTATACATACATTATGGCCAGCAGCAGCGGCCGAGACACGAGGTGTACGCTTGTCGTTCCATTATATTATAGACATACTCTGTTCTGATCACCGTTACAGCCCCAGAGATGTCACTGCGGCATGGCAAGAATCTATTGTTCGGGACACTTTATGCAACACTCTTTCATTTCCCGCCCATTGCTACTCCTGTCAATCAGCTAACTATACTTTTTACACGTGATATTCTCGTTTCGACATAGTATAGTTTCCGTTGTGCGAGCCGCGAATACTATGTAGCAACTTGCGCCGACCCTAGGAGGTGGTTTCCAATCGCGACGAGTCTTATACCAAAAGAGCCATTTAACCTAACGTTTTCCCAAACATGTTCGTGACTCATTACTAGTTTTGAGCATATATACAGTTTATCCAGGAATTTACGATAGAATGAATAATAGATCGAAACGTTAGGTTGAACGGGATTTGAAAACTATTTGACAGAATCGCATCATGATTGGTGAAACCTTTCTTGGTAAGTTGATAACAGAACTGAGAACTGAAGCTAAAGAAGATGGTCAAGTATTCTAGACTCTTTTGATGTAAAAACCCGCTGCTAAGTGCATAAGCAGTATGCTTTCTCAAAGGCACTTCATTCAAAAGAAAAGTTGTGCATAACATCATGAAAAAATATACATTTTACAAACTTTTAATATTATTCACCAAAAAATGTTGGGCACTTGTTCAGCCATTTTTTATTTTCACTTCTCATGCCAAAATGTTTTAATAAAACTGTGGATTCAAATTGGAAAGAGATACAAAATAATATATGGTTCTTTCCTCCTTCCATAGCAACCGTTGGTGGGGATGTAAACAACGATTGCTACACTGAGAAAAAAAGTCATGTAAGAAGTTATGTATGTTGAATTGACTGAAGCGAGTTACATTGATTGAATAGGTGAGAATCAATTGTAACAATTGATTTTTTTGGTTAAAATGACAACGTATTCATTGGAACGATCAACGTATTCGTTGGAACAATAAGTATTTGTGTTAACTTATCAAATATATCAAAGTTAATGTAATATCTGACGTAATTATAATTGATTCAACAAAATATATGTCTGAATTAACATTTGACTTGATAATTAAAAAAAGAAAAAAATGGACGTAATTTTCTTTCGATCGGTCACCCGAAGTTGAACAACGTCTCCGAGTCAGTTCTCCTATTAGCTACCAGGGTTCACGTCTTTCTCGCAAGTGACGGGTAACGAGGACGGTTTGTATATAAGGCCGATTAAGGATATGGCCCTCAACACGCGTATGCGAACATTATAGGTGTATATGTCTCATGTCAGTATTGCGACTGCGTTGTGAGTGCGAGCGAAATAATATCAAGATAAATAATAATAATAATAATAATAATAACCAATGTATGTTAATAGGCGTTTCTTTGAATTTCTGGTGATTCAGCTACCTCACCAAGACTAAGGGCGGCATATATGTATGTATGTATATATATATAATATATATACACACAACATTTTTCCTCTCAGTCTTGAATACGTTCAATGGTTGTATCAACACTTTATGATCGTCAAGTTAACTGCCACGTCCATTGAATTGAAGGAAAAATATGATTGCTCGTATTTATTGGCGAATGGCAGTTGTTTCAACTGACTTTTTTTCTCAGTGTATGGGAAAAACGAAAATTTTTTATCTATTAGAAGTATTGGAAATGGGAACTTACGTAAACTTTTCTTCATCTTAGCAACGGTTCCTGGAAAAGTGAACAATGGTTCCTTGGACATCGAAAGCGCTGATTATGGACCTCCAACTGATTTTTCCCTTTCCGTAGTAACGGTTGTTAGAGTAAACAACGATTGATAGGGATATGAACAACTGATTCTGCTGAAAATCGAACTTGCTCCACATCTTGCCACGAATAACTCGAGGGCAAAATTTCAAGAAGATAGGAATTATCGAGCAACAAAAAACGACTACATACGTACGTACTTACGCCCATACAGACATTTCTCGTAGATCACGAATATGAAGGTCCCGGAGTCCGATTCGAGAGGTCGATTTTCGCCCTGTTAGAAAGCTTTCTCTTTGAGAAAGCAATATCGCTTCTTTTTCGAGACAGCACTCCGGCTCGAGAAAATACAATAAAATTCATCAACTTGAAATCATTTCACAATACCGTCAACTATTTGAGCTCTAATACTTTTCTTGATAACGCGGATCGTGAGTGTAATTAAACTAGATATAAGTATTTGTAAGAGGATTCAAGATTCTATGACAGTCATAAATAATTACACGAAACCATCGTAACTTTGGTGTCATCTTTTAATCAATCGAAAGAAACCTTATTGAGAAAAATTTTCCAAACATGATGCATGCATGAATGTAGCTAGAATAACATGAAATTGTTCTCATCGTAAACGATTCTTCTCAATTTTTTTTGTAACTACGACATATTGTTGTCTAAAGCTTTTGACACATGGATGAAATATGGCAGTAGTATATTCAAAATAACGTTCATTTCTATTAACTGATGTGAGTGATTGAAATTTGTAATTACTGACTGTTAAGAAATCTTGGGTGACAAACTATCTTGCTTCCTTTCAGAGAAGGCTTTGTGACCGTGTGAAAAATGACTTTTTAAACTATTCATTATAGCGTCTAGAAAAGTTATACACAACATCCTCAACAAATGTGCGCGCGTATGTGTACACGCAACTTTCCAACGTATGATCTGTTTTGGATGTATGACGGCTCATTTTATTCGTTTCAGCTCACAAGAAAGATGCCAATTTGATTTTTTCAAAAACAATTTGTATTTCGGTTTTTCGAATCAATTTTCTGTTAATTCTCATTTTGTTAAATTAGGTGTCATGATCATGATTATAGGAAAATTCAGGTCAATTTAATGAAATTGTGTTGAACGTATGTTTCCGATCGCCTTTCGTCATCTATCGTCATCTACTGATTATCTCTCGGCTTCTTCCGTCATCTATCGTTATCTATTTATTATCTGAGGTAGTTTATAATCGCTGTATTTTTTTTATATAATGTCGATGTGCTTACTGGTTTATACTCGTGTTTCTATAATAACTAGCTACATTATTCAGACGTGCTGGGCTTGTCAATTCATTCCAATATTCGCATTTTCAAAACCTACATGCATATTTCAATTAACTTTTATCTTTATTTCATTTCATTATGCGCAATTTTAAAACCTATATTCAGATTTTATTCCGCATCTAGAAAGAAAATTTGTTTGTTTCAACCTCAAAACTTTTTATTATCTTCCTAAGACTACAGTACGTGCCTAAACCTCAAAATTTATTGTTCTTGTTTTTTGCTTGCCTGCATTCACTATCTATATCTATATCTATATTTTACTCAACTCGTCACGTGGTTAGGTCTACACCAATCAAATCACGAGTTAACTGGCTTCACTTTGACCCTCATCACTTTTTTATATAAGGAATAGACAACATGCTTATTCGCGCAATCATAATTTGATTTTCTATCGCATACTTTTTACTTCTAAGATTGTTTACTTGTTTATTTTAGGCTCAAAAGTGAGAAAAAAGATTACGATTACAGCATTCGTTTATCGGAAAGTATTGGCATCTCACATCAACCCTCTAGCCATGGTGGCAAAAGTAACATTTCAATTCCTTAAAAGAATATAAGAGCAATCGTTAGAGCTTGAATATTTTGCTTCGATCTTTTTCAAAAATTGTTTTTATGCACTTATTTGTAACTGCAATACGTAATGATACAGAACTTCGACTTTGTAAATAATTCCATCGAATCAAAAGATCAAAGCTTTCGGACAATTTACTGGCAGCGGTTTCCGTGTAGTTACGGTGTAGTTTGAAGATAAAGCGAACAACCCTCAACTTGAGCAACGCTGGCGGCTGTTAATACCTAGATGGCTGATAGCTAGTAACATCCTATGGTCGTTCAACAGCAGTTTCATTAATATTCAATGCGATCATCACCCGCCGTGGAATATTCAGTTTCATAATTCAGAGGCACGTGCTCTCATTCGAAAAAGATGTTAACAGGTAAGTCGTATTTTCATTAAAGTATAATTCATAAGTCGACTCTGAGTCGACCAGTAGGTCAGATTATACTTCCCCGAGAGAGAGAAAAGTGTCAACTTTACTTCCTAGCGCCGCGCCGGCAATGAAACGTTTTCTATACCGAAATTACCTAATTTCGTTCATGTGCACAACATACTATTTTTTAATTTATTTTTCTGATGGTCCGATTTTTCGTCGTTATAATCTACTGTTTGATTATCTCGCAGTTACACTGAAAATATATTCAATTTTTTCTCTACAGCGAAATCAACAGCGCTGATAGAGACATATTCAACTCAAAACTCATCAAAGCACGAAGTAATTGTTATCCGAGATTGTAGAGACAATCGAAGAATGTTTATGCATGAGTACTCGTTCCAGTCCTCGTAAACTTCTTTACAAGTCTGAAGGGTCTTTCGCCGGGCCAGTAGTCCAATAGGAAACTCAATAATTTCAATTACGCCACTGGTTCCCCTATAGCTCCTTGCCTCCGCAGCAAAAGAACTCGATAAATAAATCACACCCAAGAAGCGTAACGTGTACCGAATCAAAGGCATTAGATTACCGTGATCACCGTGCAATAAATTCGAAATACTTTATTTCGGACTGCACCAAGCGCTGAGGCAGCCAATCGATGTCTACGCATATCACAAAGCAAAGCCATCAGCAGCGGCAGCGGCAGCAGCAGCAAAGCAGAGCAAAAAAATAATACGACAAAAAGAGCCGAACCCATCCACCTCCTTCCTACGCTCACTCAACCTCTCATTTTCTCTCCCTCTCCCTATACCGTGATTTTTCGCTTCGTAAACCGCTTGCGAGTCCCTCTATTTTGCGTTTCTCAGTGCGGACATATACTTATATGTGCGAGCGAACGGGAATCGTTTAGCTTCCGGTGCCCGGACTCCGAGTGCCAAACAAATGAGTCAGCTTCTTCTCCTGGCTCTCCTTTATGCGCTCACGAGAGTGTGCGTCCATGTGAGTGGCGGTGGCGGCGGCGGCGGCAGTGGATTCCTTGAGGATGACCGAGCTGCACGCGGGGATCATGAAAAATATCTCGCCCGCCGTCTCATACATATGCGACCGACCAACCGACCCCGACGCAGCGGGGAAATGAGATCGAAAAGTGCGCCAAGTTTACGAGTCTCGGGCGGGCTTCTTTCATCTTCAAATTTGATGTTCCGCGAACGACATAATTTTAGTACACTTTCGGGGATATCGAGGATGCGCTGCACAATGCCATTGTTGGGCGCATGTATAAACTTCACTCTTCTCGAGGCGTTTTGTTTCAGGTTTCTCTCGTGGGATTGTAGAGATTAGGTTACTTATATACTCGTACACAATGGTTAGGTTTACATGTTTGTTGGCGTGGTTAGGGAGTGTTTTGATGGCGATTATGATACAGTTAGTAAAGCAATATATTTCAAAAAATCCGGGTTTCTTTAACGGGTTTTCCTACATAGATGCTTATGGAACTCTATTTGCAAAAATCACGATTGAATAAGTAAGGCCTGTAGAATAATTGTTCTCGATAGTCTTTTGACATTCGATTTTTTAAAACCAGTCTGTAATAGAATATTTCATCACATCGGGTGAAAAGTACCATTCTCAGCTGATGCCAGGGCAAAAAAGTGGCACTTTTCTCCCACTGTAGCAGAAAGACTGCTTGTTGTAACCTACATAGCAACGGCATAATTCCCAATCTATGCATTTATTTGTTCCGTTTCGAATCAAATGAAAAAATTCAGATTACAGTAAAACATTCAATTGTAAATAATTGATGAAATCTGGGAGTCAAATTCATCAAGCTAACTGATATTCATATGAATCATAATACGCAGACTTACGAAGAACAGAGTTTTTTTGAGATATGCTTCTACGTGAATGAGTAAGAAAAATGAGAGTTGTCAAACGATAATGCCCTGGACATTCTCTTGTAAAAATGTTCAATTTGTATTTACTTATAATATAAATAATTTGTATTCAAAAAGATCACGCTTTCACGAAAAAACGGGTAGGACATTATCGTTCGAAGAGAATCATGTCATTTTTCTTGGTAGTTTACATAAAAGTGTAGATTTATGAGAAATTTGTAATTTTTTTCTGTGAGATTAAAAAGGACAATGGAACTCATGGAAGTTACATTATAACCGACAATAGTGAACGCATGCCCTGTAGCTTGCTTCGGTTTATGCAGTTCGAAATTGTGTATTTTTCAAACAATTTTTTTTTTGTGGAAAAATAAATTATTTTCAGGGGATATGTTCCTAAAATATTTCGTTTTTGAAATCAAGCATGTCTGCAAAATCTGAAATATTTAGCTTATCGGGGAGTATATTTAAAATTCAATGCAAAATTACTGCCGTACATGGTTGACAGCCAGGTAAATGGAGCCGAATAAGAGCGTCTAATAAAAAAGCGTATAAAAAGCCTCTATATGAGAAATGATTTGTGACTATTTTCATATTTCTTTAGGCACACTATTTACAATTCTAATAATATATACAATAAGCATGACTAGATTTACTCAATATCTACACTACATCCATAATTTTTCAACAAAAAAATTATATAAAAATAAAGTTACTAAATTCAACTTAATTGATTTACTAATGGAATCTAATGGTAGCAAAACGAAACTTATTTCCTAGAAATTGAGTAATCTTGGTCACTAACCTCAATTTGTAGGCAGAAAAGCATTTTCTAAAATAAATATGAAAACATTCAGTAACAACGTTTTGTTAGAGAAGTTTATGATGAAAATGGTATTCTAAAAAATTCAATGAGCTTTCATATATAACGAAACAAAAATTGAATTTACCTCGCCGTTCCCATCGTAGTAAACAAGATGTTGACGGGTCAAGACAAACCAGCGCTGCTTGAAGTTCACTGGTGTGAAGCGTTTCTTATTCTGCGAACGCTTCACCATAAAACCTTGTCTCACGATATCATTTTCTTGGGGTTCGAGTTTTCCATCCTTCCCTGCCATCCCTTGCAAAAGCATCTGGATTCAGCCTGGAAGTAAATATTTTTCATCAATAATCGTTATAGAACAACGTGAATGCAGTGGAAATATTACATTTAACACGTATATGTATTCGAGGAAATGAATTGAAATTTTTAATTCAAATGCATAATCGATTCGAAAGTCGCCGATTGAATATTTAACCGTAGTTATTGTTTCACTGAAAGTGAATATAGTATATCAATATATGTGCTCAAAGAAATATTAGCCGCGAAGCGATGGATATATTTCTATCATTTTCATTATGTAGTAGATAAATATGTCCGTATCTCATATAGATATCGCGCTCATTTGATGCGTTTAAAATAAGACTGCTCCTTCAAAATTAAATAGGACATTGCAAATTTTGTCATAATAAGTCAGCTTTGAATTCCATGTAAAGCTGAAACAAAGAGTTAGCTGATTCGAAACAGGTTACTTACAATAAAGTCATTTCGTTCGGTATGGCGAATTTTGCAAAACCTCTTCAAACTTTCGTTGAGATAACGATGTCTCGTAATAACGCAATCAAAATTCTTTTTCTATTTTTCTAAGAATCTACTTATTTTATTCATTTTATATACAAAAACGCATCCCCTGCTATCTTGACATTAAATACATTAACAGTACATAAATAATTAAGATAAAATGAGTATGAAAGAGGTTAATTTTAAAAAACGGTCATTTTCTGCTTGGGCATAGGTACTTGGTGCATTGAATAAATAATATCTCAAAACGTAGTCACAATTTAAGATTCAGAAAGAGCTAAATAAGCGATAGAAAGTTGATTCATTTTTTCGAGGGGTTAGTTAATTTAGAATAGAACTGATGAAAATGCGAGTTTTTCAATTAAATTCGTAAAGCGTTTGAAAAAAAGCGAAAGGCAAACTTTCCGGAGCTCTCGCGCGCTTTTCATCAACTGGAAAACCAGAGTCGCATGCTTATTTTTTTCGAATATCGCACTCGTCGGATCTCGCAAACTTTGCTATACGCGCACGTGCCAATTCTGTATTCCTCTCTTCTGGCCGGCGCGCGAACAGGCCAAAAGTGTATGTCGCGCCGCACTCAATTAGTTAAAAACGAATCGTAACGAGCGGCTCTTTTCAAGTTTCGTAAATCGCTCAACTGCCGATGCGCTCGTTATTAATTAAAAAACAAGTACGGGACAGACTTTCCCAGGGAGCTCGCGTGATAATGTGATTCGCGGCACGATTGAGACATGACAAAACAGGAAAAACTTTATCGCGTCCCTGTCGCGCGCTGCCTGACGGCGGCAGAGCCGAGTCGTCGAATGCGCGCGAGTAAAAAGCTCTTTCTCTCCATCTTCCTCTCTCTCCATCCATTTGGCAAAGTAAAACCGAGCGGAACGCAACAAGTGCAGCCTTTCAGTATCGCAAAACGCCCGCGTGGCTGTAAAATAATCCAAGGCGCGTTCTGCTGCTGCAGAGAGGGGCGGAAAAGTCGAGCGTAGTACGTGCGCGCGCGAGCGGCAATAAGAATGCGCGAAAACAATGCGAGCGAGCGATGCCCTTGGACCCGACGAGAGCCGCGCGCGGCGGACACGCTTTTTGACTGGCGACAAAGGCCGACCGTTTTTTTTCTCACGGGCGCCCGCCCCCGCCGGCCCGGTTAAACAGACAGATTACATATAAAAAACCAAGTCCGAGCTATGGGAACGCGAATATCCAGAGTCGCGCGCGAACATAGAGAGGACTCGCGCGGACGACTGCTTTATCTGCAGCGCGCTCGGAAATTTTATCGCGCACGAATTCCACGCGCGCTCGCCTCCTGCGCTCCGACACGCGGAGAATGAATTTGACACGGCCGCGCGGACATTTGTTTTCGGAGCTAGTGTGTATATCGGTATCACTGCAGTATACATGTGTATGTATGTGCGAGGCTACACATTTACGCGGAAAGGTGGTTCACTCGCGCGATCGTTCAATTCAAGTGTAATTGAGCAGTCTCTCATCGCTCCCCCCGGGAGCGAGTGTCCTAATTGAACGACGCGCGAGCAATTATGAATATTGAGAATTTATCGGCCGATCGGGGAGTTTTTCAGCCGCGTCAAATGGGAAATGTTAATCCCGAGAATTTAATCACGTCTCGACTGTGGAGTATACCGGTTCCCCGAAGAAATACGAATCGCGCGTCATTATTAATTAAACGGCTGATTTGGTGGTACGCAGCCGAGTCGAGAGCAGATCGAACATGAGCGCCGAGTGTGTACACGTGAAATCAGAGCCGACGTAAAACGTGAACAATTTTTCACGGGAAAAATTGTTCGTATAAGCACTTGGCGTGTGTGTGTGCGCGCGCATGTGAATACGGGTTGCGGAGAGAGCAAAGTCGAGAGAGAGAGAGAGAGAGAGAGAGATAAACTCGTTGATTCGGGCGAGAGAGGCAAGGGAAGTCGTTACACATGCAAGACAAACAAATTTAGAAGTCGCTTTCCCTGGAAGCGTATCTCGCTATCTTTCTATATATACGAGTATATACGGTCGTGTCGCGGCGGATAAGAAGAGAAAAAAGGGTTGAGCCGCCCGTCTCGTATCGTCGCGCTCTTCTCTCACTCGCTCTCGTGTGTATATAGCTCGAGCTCGCGCACCATCAGCGCACGCAGCGAGACTGCTCTGCAGCACACGGATCGCTTTTTCACTCGGTTGCGCGGAGCGCGAAAAAAAATCGTCCGCAGCACAGCTGAGTACGGTATATAGGTACTAACATACCGCTGCAGGCAAATAATCGCAACTTCGTGGGGCACACGCGGCGTCAGAGATAGGATACACACATGTGTAGATATTGTCGAAATGGTATATCGGCTGCAGCGGCCGCGTATATACGCGCAGGAATGTTTACATTGGTTCTCCGCGGCCAATTAGCCGGGGGTATATACGAGCGTGCGCGCGCGGCCGGGTTTGTTTACTAGGACAGATAGCGAAAAAGAGAGACGTGGTCACTGGGGGACAGAACAGACTCACCATGCAGTGGTCGAGCTCCTGGGAGCCGCTCGCTAAACACGGGAAGAGCCGAGCGCACGTGTCCGATGGTTCTGGGGTGCAGTGCGTGCAGCAGGCGGTCAACCACCCATGGTTCGCCGGGAGCCGGGGCCAGACGCCGACTCGAGAGGGACTCTTTCTCCACGGGAGAGTCGGGGACCAGCTCGAGCAGCAACAGCAGCAGCAGCAACAGCAGCAGCAGCAGCAGCAGCAGCAACACGCATGAAGAAAGGATATACAAGAGCCGCGGCGGAGAGCTGCTGCTGCTGCAGCAAAGCGCGACGTTGCCCGATCGCACGCGCGCGCACACCTCCACAGCTCTCCTATATACTATACTCTTTTGCCTTTTGCTCTGGCTGGCGCGGGCTCTTATGCTACGGGCGCGTGTGTCGACTGTTGCTCGGCCGACCGCTCCGGGCCGCGCGCGCTCGCGGAAAACTGCGCGACGCGATAGGCCCGAGACCCCCGGCCCGGCCAATCTCCACTCACCGACACTTGCCTGCTGCTCGGCCACCGACCGCCGACGACTTGCTCCTTCCACCCCACCCCCCCCCCCCCGCCTCTCGCTCGGTCTCTCTCTCTCGCGCCCGCGCGGCTATCGCCGCCGCATGCATGCGGCTTTTGAATCATCCACAGCGGCGCACGCTTGTGTGTCTTTAGTGCCGCAGTTTCTCGCATGTTTCGTGCGTCCGCGATTCGATATTCACTTTGCATCCAATCATCGCCTATATTCTTTCGTCGGTGCGATTGTTGCCCCCAATGCGAGTTTTACATATCACATATGGAACTGTCCGATACTCGTGATTCGTGAAATAGGCCTATATATGTGTATATGCAAATCATGCTATAATTGAAAGTTATCATATCGCTATACATGCGCTCTTGCTCCTTCTGACGTGGCGATTCCATATAGTAGGCCGGTCAGTAATTTCGAACAAGTGTCAAAGCGCCGTATCGTCCAGACAAATATTTATGCAAATTGACGATGCAAATTAGTTTTAGTATAATATATCGATGAAAAAAATCATCTGTGAACAAAGCGGGGAATCTTGGCAACGCTGTTGTGGGGTGGCAACAGAACGAGTAGGTAAGTGGGGGCTCGTTCGCTTACTCTTTGGGCAAGGTGAAGAGGGGGGGGGGAGGAGGAGAGGACACAGAGCAGTGCAGAGCAGGCCAAACAGCCAGCAAGCATAATAGTGGGGGAGCCCATGGCGTATGTTGATTGTTGACACATTTTGTTTTTCTTTTAACAGGCCGATCACGAATCAAACAAGCAGTGAACTAGAATTGCAGAAAAAGCATCAATCGAAAGTGAGTTATTCCTGTTCTTATATTGTGCGAGTCTAATTTACAACATATCATTGAGTCGGCGTTGTATTTCGGATTTTATCGATTGCGTCTCGTTCCTAACCTCAAAAAAGTGTTGTTATTGTCTTGAACACAACAAGTCGACAGGATTCGATTTTCTTTATCTTATCTGAGTTTGATCAATCCAGTTTTTAAGATTTCTTAATAGATGAGTTCTTGAATGAGATCTTGCTCTAGAATGTATCCGATTTACGACACAACTTTTAACTTATGTATCCCCTGTTTAGTCATACTTGGTTGAATATTCACTGGTTTAATATTTACAAATAAGCAAGAAAGTGATATAACGGTAAACCATACTGTAAGGATGATTCGTGATATAATTTTAAAATCTCAGGAACTGAATATTAGCATCCATGAGAATCATCTAAATTGCTAAAATAGTTTCTGCATTCCAGTGAATTTTCTCAGTTACTGTGGAAGTGGAATAATACAGTTTACAAAATAATATGTTGTAATATTTACTAAATTTTAAATGGAATAAAACCATTGTATTGGCTTAATTTTTCAAAATATACAACAGAGGGATGGACCATTTGTTTCAACCGAGCGCTACACCTCTACCTATTAGGAAGAATTAAACTGAGAAGTCAGATCTCGTTGCTCTGTATTCACCAGAAAATCCAATTTAACTTTCTAAATTAGAAATTTAAGCATTCAAAAGTTGGCTTCAGTGTCAGTTGTCATACCAATGCAGGGCCCTACTGGGGACTTGAGATCATTTTTCCATTTTATCCTATATAAGAAGAAATATACTATAACTGAGTCAAGGTATGCACATGAATGCATGTTAAATTTTTCAATATTCACTTTCTGGACCTTTTGAGCATAGAGTGATCTATTTATAAATAATTATTACTTTGAAATTTTTCCTATCTTACGGATTTTTGTCACTAGAAAAAATGTTTTCTTTTACTATATAGCTATTATATGAAAACAAAGTTAGTGTTAGTGACTCACGGAAGCCGCCTTAATTCTCTAACCATTGTAATAACCAAGATTGGCAATTTGGCTAGATATTTATTTATGTATCTCTACTGTGAGATTTTGGTTTATCTGATTCACATAATACAGAAAAGTATACCTGAATAAAATGAACTCGAGTTCCTCAAGAAGCGATATGAAAAATATTGTCATAGATAAGGGTTGAAAAAAATTGCTGAGAAATCAAATTAACATCATAAAATGAAATTGAAAACCATAACAAATCTGGAATATTTTGAATCTATGCAAGCCAAAAATCAAATTTAGATGAATTTTCAGTTGAAATATTCTAGTCAAGAGTTTACTAATCTATCAATTCTTTCAACAGGACTACATATAGACATGGCGTCATCGGATGCTATTCAAGTGAGCTCGTTACCACTACCTCCAGTTCAGTATATAAATCTCTACACTGATGAGAATGTTAGACGCAACAGAGTTCCAAGACCACCACCCCCTATCCATGATAATTATTCCATGTTTGGAAATCTTTTTAATGCTGATGACACTATCATAAGGCCATTAGAAGCTCAGGGAATCAAGAGACTGTATCCACAACACTTTGACAGGAGAAGAGAACTCAAAAAGCTCAACCACTCTTTGCTTGTAAATTTTCTAGATTTAATTGATTTACTGGTACTCTGCCCAGATAGTCCAAGAAGAGCTGAAAAGGTGAGAATGTTTTCTACATTTTTTACATTTTGAATATCTAGATTGGCATGATTTTCAATTCATGCAAATTAAACTAATTTGAAAATAAATATAAAAAAGTATCCAGTATATTGAAATATTTCAAGTCAAAGAAGCAAGCTAAAATCCTCAAACTAACCCAAATAACTAAATAATTGATGATTTTTAATGATTTTTAATCAACCCAACTAGTTAGCTGAAAATTATATTTAGTTTTGGTATATAGAACAGTAGTATTTTCCCAAAAATTTTAAAGTAAAAGTTGGCTGGAGATCTTTAAGATTAGTCTAAATGAATATGAGAAAGTTTCTCCTGTCCTTACAAAATTAGTTTCTGCTCATTTGGGTCTGGTTGAGATAAATATCATTATTCAATTTGTATTTATTTTTTACAGGTTGAAGATCTTAGTTTATTGTTTATTCACATTCACCACCTCTTGAATGAATTCAGACCACATCAGGCACGAGAAACACTTAGGGTAATGATGGAATTACAAAGACGGCAGCGTATTGAAACAGCTTTACGATTTCAAAAACACTTGGAGAAGGTTTGTTACATTACCTTGTTTGAAATACTAAGATCTTATTTACACGAATAGTTAATTTAAAGAAATAGCTACTAGTAGGTCTCAGTAACTGCAAATGAATAATTTGATATTGTACTATTTACTATTAGTGAGTATTTTGATATTGTAGTGCTCATGAAATATCACGTAAATTAGCTTGGAGAATGAAGCATGAAAAGATAGTTCAAGTAAAATTTTATTTTTACACATCCTTTAATTAATAAAAATTTGCAAATCAAGTAACATGAAAAATAATCACAATTAGTTGCCCCTCATTGATAAAATCACTATTTCACAGGTTCAAGAAATCTTACAGAATGCACTGCAAATGTTACCAGACACATCAGATTTGGATTCTAAACTTTCAATCAATACTGAAGGAATGGAAATAGATAGTGATTCAAATGCAGAACAACAAGCTGTTGATCCATGTAGTCCAAGTGATCGTATTATGTGTAGAGTCATTGATGACATGCTATTATCAAATGGCTTACATTGAAGTTCAAAGACTGATACACTTGAGTATTATAATAGTTGTAATCTAAGATTATGGATAATTCATAGATTATTTTGTGTTTTAATAAAATTATTACACAGTCTGAGTTTTGAAAAAGTGTTTATTGTTATCTTGAAAATTTATCTACAGAATTGCGAAAGTAGAGTCGTAACAATTTTGAAATTCGGAGTGACTGGTGGAGAAAGAGGAGGTGAAGGAGGAAAGCAGCCCTAAAAATATATGCGAAAACTTACCTGGAAAGATGATCACTGCAAATGGAACATTCTTAATCTGCCCAAACCAAGTATGTGTACGGATGAATCTGAAAAAGAATAAAACTTCAGCATTAACTATAGCCCCCGGAACTGCTATTGGCCCTCTTTGCACTCAATAATATTTGAAGGGGAAATTATTTTACAGGCCATATTCAATTGGTTTGAAGATCTGATTCTGAAAAATACAAATATATATATATATGCATATGTATATTTAATCAAAGAAACTACTAAGCTTTGAGATTATTGTTTGTAAAAATTGATCAAACGAATATGCAGGAAAAAAACTTAAAGCCTTTCATTTCTTTGATTTTAAGTATTTTATTTTTAATCTAAAGCAGAACTATATTTAAAAGTCGCCGTCGGTCATTAGATTCTGCTCTAAAGATACTAGAATTAATACAAATATAAATTAAAGAAAGAAAAAATAGATATACAGGGTAATAGGAAGATTTTTAAAAGTAGGATATAGGATTAGGAAACACATTTACACAGAAGTTGTAAGAAAGTCACTCAAGTCGACCGATTTGCAATTATACAATTTTCACTTGATGCGTTGTTTCTTCCATCTAGTCTCAGTTTTCTATTTAGTTAGAATGTATACTCAATTCTACTTATCAACTTAACTCTTGTTATATGGAGCGTTGTTGTACTTAACAAGTTTTCTTTCGGATATAAATAAGGAACGATCGATTCCTTCGAAGGTTGTTTCTCATCAAGCGAAAAATCTTGGTACACGTGCTCGCATTTTCTTTAAAAAACTTGGAAATTTAGTCGCACTGGGCACAATGGAAAAGTCGATTATGCACTCGCAAAAATTGAACTTTTTGACAGTGTTAGATAGTCTTTAAAGTACATTACTCTCATTGCTCGTAATACGCCAGAACTAACGGATCTAAACTTATAATTTCAAAAGCTTGAATCAACCGTTTACGCATACATCTTAACGGCAAATCGCTGTATAAGGAACAAAATAATTCCGAATAGTTCCATACATAACTTTTTTTCAGTATTATAAAAAAAAGTTCACTTCAATCGCGTCACTCAGCTTTCGGTTCAGTGAACAATCAGCGCTTGGTTTGATTGAAAAAACCAATAGGGATTCGGTTTTAAATAGACTAGTATGAATTCTTCTTCCAAGTACCACGTCCACGCGGTCTAAATCCCCCTCGTCCATTTCCAGCTTTGTTGTACCGATTCTGGTTTTGATTTTGAAACCGTCCTCGATTACCTGAAATAAAATGATTCCAATGATAAAAATGTTCTGATTATATTCACCATGTACTTTGACAAAATAATATGTAATTGATAAAATATCTACCATAATTTGATGAGATGTGCGAACTGTATTTGCCACTTGGAGGTGTGTAAAGTTGCTTGTTATTTCTAGGATTATCTTCTTTTAACCTTTTACTTGAGCTGTTATTGTTGGTATGAGTATTATTACTGCTCCCATTTCCAAAAGTAATGGGCGTGTGTCGTTTAATCCCAATTGTAACTTTTTCATCCTAAATTAGATAACATTGCAAAATATTCGATTTTAATAAACTTGATCATGGTTGAAATCTTGTAATAAAGCATGAACATGCTCCATAATTTTGAAAAAGATTTTGATAAGACCATAATCTCATTACATAATTTACATACAGATATAAACAAGATTTGAAATATTGACCTTTTTCTCTTTTGTGATGATGGTTTTCCACGATGGATGAATAACACTTTTGAAACTTGGTGGCGAATGAAACAGATCTTTAATGAGAGTATTGATATTGTTGGTAGTTTTCAAAGCTATAACTTTGATTTGATTCTCGTTTGTTTTGAGTTCTTCTTCACTTTTCCCATTTATAGCTTCTCGCAATTTCTTTATGTACCCTTGAATTCCTCGAGCAAAGTATTGTAATCTTAATCTGAACTCTTTCAATTGGTCTGCATCTTTGATCAAAAATTCAGGAATTTGTTTACAGAGTTTGTGGAAAGTATAAATCAAACATTCCACGTGACTGAACTGAAGTTTTGGTACTTCAGTTATTTCTGTAGCTGGAGGCAAAGGCATGAATGTCTGCAAAATAATTTATATCTATAATACAACCGTCACTAGTACAAAATTAGTTCGAGATTTCATTTGTATTTGAGTCCAAACTTACAATCAAGGCATTATATAACTGTTGCACCTTCTCTTCTGGTTTTTCTATTTTACCACAATATTCAACTAGTTCAGCAAGCAATTTTAAAAGTTCTAGTTGAATATCTCTTCCATCTGATGAAGTTATCAATGATAAGTGTGGCAATACTTGAATACAAATGTAAGAAACAAATTTCGTTGAGTTGACTTGAGACTGTAAAAAAATATCGTCAAGAATTTTAATACATTACTTTGAATTCTAGGAGATTCATTTGAATACTTACACTGAAGAATGGAAGAGCATGTTTAATACATTGAATTAGTCTACTGCATTGTTCCAAATTAGTGTGTTTGAATGGCACTGCGAGTTCAGCTTGTTCAACAGCTATATCAACCAACTCCTGTTGTCCATTGACTGTAGATCCTAGTCTAGTCCATGCTAATATATCCATAAGACTGTGAAACTCGTCAGCTGTAACATCCTGATATAATTTTATATGAAATTAGTTTTTCTCTTCTCAACATTTAACAAATGTTCAAATATATATTAACCTGCAGAACTTTCTTGCATTCTGAAATGAGTACATCTTCAACTTCTTTGTTCACGATGTCACGTCCTAAAGTTTTAATTTTGGTTGCTAGAAATTTAATACAGCGTTCTCGTATACCATCATCACCACTTAAAATTTGGAAGAAAAATCCAGTTATGGACCCTGCAAACGTCAAAATATTTGATATGTTTTCATTGTTGTGAATTGTTAAGAACTGTAAGATACATAATAATTTTTATA
Organism: Aphelinus atriplicis; assembly: GCA_020882685.1. Lineage (NCBI taxonomy): Eukaryota > Metazoa > Arthropoda > Insecta > Hymenoptera > Aphelinidae > Aphelinus > Aphelinus atriplicis. The sequence continues at coordinate 50,953,794 of CM037075.1, read as the reverse complement.
TATTTTGGTACATAAAACGCCATTTCTTTAAACGAGCACTCATGACATAAATTATTGTATCCAACTAGTGTGTTAAAATGTAAACACTTGTGAGAACAAGCAACACTTGTCACCGGCTTCACTGACAATTCTTGTCCACACACATCTTAAAATTTTCACCCACTAGTTACATAATATACTATTCTGTTTACCTTTTGGATCATTTTTTATCAAAGTCATAATACTGTTGTGAACAACATCTACTTCTGTAGGATCTTGTGCGAGTAACAACTGTGCCAATATGTCTGCAATTCTTGCAGTATGCTCTTTATTATCTTTGCACAAGCTTGGTAAGTCCTTGATTGCTTGTTTTCGAATCTGAAAAGAAACACAATCAGTATTTTTCTCACCAAATTTCTTTCAACTTGAATGTTGAAAATTACATTGATTTTGAGTCAACCTGATATACCATATGCTTAAAAAATTGTACTTTAGAGTATTATAAAAAGAAAACTTGAGCTGAACTGACTATGTATATGAAGAAATTGAAATTAAAAACTTACAGATATGTCTTCATCTTCACACAAGTCCAAGTGTGCATCAATTGCCTTATCTGCTAATTTTGGGAAATGCTTGAAGAATCTCGCTATGAATTGAGAGGCTAATCGCTTTTCCTTTGGAGTGCCTTTGACTGCTTTTAAGATTTCCAAGTATTCTGCTTCATGCTATAGATAAAGTGTTTATTTAGAGAATTTCCCAATGCCATTCAGTCATAATCAAATTGCTTGTGTGATGGTCAACATTGCTTCAACATGAGAATATGAATATGATTGTTATCACAAATACTTTGATTTTGTTGTGTTTATTTTGTGCCAGACGTAAGATCTGTAGAATGACTACATGACTTTTGATTCAATTTTTTTAATATATAATAATTGCTTAATCAATGTGGTGTACTTGGAACAAATGTACTCATGTTAGGATATTGAGGATGACACAAGACAGTACTATAGCACTTCTGAACTAACTACTCAGAAAGAAACTAAATTTATACTGAGGATTTCTTCTTCATGAGAAAATATTTTCTTCCACCACAGGAAATCTTGACATAATCTTGAAACATTATACAGGTATGGATACTCCTATTTTGCATGAGAAAATTTATTTTTATTCAGACAAAAAAAAAGAATAAATTTAGATATAAAAAATGTTGTCTAGCCTGTCAGGCTTGTGCATCAACTACAGGTAAAAGTAAAAATAACTTAGTTTGAAAAAATGAGCTTAGGTAGCACATTCATGCAGAGCATCCATACCTGTATGATAAAAATAAAACTATGAAGCAGTGGGGTCATGATAACTGATTATATTTTGGACAAAGTGCCTTTCAATCAAAACCAATCCCAGAATGCAATCAAATAAAATACCATAATTTGCAGGACAGATCACTATTTTTCTGTAGTAAAATTAACATAAATCAATCCATTTTGACTTCTACTCAAGCCTTGCAATACCACCCAACTTTTCATTCATGAGATTAATCAGAAGAATTCATTTTGTTTTTCAATATGACTCAAATTAGATTTTTGGAGGTATTTCGTTAAAAACAAGTGTTAAAGGATAGAACAAAATCAATCGAGTCAATGCGTGCATGTGAAACGAAGTGAGGTTAGCGGCAACGGGATATTTTGGGGCACCCGCACGAGCGGCGAGCGGTTGTTTTGCAGGTTTGATCAAGCTTTAGCTTGCCAACCTCAGCTCGATTGCAGATATTTTAGAGATGAAAATCTTATGCAGGCATATGACACGGAATCGCAAGAATAATAAATGAACGCTGCCGATCTGATGGAGGAAAATAGATATTTTGATAAGCCGGAGCAAGCCATGCCCATATAGGTACGAGCTTGCCATTCCCAGCGGCGGACGCGTTACTCAATTCGATTACACTCGTGCTATAACCCGACGGAACATGTAACAGCGCATTGACGGAGTTCGCCGATGCGCATCATATACGGGATCCAATGAGCAATTTGATTTTGACATGCAGGGACGCTGCAATAAGGACGCCTGCTTGATACGCACCTCCGATAGCTTGTCTTTGGCGTCGGCGAGCACGCCGAAATTCTTGTACAGCTTCTCGATACTGTTACTGTCCGTAGTCATGTTAAATGTTGCTGCTCCGCTGGGACGAGAACAATCTGTGCTGGTGTTTTAGGTGCGCGAAGAGACGAGCCGGTGTACCGTACGTAGTCCGCAGCCGCATGCATCCACGCTGAAATATGAAATGATGAGAGCTCCAGCCTAGTCTCCGTATCCGACCATGTCCAAATTCTGACCAGGGGGGGCCAATAGAGATAGGGAGAATGAGGCAAAATCCGCTGGGCCTAGTTCTGTAACTGAACACACGCGGCGCTACTAAACGTGTATATATAGATATACCTCTCGAATCTACCTGGCGCTGGTGAGTGGGGGCTGCGCGCAGCTGTGTATATAGAGGAGAGAGACCGGTGGGCAGGGCCGGCGCGGCCCCGACGGCCGGGGCCCGAGACTCAATATATATGTACAGATACATATATCAGTAACAAATTACTCATACTAACTCATCATCGCCACTGCACATATACCTATGCTTTATGAAGTTTAATACAGATAAAGCGAATTGCAGTAGCCAAAACAAACCATGCACTCCCCCTCTATAGGTAACAACTTAAATATAATATCTATGTCTCATTTCATAGATGACTGTAATAGCCGCGCGGCAATTCTTTTGCCTCGCGCCCAAAGGGTCGAAGGTTCGTGGCAACTACCAGGCAAAATTTTTTTTCTTTTTTTTCATGGTTATATTCTTGCTGCTACTCACTGATTCCAAAGCCAGTAAGGAAAATGTAAATCTTAAATTGGCCAAATAATGTAATTTTTATTGAATTTCTCTCATCTTCCCCACCAATTTTATATGTAATGGATACAAAATATACTATTGAATCTACTTTGTGCGGGCTTGAGACAGTCTACAAGGCCGCATCAAAAAGATTGATTAAATATTTAATAATTAATTAAAATAATTCTATCTATATGAAAAAAATATTAAATTAAATCATAAATTTTTGCTTAATCGTAAAGAAAAAAAATTGTTACGAGTTTTAATGATATCTAATCAATCTTTTCTCTCTGTGTTTAGCACAATAACAATACAAACTTCTACATAGTATAGTATGAGATGCTGAAAACAATTGGTTTACGATACATAGTGAACTAATAACTATAATTATAAAATAACTAAAAGCGAACATAATTCAAAATATTCATAAGGTGTCTCGTATCAAACCCCAGTGTAAATATGACTTTTTACTAGGAGACACTCACACTCACAGCTAAACATTAAAGTCATAACTTAAATACAACATTTATGTATTGTGTGTCAATTATTAGTAATAATTAAAACGGCGCAGCGGTTAAGCTTTTGCCTCGCACCCGAAAGATCGCTGATGGTTCGTGCCCATCCACTGTGCATCATTTTTTTTCATGGTTGTATATTTTCTGCTACTTATGATTTCCAAAGTGGCGCACAGCATAAAATGAGAGAATTTTTCTTATATTGTAATACCAAGCAATTTTTTCGTTTCAAGCTATATGTGGTAAAAATACGATGGGAATTTTTTGAAAACGTTCCATAGCTAAAAATTGTATATGATTCCGTAGGTGAAGAGCTTCAAAATTAGCTTTCTTTTATGAGTAAAAATATCTCTTTTTTTTTTTACTTATAAATAATAAATACAGTTCTAATCCTTTATCAAAATCATTAATATACAGTTTTCTCATCTAGTACACAGTACTTTCGACAAAGAAACTGAATCAAGAAAGGTAAACTACGTTTTTCAGTAACACATATAAAAATGTAGTTTTATTTAAATTTTACTTTTATCCAAATAGTTCACATAGTATGTACTATTAACATTTATTTATAAAGTGATGCTCTGAGAGGGGCAAAGTTTTATTTTGAAATGACTTCTTGTAGTTAGACACGTGGTAGTTAGTCCGCGGCCACTCGTGAACACGTTCATACACGAGTTCAAAATTTCACGAACGAGTTGCATGGTATACTATTATTTTTCAAAATAAAATATTTGTCCCTCTCAGAGCATCACTTTATAAATAAATGTTAATAGTATGTACATACATACCTATGTGAACTAATTGGATAAAAATAAAATTTAAATGAAACTAAATTTTTATATATGTTACTCAAAAACGTAGTTTACCTTTCTTAATTCAGTTTCTTTGTCGAAAGTACTGCGTACTAGATGGAAAAACTATACAGACATGAATGATCTTGATGAAGGATTAGAACTGTATTTTTAGGCAAAAAAATGAGATGTTTTTATTCATGAAACATACCTAATTTTGAAGCTCTTCACCTACGAAATCATATACAATTTTGAGCTATGGAACGTTTTCGACATATAGCTTAAAACGAAAAAATTGCTAGGTATTATATATTTAAAATTAAAATTGCTAGGTGCAATATAAAAAAAATTCTTCTTACATTTTATACTGTGCGCCACTTTGAAAATTATAAGTGGCAGCAAACATACAACCATGAAAAAAAAGAAAAAAAATGATGCCCAGAGGTTGGGCGCGAACCAGCGATCTTTCGGGCGCGAGGCAAAAGCTTAACCGCTGCGCCAATCCGACTACTTAACATGCGTTACTTAAATGTTGTATTTAAGTTGTGACCCTAGAGGGTTTGGGGTTATAATTGAATATTCATGTTATTTATATATATTAGTCTTCATTTGGTACTCAATGATGAATTAGTATACATAATTAGTAACTGATATTATTGTACATATTTTTGAGTCTCGGGCCCCGGCCGCCGCCAAGCCGATCCTGAGCCGGCCGCTCTTGTCTATACAGCGGCTGCGCACAGTTTAAGCGCAGCCCCCACCAGCCCCCACTCAGGAGCGCCTCGGTAGTACAGAGCGGTATATCTATATATACAAGTTCAGTAGCGCCCTCTGACGTTCAGTTACAGCGGTCAGGAGCCTTTTCAGGCACAGAAATTTAACACGCTATTGGCCCCCCCTGATTCTGACGACGGAAGATGGCAAGATGGCTGCCCCACTACACACACACCGGCCCTGGCCCTCCCACAATTATCCGCACCCCAATCATGTTGGACGCCGCAGGCTGCCAACTCGGGCTTGCTAAAATATCTATCAATCATTTGCTCCTGGTCCGTGTCCCGGTCATGACAGGTCAAAATACCATTACAACAACGAGTATGTCTGTATTATTTGTTGATAATAACTAAGGTGTAATTAGTGAGAACCAATATTCGTCTTCTCCTTATTTCTTAATTTCGTGATTTTCATAACGAAAGCTTTTACAAGGTAGAGAAAATCTTGATTCTCTCTAAATAATTGAGTTTCTCGAGTGTTTAAATTTTATTGCACCAGTTGGATAAAATACTTAACGTTTTCAAAAAATGCACCAGGACGTGAAATGCCGTTTCACGCACAGATGAACATGAATATTACTCTTATTTGCGACAACAGCAAAAGCTTTCTTTGAAAATTTACTTTCTTGGTAAGAACTAGATATTCTGTTCAACAGGTTGGCTGCATTCACGAGTTATAATATAGCCTGTATGCTAATTTTGAGTGTAAAACTGCAAAGCATTGCAAACAGGCAATTCTTTGAGAACGACTATGGCAGATTAATTAAGCAAGCTGAATTACTAGAGGATACTTAATACTCGTAAGTTTTAACTGGCCTCAGGATCATTAGACCCAAGTACGCAGAAATACCCCCCGCGGTTCAGGTTATATTTGTAGCCGTAGGTATAGGCGCACATTGTCAAGTAGTAATCCCTGTATGCACGTGTGTGTGTGTATGTATGTATGCGGATCAATTTGCAAGTTGGTGTAAGTGCATGTGACCTTTGCCGGTAGTAGGTATATTTATGGCACGCCATTTTGTTTGTTTCTCAGTCTTACTGAAGGACTGGACGACATAACGACGTAACATATCAAGTCAAGCAACAAGCAAAGCAAGCTTTGCTGTCCAGTCTACCCAAAAGTTTCAATCGAAGCGTCTTTCCAAAGGCACGAGGCTACGACAAATAGTAATTGGCCACGTCTTGTACGTGAGATCGGGAAGGGCAGTGACGAGACGAAATAAGTGAAGATGTCACATGGCGGCAACAAAAACGAGTGCAGAATCTACGTGGGTAACCTGCCACCCGACATCAGGACGAAGGATATCCAAGACCTTTTCTACAAATTCGGCAAGGTCGTTTTCGTTGATCTGAAGAACCGCAAAGGGCCTCCCTTTGCCTTTGTCGAATTCGACGACGCCAGGTTTGTACTTTTTCGATTTAACTAGTTGATTTTAACTTTAGTGATCAAACATTTATGCTAATAATAGTAATATCATTTAAATTTTAATTATGCAAAATGCCTCAAACATAAGGCCCGTTACAAAACAAGTAAGAAGTAAGGATGTGTTGTGCACTGATAACATTGTATATTCAATATTGCTTGAAATGAATTTAAAAGTTATCCTTTGGTTGAAACATTCTATTGGAATGAGTATTATCTTAACCCTCAAATACCAACAACTGCCTCATCACTTGTTTCCAATTGAATATTTAAACCAAAAGTATAATTAAATAATTGTTCAATATGAATAACAAACTCTCTTATATTATAATAGAGATGCTGAAGATGCAGTTAACGCAAGAGACGGCTATGACTATGATGGATACAGATTACGAGTTGAATTTCCACGAGGGGGAGGTCCCAGTGGATTTCGCGGAGGCAGAGGCGGTGGTGATTCACGAGGACGAGGCGATTCAGGTAACTCTAGAGGACGCGGACCCCCAGCAAGAAGATCTCAGTACAGAGTTCTTGTTACTGGCTTGCCTACATCTGGTAGCTGGCAGGATTTGAAAGATCACATGAGAGAAGCTGGAGATGTCTGCTTTGCTGATGTTTACAAAGATGGTTCTGGAGTTGTTGAGTTTCTACGCTTCGAGGATATGAAATATGCTGTTAAAAAACTAGATGACTCTCGATTCAGATCACACGAAGTAAGTTGGTTATTTCCATATTAAAAAATAAAGATTGGTAATTTTATCCATGACATGAGTTTATTGCATTGATGTGTTGAATTAAAAAATATTTTGAATCTCCACTTTCTGAATTGAAAACTGATAAGTACCATTCCTTCTAGGGTGAAGTAACGTATATAAGAGTAAAAGAAGATCAAGGTGGTGACAGAGGTCGCAGTGAAGACCGAGATAAAGGACGCAGCAGATCTCGAAGTTACAGTCCACGTCGCAGAGGCTCACCCACGTATTCTCCATTGCGTAAAAATTATTCGCGGTCCAGGTCACGTTCCAGGTCTCGCTCATTTAACTAGAGTGTACGTATAGTATACCCTATGATACATGATGATCAGTGTATTGCTTTTATACTATAAATAATTTCCAAAAAAAATTTTACTGATTGAAAAGCTCTAATATTCATGTATGAGTCTGATATATTCCATTTGACCTGTTACTTATAGAGCTTCTCAATTGTCCTCATGTTAACCAAAAACTTGCAACTATGCACTGCAACTGATTGCAGTAGATTCATTTAATTAAATTTTTCAAGTATAAATTGATCTTTCTATTTATTGAGTTATATAATTACTCTGCAATCAATTGAAATAAAATGAATCGATTCATATTTATTCATCATGATGAGACATTCCTTTGCCTTACAATTAAATTATCAAGATGATATGACCTCTTTTGACTTGACATTGAATTTAATTATTTATCAAGCTTTACTATATATTTTTATTCAATCCATAGCAGTCATTTAATAAATGACTATTAGCATCATCGTCATCTTGTCTTGATTAATATTACAATAAGTTAAATGCAAAATAGATGTGATTAGAACATGAAACAAAAATCATTAAATTCTGCAGACAAAATACTTTACTCGATTTGATCATCTCTTTTCATATGTTATTGTATTCTATTTTACTATTTTGACAAGTGCAAAGTGCTTCAAAAACCTTTTGTCAGATATTGGTAATACAAAGCCATGCTTGAGAAGTAAATATTTCAGGAAATGCTTTTAGTAGAAAGATTTTTTTCTAATGATTAAAAAGCATGTAGTAAGAATACTCTAAATTCTTGCTCTGAAACCTTGTCAACTAAACTTGATGCAAGATTGCTTGAATTAATATTATATTATACAATTATGAATTGACAATCAAAGTGTATTGTCTCGAAAATGAAACTAATGTATTTTTTTCTTCTTTTGTATACTGGATTGGATTGTATCACAATGAATGAAAAACCTGAAACCTACACATGATGATCTTGCTTCTTGGATGGATTATTCACACGCGACGCGTTGCTTTGGATGGATATTGTGCGGAGAGGATGAGAATTTTGGGATAGGATAAAAAACGAGGGATACAAGATTTGTCGCGAAGAGGATTAAGGATCGGAATCAGGATTTTGGAGTCACTTTAAAACAGGATGACACTAGTGTTGTGTGGAAGTCAATTCAAAAGGAACAAAGCACCATTCCCAAGTTTTGTAGCGAATTGATTTTAAGAGGAATTGTACGCGCCTTTGGAAAATCTGGATACTTCTGAACTCTTCTTTATTTTATTCCATATTTATCTTATTTTTTTTTAAATTCAATTTTTTGTGATGAAGATTTGGGAGTTCAGTCATACAATCATGATAGCAGTGAACATTTGTGTTGGAAAAACTTGAGCAAGAGGAAAATTGGTGGGTGTGTGCTACATATCCTACAAAGTCTTGGGAATTAGTGTTTCATTACATTTTGTGAGGAGTGAAATACGTTTTCACTGGGACATAAACTAGAGCACGAGGATTTCATCATCGATTTTCTGTCAATGATGTAATACTTTTCTTCGCGGTCTTTGAACGGATACATTTTCATCTCTATGTTGGAATAGACAATGGAAGTTGGATTTGTGTCGAACTTAACATAGGATATACCTCGCGGGAATAATTTGGATTTGGATTTCTAAATTAACGAAATCATGGATTCACATGGAAAGCAAGAGGATATATGGATTTTCATTCCCCAATTTGAAAGTTTTTCGTAAATTCTGGAGAACATTTGAGACATTATATAGAACTGATATCTCCTCTTCAATCAATGGATACATTGAAGATTTGCTGGAGGATGCGATTCATTTATTATAAAGGTATTTGTAAAAAGAATTTTGTAAAATGCGGTACTTCATACTCAATATTGCATGCCTTTGCTTTGATGTTCTCCTTTGACAATGGAAACATTGGTTATAATTTTTATTTGATCACTCACCTCTTGCATTATCTAACGTACTCTGTGGACTCTTAACATATCTCATTTAAAATTCTGTACATCAATGTTTAATACAACGAATAACTTTATTCATACGATTTGAATAGACAAGAGCCAATTATAAAACTAATTATGTGAAGTTAAAAACCTTGTACAGTTACAGTTATTTTCTTTTTTACTAATTTATAATAGCAGTAAATTGCTCATTTTAATTGAGATTAATCTATATTACTTTTATTAGTAAAGTTTCTGCACAGTAAATATGACTCTTTCATCCAAAATAACCAACTGTTTTTACTAACAGAAGCATACTTCTTTGTGTAGATGTACTAATTATTTTTTTTTATATGCAGAGAAAACTTAAATATGCTTTTTGAAATACAAATTATCAGGTTCTCCAATAGTTCTTGCCCACCTACAATAGCTTATAAAATTAGATAATTGTGTCGCATGATGGACAGAGAATATTTTATTTCATAATAATTATGTCGAAGATCAAAGTCAGTGGTAGTATGGCCTCCAATCTAATTCAAAATCTCTTTTTTCTAATTCACCACGCAAGTAACTCGTGCACTCATAGTAGCCTTTACTTTTTATTTATCTATAAATTATCAATCTGTAACATCTGAGAAACTTTGGAAAGAATAACTTTTTATAGATGTATTATCATTCATTTAGAAATGCCTAAGAATAAAACGTAGATGAGTTAAAATATTTCATCATTTGTTATTTTATACGTCATGATCAATATTGTCGAACGTGAATCATGACTTAAAAATATTGATATTGAAAAATTGTAAATTCTTGGAGATTTTAAGTACAAATTACAAATTACTATGAAGGTTTCTGTGTATTGAATGTTGGGATGTATACATTCAAAACTTTTTTGGTTTTATTAAATATAAAGTGGTACTTGAACAATTCTTTGGATGATTTCAAATGTCGAGGACGAATCAGCACTGCGGCTCTATCAGATGTACCTTATATCGATTGAATTTATGTAAGTATTTCATGATAATAATAATAAAAAAAACTAATTTGCAAAATAAATCTTGGTATTTAATCTACTCTGCCTTCAGTCTAATCTACTTGTTTATTGAATTGTTTCAACTCAAATTTTTCAATCATTCGTTGAAGTCGTTATAATTGTAATAGTCTAGAGGCTTGCCCCATTGAGAATATTATTTAAAAAGTGGTTTTCATTAACCACTTCCGTAGGATCCGTATTTATAAGGTGAAATTTTTTTCCAAGAACTTTACCAAAATTTCAATAACGAAAACTCAAGAGTGAATATCATTTGATATTTTATTTCAATACTATAAATATCAATCTATGAAAACAATATAGAATATTATACAATGATGCATTATTAGAGACTCCTTTCTTCAATCTTTACCTGAAATCTCATCAGCCCAAGTTGGAATATCGTCAATCATTATCAATATCTTAAATTTGTTACTGAAAATTTCAATCTCACAAAAGTAATGACATGTAGGTCATTAAGAAGCCGTACGTGCCGATCTATCAAAACAGCAGGATTAACAAATTGTAACTAGGGAATATTAAGTTGCCCAATGATACCTGTCATTAAGCGTTAGTTATTTCCCAAAGATTAGCCACCTTTATACCTGGCCACCTAAGGGTCACACATACCCGAAGCCCGCTACCTGCGTACCTGCTTCTTATTCCTGAAGAGAATTCCTCGACCCACTTAGAAATACACCAATTACGAGCGAAGGAGAAACCTATCTCCCCTCCCGAACTTGCACTTGTAACCTGCGACAGCAGGAACGCAAGAGGGGAAGGACACTCTGATTTCAGACCTCGGCCTGCGAGGACGAGTACTTGTATCGATTATTCCTCCAGAGTTCAAACAAATCGGCTTGGTTAACTAACCTACTGAGTCTTTTACTTTAACTTTCCTCAAATAGAATGTCGCCCAAGTGCAAATATTTTAGAGTCTCGTGCGCCCTTACTGGGCAACTCGTGATTCGTGGCGAAGACGAATTTTAACGCGCTCTCAAGTAGAGGATACAACATGTATGACTCCTGTGATTTGTGAATCTTCCATGGAGGGTCTTGCACCGCGCAACTCCGGATGTTTCCTGAAACATCTATCTTCCGTGTGCCCACGCATCTTACACGACTCGCAATAAAAATCCTTACCAGGTGGGAACAACTTTGTCCTAAAATCTTTTGAATTCTTTGTACCTGGAGCAATTGATTCAAGGGGCATTTTTCTCGGCTCATCGTATCTTGACTTTTGTCTGCTTCTTAGCAATTCATTATGCCGATATATTTTTTCTTCAAACAGGGTTCATTGATACGCGTCATTAATAAATTTTGGACTTCTAACCATGACCAGTGCTTTTATCTGCGTGAAAAAGAGAGTTATTTTCTCTTTGCTTTTGATCCGCCGGCAAACCTCTCTGAATTCAGGGTCTTCTTGATTGATCGATCTTTGAATTCTTCTGTCTATATAGCTGTACCTCTTGATGAAGTTTTCGACCCGTTTGGTAAACCCTTGCCGCATTGCATATCTCTTCTCTATGAGTTGAGAGTAATGTTTTTCCGTTCTCCCAAATGCCAATCGCATGGTTTCAGAAAAATCTTTCGGGGTGATATCCTCTATTCTCTCGGCAACCACAGCCGCTTTGTCACCTAATCTCTTAAAAACGCTTCGACGCCAGACGTGCCAAAATACGGGTAATTTCAGAATCTCAATTTCTCGATTTACTCGATCCAAGTCGATTACTTTCATATTAGATAAATATCATGAAGAGTTTTGATAGCTATTTCATTACTTGTAAATGTCACGTTTATTGAAAGGTACAAAAATGGAATGCTCGGTACGTCTACATAGTCCGAGCGCTTATACAGTCGAGTGAGGCAGCGCATCGCATAAATTTTAATAATTTTGTTAGTTTCTGAGTAGTACAAACACCGTCAATGACCTATACAGTTGTCACCAATTATTTGGATGCTCTTCCCTGTTGTGACTTCTTCAACGGCTTCTGAGCAATTGATGTAATGAACACTCTGAGTTTGAACTGACGTTGTTTCATTCAAGACCACTAAGAATAAATCAAGAGTTTGTTTTGGTCATAGATCTCATTCTTAGAAATGTGCGTATCTCCTTTTTTTGTTGAACAATCAGATCTGGATGAACTTTTCTGAGGTAAATTTCTTGTCAACTTTTGGGCTTCAGTAATATATTCCGGGTCTCGTATGGGCATACTTCTTAAAAAACTACTATCGTTACATAATATAAACTTTTTTCGGTGAATATGCTAAATATACACCATTTCCTTCTAGTTGTATGCAGTTGTCCTTGAATTTGAAAATAGAATTTATGTTTGTTTTTCATTTTTTTTGTTTTGATATCAATCGGGCTCTTGTAATCTTTGATATCTGCATCTATAAAGAGTCCACATTTTTTCATATCTTTTCTGAGCAATTCTGCTAGTTTCAAGCGAGCCAAATTTTCTTTTTCGATGCCGTACTTCATTGCCTCAGTACAAATCCCAGATCCATATAGTATACTCGTTATAGTTGCAGAACATGATGTATATGGTTTCATATTAATAATTCGAGGAAAATTTGATTTTCGAATTTCCAATCAATGGCCTGATAGACTTTGATCTATCTATGTTGTTTTTCATACAGCTCTTCAAAAAAATCCTTTTGCAATATCTTCATAGTTCCATCTGATACGTCTGGCTGTTTTGATTGCGATCCGTAGAATTGATCAGTTCTGAACTTCAGAAAATGTATCAAAACACTTAGGGAAATGGCGTCCGCTACAGATATGGGGGAAAGATCAATGGATGAATACTCAAATGAGTGATAGCATCTCTGACTTCTCCATGTAAGTCATGTATCTCTAGTTCTGGAATGACATTTTTAATTTGAGAATTGATTTCGCAAGTAAAACCTCGATTAACGCAGTCCTTGTGTTCACCAAAAACATGAAAAGGTATCGCCAATATATCTCTTCTTCAATTTTCACTTCACGAGAAAAGTTGGTATTCTAGCGAAATACTGTGCGGTCAACAACTGTTTGTCTGATTTTTGATATCTGAGATCCTATTACATTACGAGTCGTAACAAAGCCTTTGTCTCTCACTCCTTTAGGCTGTGTTGTTTTCGAGACAAAAATGATGATTAATAAATCAATTTACACGACTTCGGTATGAAAATTTTTGCGTTTTTCGATTTTGATGCTGAAAGCAATTAGAAAAAGTCAGGTACCTGCGTGACCCTCCCGGATTGTACGATTGAAAGCAGCGGTCGATGCGTTTCTCGAGTGGTATACACAATTTTGAAACGAAGTTGCTTTGCAGCCAAAATCCTACGATCAGATATTTAATAAATTATATGAATAATTGGTTACGAACACGGGAATTTTTTGTTTTTATTCATAAAGTAAGAACTATCATAAGTATTTTGATGTATTACATGAATATATTGTAAGAAATAATATTAGTGGTAGATAAGTGTGGTCCTCTGCATATAGTCTTCTGCATCTTTGATCAATCATTGATCATTCCCTCCATCTTCACTTTCCAATTCATAATCTTCTAATATTTCTCCGAAATCAATTAAAATAATATTACTTCTTTTACAAACAGATCAGCGTGGTCTAAATAATTGTAAAGTAATACTCACGTATCTTCAAGAAATAATTTCATTATCTCCGTAAATTCATGTTTTCTCTGTTTTTCCAGTCGATTATTAATAGAAACTAATAAAATTTTCGGATCACTGTAATAGATTGCCCGATTGAACAGGTCGGTCAGGCGTGGTATGTCTTGCGTGGATCCTCGAATTTTCCCGGTAGTATTTGTGGGACGTCTCCGAAGCATCCTCAGCAAAGTATGCCATTGGCATTGGCAATAGTCTCGCTACCTGAACTCCGTGCATGAGGAGCTTATGTAGGGTTGGATTCATCCGAGCCCAACTGTATAAATCGAAATATTGTTTGTGAATTTGTATGCAGAATTCCTCCAAATCGTCCAGTTTGAGTCGTCTTCTGCATTTGAATAGTTTTAACACTGTTACAATGTTGATGACCAAATCTCTATCCAACTCCAAACATTCAGCGAATTTTGCAGGATCTGAAAAGCATCGCCGAGCAACATTTCCAGTGTTGGTCGTTCTATGCCCTTGGAGTACTAAATCGACCTTGACTCGAAATTCTGCAAATATCCTCTCTTGAATCAGGGATTTTCGCTCGTTCACTCAATCTGCAAATTATATGAGTTTTATATTTAAGATGTTTTTTGGGCCATAACTCGCACACGTTACAAAGTTTTTATTTCACTGTGTAGAAGGCCTATTCCAAATCGAAGATTTCCTTCTACGGGTGTGAAATCCATATCATCTTTCCCAAATTCATTCGATGATTGTAGGCAGATTGGGCACTTGATGGTGTACATATTGTTTGTAATTGCATTCACACATTTCCCATCAAACATGGTCGTGAAAACTTTGAAAAAAGCCTTCGCTTTTATACCATTTGATAGAGTAAATCTGTGGTTGTTTAACCTTCGGATTTCTTTATCCAAACGGGTATATTCTGTCCTGATATTTTCACTATCTTCCTTCTCGTGGCATATTCTCAATGGCCGGCAAAATCGGTAGCTTTGAGGAGTTGGATTGATCCAAGATTTTTCACCTGTAATGAAAAGAAATGATGAAATTCATGGTAAAATATTTAAAGCAAATTAATTGATAGTAATTTGTCTTTTAGTATACCTAATTTCGAGCTTGATTTGCAAATAATCATACTCGACACGAGCAATGATTGTTGCGCTTCTGTACACTTGTTACCTTCATCCTCATATCTCTGGTGAGGATCATTGTAACCCAATGAACTATCAAAGCCCAAGGTTACAATGAGCTCTAAATTGTACAGATGCTCTTCACTTCAATCTACAGCGACAACTTCACTAAGGCGCTTAATACTTTTCCTAAGCATGCTCTGTAGAGATATTTTTACTTTAATTTCAGAGACACTCATGTCACTCAATTTGCACTCTTTCATAGCTAACCTGAAACGAAAGAAAAAATTTATTAGTTGAAAGTCTGAGTAGTTGTAAAATATGGTATGTAAATTTATAAAATGTCCAACTTACTTTATTTTGTAATACGAAGGATATGTTTTATTGCCCTTCGATTTCCCATCTTTACATAATGCAATGTAGTCGGCCTTGCTAAAGTTATTTTCAATAAGAAATGCCAGAGCAGATTCATTGGAATAAATTTCGGCAATTACTGAAGGTCATTTTTTTTGTCGTTTTTCAAAATCAAGCCAGATCCCGCCTGAATCATCCGTGTTGCCGATTCCAAAATCTTAGCGTAGGAAAGTTTTATGGATTCAACTATCTCCTTAACTTGCCTCCGCAATGTTGATTTGGATGCGAATTGATTTTCAATTCATTTTCTCCCACCACCACGGTAAGGAATTGTTTTCTTTTTAGGACGACCACCAAGCTTTCGTATAGGCTATTTATGGCTGGTTGGGCGGCCAGATGCGTTATAAGCCTCCCATTGTTTCCGGGAGCCTCGTCTTTCGCGTCGCGGTGCTCACGTCAATTGCAGGGTCCTCCCGATCTTTCAATTTACGGCACGTTGACGCAATTTTATCTCGTGCCCTTGGTGCGTTCGGCATTCGTTTATGACGGCGGCAGATGTTTGCCGTTGTCTCGCCGCGAATCGTCCTAGCTCTCGGCAACGAAACGTCCCCCTTACCGGGTGATTTGTACGTATCTTCAGCATAGGGCGATGATGGAACAAGGCAGAAGGAGGAAGGCAATATGAGAGTTGGATATGTAGATCTCGCTCAATTCGAGGTGATCGTTAGCGAAGAATTGGCTCTTCTGACTTGTTCCGTCATGTCCCGGAATTAGAATTAGGGTATCGGTGATTCCTCTGCAATTGTAGTCCAACCAAATAATTCCTAGATTTTGGAGTTTCGTGGTAGTTGTTTCATTAGGGCAGATGATGGTCATGTTGGCTGGACCAGCAGCTGAATAGATCTATTTGTTACTTCTTTCGAGATAAATAAACTGAGGTGAAGATGTCCTTTCCTTGACAAATTTACAGAGATTCCAATTTACGGGTCCTTTTGATAACAATTGGGATTCGCAAGATCCTTTGGTGGAGATTATTCTTTGCTGGTTACAGTATCTCGATGATCCGCCAAAGAAACATTTGGTAAGTTCATCTTGGGTGAGGCTAATGTATGAATTATCGCTGTGGTTGAAAGCGATGAACGGTGATTTGAACAATGTGGATGCCAGCGGTCCATCTCGCTGTGGCACGGGTACTGAGTATACCTTGTACAGGAGGTATGGTTGTTCCGTGTACAGGTTAATATTAAGTTCGATGGCGATTTTTGTTTCTGTTTCACAAATATTGATCTTTCCAACGTTGTTAAAATGAAGGTAAGGTCCTGCTGGGAGCAAGTATTAATGGTCGAGTAAAATATTCTTTTTTCGTATTATGAATTATGGTAATTTGGTAATTTGAATTATGGATGTATAGGTGTACTGAAGCAGCGTTAGTTGATGCAGGGTTGTGTATTCCCAGGTCCTCAATGCGTGGTTTAGTAGTTCTGTGCTGGTGTTATTTTCGTATTGTTCTAAGAAGCTATTGTAGTCTTTGATCACTCGGGTGGGTTGATGTTCTGATCCTGCAATGGTTGTGGTTATCCTATTTACGATGACTTTCTGGTTGTTCTTGTTTTCTTTGGTCCAGTTGGGTCTCTTGTAATGTAAGAAACTGTATTTCGGAGTGGTATGCATTTTCCTTTGTGCAAATAGGCTTGAGATTTGGTCCTGTTGCTGAATTATCTTCCGTAGGCTTCGAACAATGTTAGACGGGTACGTGAGAGTTTTGCGGCAATGGTTAGTATAATTGGCTCAGAGTAGCAGGATCCGATGTGTTTGGATGGTTATTATCTGCGTGGTATCTTGTAGCTGCTCAAGATTGATGGTTGTAATCCCGGACCATTGCTTCTCTGAGAAATGTATTGATCCGAACGTTTCAAAGTACAATCCGGGGCTCATGGACATGGTGCTTATAGAATATTATCCATTGATGGATAGTATGAGCATCGTGGCGATGACTATAAAGGTGAACATCTTGAGCGAGAGATGAATATTTTCCTTCTTTTTTTGTTTTCTTTTATTTGTTTTGTTTTTCTGTGAAATAATAAGAGGTATTAGTAAGGGGTAAGATAATTTTTAAGCGAAGCGGTGATGAGGCGAGAGATGCTGCAGATTGAATCAAAACGTCTTTGTTGGTTCAATTTGCATAGTTGTAGGCTTTCTATGGCGCGCTTGGTACCTCAGTCTCGGGTTCGGACAGTTCATCAATGGTGTTGATTGCGTTGGGGGCAGTTGGCATATATCCACTTCTGCTCAGTTGTATGTAATGCAATGGGTGAAAGAGAGAGAAATCCTCATTACTGGGTATGCGCGCCATTTTAAGAGCCCTTTTATAAGATTTTGTATGACGAGCGCATAAAGCAACAACAACAACTACTTTTCTTGAATGAAAAATTACTTGTTCCTATCTGTGTGCAAGACGTGCACGACTCATTAGGAGAAATAGTGTTCGATACACAGACGAAACGGGTGTTATTGTCGCGCTCGTTTCGCTTGAGCGACCAACTCCCTCATTTTATTATAGCCTGCCCAAGTTCTCTATCCAGTTCCATGTAGTCTTTTGCGACTTCCGGTTTTGAGCACTATATTTGTCGAGAAATAATTCCCTCCCGGCAGAAATTAAACCCACGACTATTAGCTTCAAATTAATATACTCGCGTGCAAAAATAGAGTTCAATGCCTGAATCGGACATGAGAGGTAGAGAAGTAAAGATTTACAACCCTACCTCCAAAAACTCACCCTCTACCAACCGTCACTCAGAGAATGAAGATTGAGTTGAAATACATTTCCAGTACTTTTGGAGATAAAGGACACAAAATATTAGTATTCGCCATAGTATGACCCTAGTGTTAGTTTCATGATAGTTTCGTCGGTCTGGCCATGAGACTTAATGATTTAATGTATTAAACTACAATTTTAATGTTTTTTTTTTTATTCAAGAATGCAAAGAACCAGCTGGATAGACCAATGACGACGTCAAACGACAAGTACTCTAAACAGATCTATCATTAGAACAGTATTTACATAAATTCGACGGAGAAGCAATTGATGGGAAAGCCTTTCTTCTCTTACATAAAGAGACTTTGATTGAATACATGGGGTTCAAAGTAGGTCCAGCATTGAAATTATGTGATGTAATTGATAAAATAAAAAGTAGGTTATTTCTAAAAACTATGAATGTTTTGGAAAAATGAATAAAAAATATACATATTGACTTTCGTTCAACTATTTTTAGAATCATTACTTATATATGGTGCAACGGGCAATAGCAGACATCTGCGTATCGGTGTGCATAGAGCGACGCCGGACGCAAAGCCGGAGTCCCATCTGACTCGCATAGTTGCGAATAGATGGGAATGCGCGCGCTCGCGCTGGTTCGGTGGGGCAAGCCAAGGCGGGCCGCCGACCGCGTGCGGAGCGAACGGCACTCTCGTCTCATGCTTCACACAGGATAGTCTCTAAAGAGCACCAACCGGACCAGAGAATCCTGCGTTCCCGCCCGTGGTGCCGAACCTCATCAATTGCAACACGTCGCAAGGTATAATATCATAGCGGCAAGAATAGCCTTCGGGGCCAAACTGCTCGCAAGTGGAATAGATGAGATTTTGGTCTCATCTATCTGCGTAGCCATATTAAATCATCTGGTGTAAGAGCTACGAAAACGATACTTTTGTATCAGTATCGGGACTAGTGGGGACCTGGGCGTGCGAGGCGTTATATTGCGCAAACGTGCGATAGGTCGACGTTACGATATATTTTTTAGTAGATTTTCTTGTAAAAACTCCGATAAGGAAGACCAAACGATATTCATCACTGAACGGCCGCCATTTTTACTCAAATTGTGGTGCTGGGAAATTGGCGTGATCGAGTTTCTCTCGCGTTTATGATTACCAGTGTCGTGCGGTATTTAGTAAAGTAATAAAAAATAAACATAAATAAAGTATTTAGTCAGGCTCAAAATATAATAGCATGTATGTATACTGAGGTATGCGAGGGCTAGTTAGGTGACTCAATAAAATTGTACTTTGGAAAGATATATCTTCACACAGCGTTTCATTTCCTTTTCCATCATTCAACACAACACACAAGTCCAATATTCAAAAAATTATATGCAGTGCCCACGTTCTCATAATTATCTTACAATGAATATCACTGCAATGGGGCGTTTTATGTTAACTCTCGAGAGCCGGCGCGCGGACGCTAAAACCTCACGTTTCCGACGCTTGTTTTTATATGACCAATATGACCTCTATATGACCAATATCTAAATAATGTTGCATATGCTATCAATGTAGTTTTTTCTCATCTTTCCGATGGTGAATTTAGTTTTTCAAAGTTTTTACGTTTTCCAAATAAAAAACATAAAACATGCCATATCTGAAAAACCTATTTCTTTAAATAGTCTAGATCAGAAGCTGAGGTTTTCTTACATCGATATAGCCCTTGAAAAAATGAACCATTTTTTGTATTCGAGTAATTGAGTAGCGAACATAAGAAAATGCGCCGCACCGCGCCAAACTCGAGCCATAGTATCCACCTAAGCGCGTGGAGGCAGCGCGGAGTGGCCCGGTGCGGCGCATTTTTTCATATTCGCTACTCAATTACTCGAATACAAAAAAAATGGTCAATTTTTCAAGGGCTATATCAACGTAAAAAAACCTCAGCTTTCGATCTAGACTATTTAAAGAAATAGGTTTTTGAGAAATGGCATGTTTTATGTTCTTTTATTACAAAATGACTATGAAAACATGACGTTTTTCTTTTCGATTCGTATACATTTTACTGTTCCCTGATTCATAAACAAGTTAAGGGCCTCATTTACTTTACTTTCGTGTTATGCGAAAAAGTATATTTTGAGTTAGATAGAAAATATTTTCGGGAAAAATAACGTAAGCAATTGAAAAATAACATGTTTCTACATGAAAAAGTGAAATTTGAAAGGGTCATTGCCAGCGGCGATGCCAGCGCCACGAGAGTGAGTTGACAGCATCAGACGATTCGTCCGTTAATGAATCATCTGAAGAAGTCGACTCCTCTTCGACCGACGATTCCGCGGATGAATCCATGGACGAGTCTTTAGATTTTGAAATGCGGGAGGACGAAGATGTCGAAGACTGGTTTGACCGAGTGACGGATGAGCTTGACGCTCGCATAGACGTGGATTGGGAGGCTCAGGGTGTGCTGGAGGAGGTCTACATGCACCTAGAACTCGATTAGTCAAATGCCCCTTCTGGTGCATGAATTCAGCCACCAGCATGAACTTGCCATCCCGCGCAACTTCTACAATTGGCCTTTTTCAGGGCCCACCAATATATCAAAAAATAATGTTTTTTCCTTTACAAGTTCATGAACGGGAGAGAGCTGCGTGGCAACCACACGTTCTTAATTTTTTAATCCTTTTATTGTTATAGATAGACACGTCGAACATCGACGCGTACTTGCGTGCGTGCGTGCCAGTTCGAGACCGTGCGTCGTGCATTTTTGAAGCTTCTGCACTCGCATGTTCGTAGATGCAAAGTGAGTTGACAGTGTGCCAGAAAGTAGTGCGAGGAAGTACTTTCCAGTATCAGTGCGAGAAAGTGGTGCGAAATAGTACATTTCGATACTAGACCAAAAGACGATTTCTAGGCACGTGGAAGGTTTGCCGCCCGAGCAAATACTTTTTCATCACTTGTATCAAAAAGTTGATCATGAAACCTTAGTTTTCTACACTCGTGATGAAAAATACTGTTCGATACTGGATCAAAAGACGATTTCTAGGCACCTGTGATTACCACCCTCGCTTTGCTCGGGCGGCAAACCTCCCACGTGCCTAGAATCCGTCTTTTGGTCCAGTATCGAAATGTACTATTTCGTATCTTAGTGCGCAAAGTTTTTTTTTCACCGTGCTAGAAAGCAGTGCGAGAAAGTCTTCCCCAGCACCAGTGCGAGAAAGTGGTGCGAGAAAGCTTTTTCCCGCACCAGTGCGAGAAAGTAGTGCGAGAAATTGAAAATATACGAATGCACTGCGAGAAAGATATAAAATTTACGGTCATCGTATTACAAAGCCACGTATAACTTTAGATTCTTGGGGATTCTGCCTAGCAGAGAGACCAATGCATTTCTATATACATATACATGAATGCATTATGATATTCCTCTCACTTTATTTCTAAAACAAAATCCCCACGAAAATTTCTATCCAATTCGTCTCGGTCGAGTTCAAAATTCAAACCTCTGGGAGTCGAAAGGACAAGATTGAGCAGTTACAACACAGTAGAGGTAAACTCTACAGAGTAATGCGTGGAAACGTGAGGTTCACATGGCCGGTATATATACACAAGGGTGTTCTATTTCACTTGCGAGAAAGGAAAATTAACAAATTGCAATGTTTCAGTAATACTATCATTTTGCTCGGATGTAAAATGTATTGCCCAATTGTGCTCATTTCTTTTGTAGTATCATATTTATTTTTTTTTTGCTTTCTCAAAGAGAAAGCTTTGTAATGGGGCAAAAATCGACCCACCGAATCGGACTTCGGGACCTCGATTTTCGTAATCTACGGGTCGAAAAACATGGAAATTCAAAAGTGTCTGTATGTATGTGTGTGTGTGTGTGTGTGTGTGTGTGTGTGTGTGTGTGTGTGTGTGTGTGTGTGTGTGTGTGTGTGTGTGTGTGTGTGTGTGTGTGTGTGTGTGTGTGTGTGTGTGTGTGTTGTCCGTTTTTTTTCGTCCATGATAACTCTCGAAGGAATGGTCCGATCGTCTTGAAATTTTGCACACAGGTTAATCGCGGCAAAATCTCGGGCGAGTTCAATTTTCAGCGAAATCCGTTGTTTATTTCTCTAGCAACCGTTGCTAAGGTGTCTACAATTTTTTCGTTTCTTTCGTCTAGGATAACTTCCGAAGGAACCGTCCGATCTTGCTGAAATTTTGCACACCGGTTAGTTGTGGCAAGATCTATCACGAGTTCAATTTTCAGCAAAATCCGTTGGTTATTTCCTTAGCAACCGTTTCTAACGTGTTTTCTCACAAATCCTTATGAGTGCTCATTGGGGCAAGCCGGAGAATCAGTTTTAAGTCACACTCGATGGCCAAGGACACTGAATTGTCCCATTTTCTCCATAGCAACCGTAGTTTACCTCCCTAGCAACCGTTACGAATGTTGGAAATTATTAATTTATGACCTATTTCCGTCATTTTCGACGGCAAAGGACACAAAATCTTCCCAATTAGCTCCTTATCAACCGTTGTTTCCCGCGCTAGCAACCGTTGCTAAGGGGGAAAAAATTGATGTAAGTTTCGTTTCCAGTATTTTCAACGTACTATAGAGAAAATTGGGGAAATTTGGTGTCTTTTGCCGTCGAAAATGATCAAAATAGATTTTGAATTGATCATTTCCAACCTCAGCCGTCGAAAATTATCAAAAACGGACTTAAGGGCAGGGCGGATCGATTTTGACCGCTATCAAACCGTATGACAGTCACAAGATGAATTGATCGAAAAATTATGTAGGTCCAAATGTCTCGCATCGTGTAGAACCTAGAACCGTTTGCTTTGTTGCATTTGATCAAATAATAAGAGAGCCCGGGCAGACATCAACAGTCGCAACAAAGTTTGGTCAATTGAAAAAGAACGACACTTTACACAGTCACAAAGATACGAATTGAATTGATTAAATAATTTTTTTGTAATTTTTGAAAAATAGATGATAGTATCTACGGTAGTGGAAAGGTGAAAATACAGGTTTGGGAAGCGTTTGTCGGTGATATTGAAACCTCTTTGAGAAAGCATACTGCTAAGGCACTTGGCAGCGGTTTTTATGTTGATATTGCTTTCTCAAAGAGAAAGCTTTGTAACGGGGTAAAAATCGACCCACCGAATCGGACTTCGGGACCTCGATTTTCGTAATCTACGGGTCGAAAAACATGGAAATATAAAAATGTCTATATGTATGTACGTACGTATGTACGTACGTGCACTTTTTTGTCGTACGATAACTTTTGAAGGAATTGTCCGATCGTCCAGAAACTTTGCACACAGGTTAGTCGCCACAAAATCTCGGTCGAGTTCAATTTTCAGCCAATTCCGTTGTTTATTTCTCTAACAACCGTTGCTAAGGTGTACAATTTTTTCGTTTCTTTGTCTAGGATAACTTTCGAAGGAAACCGTCGATCTTGCTGAAATTTTGCACACCGGTTAGTTGTGGCAAGATCTATCACGAGTTCAATTTTCAGCAAAATCCGTTGGTTATTTCCTTAGCAACCGTTTCTAACGTGTTTTCTCACAAATCCTTATGAGTGCTCATTGGGGCAAGCCGGAGAATCAGTTTTAAGTCACACTCGATGGCCAAGGACACTGAATTGTCCCATTTTCTCCATAGCAACCGTAGTTTACCTCCCTAGCAACCGTTACGAATGTTGGAAATTATTAATTTATGACCTATTTCCGTCATTTTCGACGGCAAAGGACACAAAATCTTCCCAATTAGCTCCTTATCAACCGTTGTTCCCCGCGCTAGCAACCGTTGCTAAGGGGGGAAAAAATTGATGTAAGTTTCGTTTCCAGTATTTTCAACGTACTATAGAGAAAATTGGGGAAATTTGGTGTCTTTTGCCGTCGAAAATGATCAAAATAGATTTTGAATTGATCATTTCCAACCTCAGCCGTCGAAAATTATCAAAAACGGACTTAAGGGCAGGGCGGATCGATTTTGACCGCTATTAAACCGTATGACAGTCACAAGATGAATTGATCGAAAAATTATGCAGGTCCAAATGTCTCGCATCGTGTAGAACCTAGAACCGTTTGCTTTGTTGCATTTGATCAAATAATAAGAGAGCCCGGGCAGACATCAACAGTCGCAACAAAGTTTGGTCAATTGAAAAAGAACGACACTTTACACAGTCACAAAGATACGAATTGAATTGATTAAATAATTTTTTTGTAATTTTTGAAAAATAGATGATAGTATCTACGGTAGTGGAAAGGTGAAAATACAGGTTTGGGAAGCGTTTGTCGGTGATATTGAAACCTCTTTGAGAAAGCATACTGCTAAGGCACTTGGCAGCGGTTTTTATGTTGATATTGCTTTCTCAAAGAGAAAGCTTTGTAACGGGGTAAAAATCGACCCACCGAATCGGACTTCGGGACCTCGATTTTCGTAATCTACGGGTCGAAAAACATGGAAATATAAAAATGTCTATATGTATGTACGTACGTATGTACGTACGTGCACTTTTTTGTCGTACGATAACTTTTGAAGGAATTGTCCGATCGTCCAGAAACTTTGCACACAGGTTAGTCGCCACAAAATCTCGGTCGAGTTCAATTTTCAGCCAATTCCGTTGTTTATTTCTCTAACAACCGTTGCTAACGTGTTTTTGATAAAAGCTCCAAAAATCATCATCAATGCACGATGGGTCTCCAATTCTTGCGACGATCGATGAGAATCGATAAGACATTCATTTTGGAACAACCATTGTTTATTCTCCTAGCAACCGTTGCTATGGAGATACAAAATTCAGCTTCAGACTGACTTTTTTTTGTCGTACGATAATTTTCGAAGGAATAGTCCGATCGTCCTGAAATTTTGGACACAGGTCGGTATCCGGCAGATGTGAACCGAGTTCGGTGTTCAGCAACAGCCGTTGTTTATTTCCATGGCAACCTTTGCTAGCGTGTTTTCGATAAGTTCCCATATAATTCATGATAAATGATCATTTGGGTTTGTATATTTATGGGATTCTATAACAATCAAAGAGACCTTTCCCGTATAAACCATTGTTGATGTCTCTAGCAACCGGTGTTTATATCCCTTGCAACCGTAACTAGGGAATAGGAAAAGTCAGTTGGAGGTCCATTTTTGGAACTGTAGATGACTAAGAAGTAAGAACATCGAAGCTCAGACATTTACCATAGCAGCTGTTGTTTACGTTCTTAGCAACCGTTACTATGGAGTGGGAAAAGTTAGTTTGAAGTCCATTTTTGGAACTGTTGATGACTAAGAAGTAAGAACATCGAAGCTCCGACATTTACCATAACAACCATTGTTTACATCCTTAGCAACCGTTAATATGGAGTGGGAAAAGTCAGTTAGAGGTCCATTTTCGGAACTGTTGACGAGTAAGAAGTAATAACGTCGAAGCTCCGACATTTACCATAGCAACCGTTGTTTACGTCCTTAGCAACCGTTACTATGGAGTGGGAAAAGTCAGTTTGAAGTCCATTTTTGGAACTGTTGGTGACTAAGAAGTAAGAACATCGAAGCTCCGACATTTACCATAGCAACCATTGTTTACGTCCTTAGCAACCGTTACTATGGAGTGGGAAAAGTCAGTTAGAGGTCCATTTTCGGAACTGTTGACGACTAAGAAGTAAGAACACCGAAGCTCGGATAATTACCATAGCAACCGTTACTATGGAGTGGAGGAAATGAGTTAGAGGTTCATTTTGCTTTCTCAAAGAGTGGTGATTAATGCAAGTTGAGGTTCAATTGCAATACTTTGAGAAAGCATACTGCTGAGGCACTTGGCAGCGGTTTTTTGGTTGGCAACCCCCCGGCGGGGGCTTTGCCCCCTGCACCCCCACCGGGGCTGCGCCCCTGGACCCGCTCTTACCCTTCTCCTACACGTACTCCTCCGCTTATCGTACCTTCGTTGCGCTCGAGCAACGAGAGCATGACGCTATGTACGCGTGTCAATCATCCATTCCATAGTCAAACTTTTCGCACTTCGATACGAAAAATAGTATACGCAACTCGAGCGCACGTAAGTGAATCCGGGACTCGTGTTGTCACCCTCGCTGCGCTCGGGCGCCAATCTCCACTCGTGCTGGATTCACCTACTTTGCGCACCAGTCACGTAATGTACTATTCAGTCACACCAACACGTACGAGTACACTACTTTCCAGTGTACACGCCGATGATAATTTGAAGATTTTATCGTAATCATTTTTATTGAAGCTCTGGTTCGGGGAGTTATACATTAAGATTGTTCTTTCGTTCGGGTGCTGGGAAATTGTTATTCTCTAGGTGAGAGGTTCTTAGATTTGGGTTGTTTGTTTTTTTGGAGGTGGCTTTTGGGGACTTGGAGATTTTATTAAACGTATTTTTGGCAAGTTTATAGGATGGGCATCCTCGATAGTTTGCAGTATGTGCGCCACCGCAGTTTGCTCAGACTCCCGGGGTATCACGTGATTTGGGGCATATAGATGACTCATGGTTACCTGCGCATTTGACGCATTTGGATTGGACCCTGCACTGTCCGGCGACATGATTAAATTTTTGGCACAAGCCGCCTCTAACTTATAGGCTCGCGGGGGTGTCTTCGCTACCCCTTTGTTGCGCCCACGGTGGGAGGCGGTCAATCGCCACTCATCGTTTCGGCTTACGCTCCATGCGTCACGATTTCCTCATTATCGTTGCGATGACCCCGCGCGATGCGATTTCTGACAATAGCGGGACTATAGCCTCGTGACACTTCCAAATCAGTTGGAGATTCATAGTTCCAATTTGAGTACCCATTTATGCCATTTGCAATCAGAGAAAGCGTGAAAAGACGGATATCATTGCCATTTAAGCTTTCGTGAACATCGAAGCTGTTAAAGCGTATATACATATAGCGCAAGATATGTATACGTATACAGTGTATTATTTCACACCATGTATTCTGCCAGAGAATGATGTAAGTTTCAGTCATTGTTGAGGTATGCTTGATAATGAAACATCAATAAAAAGTACTATCATACAAAGTATAAACCAAGGTAGCTCTCAGATATGGTTATAACTTGTTATATACTTTTTGGCGCGCAATCAATTGGTGTGTACAGTTATAGTATTTTTTTTTGAATTAAGATTTTCGTTTAAGTCATGTTATTTTAGTGATTGAATAGTAATAATTAAGTATTTTTTATTCATAGGAGGGAGAGAAAAATAATACTACATCTCCATTATTATTCTAATCATACCGTTATATTACTCACATCAGAACAGTACCATAATTCTCAGATACTGAAAAAATTATTTTCTTATTGAAAACAGATCATTCTAATTAGTAAAATACACAACATAAAAATGTTCTTGTTATTTATTGAAACTTCCTTGAACTCATTTCTGGACACATTGACGCGCCCTTTGCGCGATTTACTTGGGTGATAATTTAATTATTAATTTTGTATTTTTGCTTTCTCGAAGAGACAGCTTAGTGGCAAAATTCGACCTCTCGAATCAGACTTCGGGGCAATACAATCATTTTTGTAATTTACGGGTCGAAAAACATGGAATCTCAAAAATGTCTATGTATGTATAACGTATGTATATATGTAACACAGTGTTTACTCTCGAAAAAATCGTCCGGTCTTCCTGGAATTTTACACACAAGTAGACTTAACAAGATGTGGAATAAACAAATCCATTGTTCGTTTTCCTGTTAATCGTTACTGAGGTGTTTTTGGGAAGTTCCCTATGATTCCTCGTAAAAGTTCGTTGGAACCCGAAAATCACGAGGATCGACGAGAATAAACGAGATATTTCCCATAGCAACAGTTGTTCACACCCCTATAACAATCCATACTACGGAGCAACGGAGCAAAGAAGAAAAATGATGAATTCTCGATGGGCCTTGTGGAAGATCAGTTATTATCTGTTCCACCTGTAATCCATTACATAAAGTACATAATAATATAAATAGTGAACGTATAGAAAATAGGATAATGATTCATACTCACTAGAGTTCTCAAGAAAATGTTGTCCATATTGTCTTTGGAATGCTCAGTTATAGTTTCGATAGTTTGTAGACAAATGGATTCCACTTCATTATCTTTATCAAAATTTTTCTGATTAATCCATAAGCGAACAATCGAATAGTAAAATTTAGTTTGGGACTAAGGGGAGTAGCTTAAATCGAATCAACACATCATAAATTTTCGTGCTCGGGAGATAAACAACGGTTGCTAAGGACAAACTTGAAGATCTTGTGTCCTTATAGCTGTCAAATTTCTGGAGATGGACCTCAGACTGATTTTTCCCTTCACATATCAATGGTTGTTAGGAATATAAACACCGGTTGTTATAATAAATTCTCATGGATCTTCATAAGGAGCCAAGTCTTAACAAGCATTAATGAGGATTTATGGAAAACTTTTCCAGAACCCGTTAGCAACAGTTGCTACTGATAATTGAACTTGGTTCTCATCTTACCACTACTGTCTTTTGTGTTCGACATGTGGATTTCAAAAATGGAGGTCAGATTCGAAAGTTCGATTTTTATCTCGTCACGAAGCTTTTTCATTGAGAAATCGATAGAATATATTTGAGATAGCAAATATCCATTGATAAACTATTCGTTGCTGGGTATGTGAATCACGTTTTCGATAAAATTTGCTGATATTTCAATTATACTCATTTGAGAACAAAATACTTACAATAATAAATTGAGTAAACACACTGCTAATTCAGTCAGCAGTGGTTTTACTTTCTCAATGAGAAGCTTTAGAACAGGGTAAGAATTAAACTTTTGAGTCGAACTTCAAACTTTCATTTTTCCAATCTGCATGTCGAATCCTAGAAACGTATAGAGTTCAAGTTTTAGTAGAAATCGTTGTTTATTTTCTTAGCAAGCGTTACTAACGTGTTTTGGGGAAGCTTTACTTAAATTCTCATGATTGCTCATTGAAAGTTGAAAATTTATGATGATCAGAATGATATTTTTCATTCAACCGTTGTTCACGTCTCTAGCAACTGTTGCTAAAATGATGAATTCACCATCACAAATTAGCCCCAATAATTCGGTTCGAGTCTCTGTAAAATCTTAATCAAGAACATATTGTTGCTAATTCAGTTAACAGCGTTTATTTTTAACGCTTAAAGACTACAGAATTAAGTTTTTCCTAGTACAGCCGAAATTTAGCTCAAGTTTAGAATCGTCTGACAGGAACAATTTAATGAAACTTTGACTAACACTTTAACGCAGATTCTCAGAAAGGACTAATTGATTGATCAATAAATGATCAAAGTTAATTAATTATTGATTAATCCACTTACTTCTATAATTCGGCCCTTGAATATGAACAACAACATTAAAACTTCACTCACAATTTGTTTTGTATTCTTTATGACCCTTATTAGATCTAAAAACAAATACTTTCCAAAATTATATTCTTATAATCACTACATGAAACTTATACTGTAACAACTTAGTAACCATGAAAAAGCAAAATCATACTGAAAAACTCTCGGTGGTCAGGCTTGAACCAGGAAATGTTGTGTCCTGTTTATAGGATTTCTACCTTTGATTTCTTTAACAGTTACTACCCGTTGCACTTTAATTTACAAGAATGTTCAAACATTGTATTACTGGTAGTAATCACTTCTGTAAAATTTGTCATAACTCGTCAAGCTCTATCACTGAGGCATTCAATCATTCGGAATTATCCAATGCCTTTAAAAAATTCGCATTCTATGTTTATTAAACTTGTCTTACAATATTGAATATCAATCAAAAAAATAACCGTGACCCTGTAATCGAGGGTCGACAGCAGTATGTGTATCCACCAGTATATAAAAGGTATGTCGGACAACTTCTGGAGCGCAGTTCAACGCTAGATCGAAGCATCGGCGAATACTTCTTCCATTAGCGGAGCAGTTCAGAGACATACTAATCCTCAGAAACCATGGACCGTTGGTTAAACAAAGTCGCTCTTGTCACCGGTGCCAGCAATGGAATTGGTCGAGCAGTCGCTGAGTCACTCGTCATACATGGAATTAAAGTTGTTGGGATTGACCAGAACGTCGAAAAGATGAAGGTACTGAATTTCTTATTTCATAAGAGTTTATTACTATAGTTATTATTTTTTTCATTATTTCTGAAATTATTGCGAGCTATTTTTTAATATTTCTTCTCGCTTTTTATGAGTTATTCTATTCGTTTTCTTCGAATCCTTGAAATCTCTAATTCAGTTAACTAACTCATAATAGATAACATTGATTCATAATCGAGCCATGTTTCTGTGTATTTTCATATTAGCACTTGAACAAATGACAAACTGTCTTTCTGAAATTGTTACGAGCTATTTTGTTGAATATTCAAGAGAACATTCAAAAATTTTCAATCCGTCAATCGTTATAGATCCTCGCTGATGAATGGAAATCAAAGCCGGGCAAAGCTGATCCCAATGCAGTGCGACTTGGCTAATGAGAGTGAAATTTTGAGAACGGTTCAGTGGATCGAGAAGAACTTGGGAGCGATTGAAATCTTAATTAATAGTGCTGCTGTCAACATTCCATCCTCACTTGTCGAAGGAGGAAATATAGATGATTGGAGGAGAATCTTGGACGTAAACGTTCTTGGAGTGGTTATTCTCATCAAAGAAATGGTGAAGCTTTTAAAGAAAAATGGTAATAGGCGTCAACACAAAAAAAATGATAACTCATTGTAAAATCTTAAGAAATTATTTTCATGACGTGTCACGTGATTCCTTTACAATGTTTCTCAGTATACGAAAGACAATCTTTGCAGTTCAGAAGTATAAGATGTGTCTAGTGATTAGCTATAAAATTCAGTTTCACTATATACTCCCATTTTTGCGGCGATGAAAACTAACTATTGATTCAACATATTTCATGAATGTTTGCAGGTCTCAACGCAGGCATCATAATAAACATTAATGACATCTGCGCTTGGGATTGGCTGAGAACTGGTGGACGACCTATATCCACTGGCTACCTCGCAAGTAAAAGTGCTCTCCGTAGTCTAACTGATCACCTAAGGTTGGAGATGGCTCAGATGCAGTCTAACATCAAAGTTATTGTAAGTTAAAGAAAATCCATCGGTACATCGATCAATCAAAAACGAAACTGATAATAATGAATAAAGATTAACTTAATTATTCACAGAGCATCATTCCTGGTCTAGTTCACTCTGAGATGACTGAGCAAATGATGAGGGAGAAGCCTCGTTTGGTACTGAAACCCAGTCATGTCGCTGATGCCATACTTCTCGCCATCCAAACTCCTGAAACGGTTTTGATCCAAGATCTTGTCATCACTCCAGTTCGTGATATTATTATGTAGAATCCAAGCTACCCGAACTATCTGATTTCGTAATGTACTTCTCTTTCTTCCACCAACATGAGCAGTGACAACAATTTGTTGTGAGACTTTTATTAAAAAAAAAAAAATAAACGATTTCATTTTACTCGGAACTTCTAGAAAGCTATAATATTTATCCCCTTGAGCCAAAACTGAATAATAACTGTGGTCAATTTTATGTTATATTTGTTCGAAAAGAGTTTCTTTCAGACTAATTGATTATTTCTAAACATTTTGAGTATAGTTGATGAAAAATCAATCATTTGTATGAACGTTGGAACGTAATGAAAATGAAACATATATTTGCGTATATGCAATTATACGAAAATAAAACTGTCAAGTCATTTGGTGATTATTCACCACACTTCTCCTAATGGTCGTAGAACGATATCTTGCACCTAGAGAAGTAATAATTATGATTAAAATTTTACAACTTTTTGATAAATTAACTTGTTAAATTAAAATTTTACCAAAACATGTGAAGGCAACGATAGAATAAAAATGACAGTTTGGGCTACGTCATCTGGTAATAGAACTGGCAGCTTCGTGAGTACCTCCGGTGTAAAAGTAGAGAATTTGGCCATAAGCTCTGTTGCAACGACACCTGGACTGATTGTCTACAGACGAGAATTAACAAAGCTGTTTAACAATATACTTATCAGGAGTGGGCACAACCTTTGGGTCATCGAATACCATCTAAAGTTTGAGTTTCCAGAAGATTTTCTCTCAAACATTATCGATTTTGTGCATGAATAGTATAGCTGTACATACTAGAAATCGTAGATATAGATATACGGTTGATGCTTAATCCCAGCATATTAGACAGAATATCTTCGGGAAAACAAAACGTTAAACTTTATGGCTGTTGACATAAGCTATTACGGTATACCCATCTCACAAAGTTTCGTCGTAATCAGTTTCCCAACGACTGTGCCTACTCCTTGTTAGTGCATAATTTCAAACTAATATATTTCAGAAAATTCACCGATTCTATCAAAATTTGTAATTACATCGATGAAATTCATGAAATACCCAATAAGTAAAGAGACTTGAATGGTCAAACTAATAAGACGCACCGAGATGCGAAGTTTAGTGCCGGCAAGCTCGTGGCGCAATGTCTGGGTGAACCCGTTCACTGCCCGTTTGGTGGCTGGGTAAATACCGAAGCCGGGCACGGGAGGCACTCGTTCTCCTGCGAAGCTGCTGATGTTGATTATCACCGATTCATCGTTGGATTCGCGCATCGAGCGCACTGCCTCCCGTGTGCACACACACACACCCATCACATTCACCTCGAATACGCTCCGCCAGTCTTCCGCTTTTCCATCTGGACACAGACAATTATTCATCAACTATATCACCTCGTACCTGGGGTAAATTTGGGCTTTTTCTTTGTCTTTCTATTGTGATTTCATTCAGATTGTTTTTGCCATATTATTTAACAACTTATTTGCTAAATCGGGCTAGGAACCAAGATTATTATAATAAGATTAATATAATAGAATATAATATTTATTGGTGCACATGCTTTACAAATGTTCCTAGTGTTTTTGGAATTTTATTTCAAGGGTAATAAATTAATATTGATATTGATTTGTCAGTGGCTTATTTACTTTCCCTTTTCTCTAAAAACCCGTGGAAACTAATTATACCCTAACACAAAATAAACCCACGCCAAATGTCTTTAGTCTCCCTAAAACTCTTTACAGATTAGACCATTTCACATAATAGTGTGAATAGAAATATTGATATGCAGGTAAACCCAATTCAAATAACGAAATCAACTATGAATAGTCCAAATATTTTGGATTTGCTCGAAAAAAAGATCTTATTATAACAACGAGTAAAATTTACCTGTTAATGTTGACTCTTTGGTTATACCCGCGTTATTAACGAGTATATAAATAGAACCCAAATTCTCTTTAATCCAAGCGAAGGCCGTAACAACGTTCTCCTCGTTAGTGACGTCGCATTCAATAGCGTGCAGTTTTGCTTCTGGGTCATCAGTCAATTCCTTGATTTTTTCAACTCTTCTCGCTAAGCCAACTACAATTAACCCTGTCAATCAAAAAGATTCATTGCATCAGCTTCCTAAGTAAATGTTCCTTCTATATAATTTTGTGATAAGTCCGCCTAACTTTATAACATGGTTTGACATTCAGCTCGTTAATTTTAGGTAACTTAATAAATGCACAATCCTAACGCGCAAAGGGCTTGAGTTACATACATTGAGTTCTTACAATGAATTTGTAATTAACACGTACATACATTTCAATTAGTTTATGTTTAATATAAAAATACTTTTATTTCAGCGATTTTCAATAACCGTAATATTTAAATGTTTGGAACAATGTTCAATTTTTCTTAACTGAATCTTAATTTTTTATTATGGAATCATCGCTTACAATTACTGAGAGGTGTATGAAATGAAGCCAACATCTATATTATACTCCAAATAGTCAAAACACAATCAGACTGAAGACTTAGTATGTATAAGCATGACTCAAACGCTTTACATTGGGATCGATTTCAACTAGAAAATAACCCAACAAATTAAATCTATCTAGAGAATTTCCAAGTCTTTTTATGATCAGCTGAAATTTTGGTCACATTTAAAAAACAATATCCCATGCCAAGCAAAAACATCTCACTTAATTTTGGAATCCATACGGAATTGCTCATGAGATCTATTTCAAACTACACAATGCTATCTCACTCACCGTTATCGAGGAGCTTCCTCACGATGGCAGCCCCGATGCCGACACTTGCACCGGTCACTACGGCGACTTTTCCACTCCAGCGCTCCATAGCTACGATTTACGTGCTAGTAGTAACCTAACTGAGAATCAGACGCTCGACGACAATGCCGTATGAGCCGCGGCTCCACCCGCATTTACATATAAGTAGTGCACATAGCCGCAAGGACAAAAAAGTCATCTAACCGCTCAACCGGTGCGCTCAAATTCATTGGGCTGCAGTAAGCTGATATTTGAGCGCTATAGTATGGGAAATACACTTCTATTTTTACGATAGGATCTAAAAAAAAGTGTAATTATCTTTGTGGAGAGAAAAAAAAAATTCGACGAGTCAGTTCAAGTTTTTCCATTTTTGAAATTTGAAAATTTCTCCTGGTCATTTATAGGTTGTCAAGCGAATCTTTGAAGGGAAATTAATTCCAAGAAAATCATTTGTTACTGTTCCAATGAAAAAGCATTGTGATGAGATGAAATCGAATTTTTGATTCAGACCTCCCTTAGCAACCATGTTTTTGGAAAATTTCTCATGAATCCTCGTAATGCTCGTTGAGGCTCGAGAAGTTATGGAGATCGATGAGAACTTTGATAGAAAATTAAATGGCTCGGTCTCTTATGAAAATAACTCCTGGCCAAATCGTTGAATGTCAGATCTGGAGAATATCATAGGATGCAATAATTGGTGACAAAAATAAAAACTTTTTACAAATCAAATTTTTGCTTTCTCAAAGAAAAAGAATTGTAAAGGAGAGAAAATCAGACTTCGGGACCTTCATATTTGCTATTTATATACAGATCAAAGAACGTAAAATTCCAAATAATTATGCGTGGATACGAGACAGAACTCCGAAATTGCGTTACTTTGTGTGACAATTGTGTTGTCTTTGCAAAACCAAACAACGAAGTAAATATTTCGAATAACAATTTCGAATTATATTAGATTTATTGTCGAGAGCATTTTGATTTTGCAAAGACATGCAGTTCCACGACCAAACGAATGCGTGTCGTGGCAAATTACTTAACTCTTTTTTATTGGGTAAAATTCAGAGCAGTTATATTAACCTTTAGAAGGCCGAGATTTGGAAGAGCATATCGCCCTCAGAAAACTGGTATTTAAGGTACCTCATATCAATGATTGATCATACACAAAGTGTCGATCATGAGGTGCGTCAAATATATTGATTCTCCGGCCCTCTAAAGGTTAACGAAGAAATCATCTCGCTCAATTTTTTTGGATATTTGAGCAACAGTAATCAAGTTGTCCTCGACTCAGTATATGATTTCATGTACGTTAATATTTCGATTCTGAATTTGTTCAGAACCTCGTGTGAAGAACCCTTACTGGTCGAACAGATAGACCACACGTTATTCAGCGAAGATCTAAACAACAATGAATATGGAAAATTAATAGTTAACAGTCTATCTCTTTCTCCCTCTCTCTATCTCTCTTCCTTCCTCTCTCTCTCTCTCTCTCTCTCTCTCTCTCTCTCTCTCTCTCTCTCTCTCTCTCTCTCTCTCTCTCTCTCTCTCTCTCTCTCTCTCTCTCTCTCTCTCTCTCTCTCTCTCTCTCTCTCTCTCTCTCCCTCTCTCTCTCTCTCTCTCTCTCTCTCTCTCCTTCTCTTTCTCTCTATCTTTCTTTCCGGCTGCTTGGAAAAAGGCCATAATGAGACCCATTCCAAAGTGCTATCCCTCCCTTGAGATGGACCATCTCAGGCCCATTAGCTTGGTCAATTCGGTCTCAAAGATCCTCGAATCTATCGCGTATAAACAAATTAAGAACTATCTGAGATCCAAGCCATTGAATAATCGGTTCCAATCGGGATTCCGGAAGAGACAAGGCACGCATACCGTGCTCGTAAAAATCACTGATGAAATTCGAGCGGCTGTGGATATGGGTGAAATTGTATTTCGCGCCTCCTCCTCGAGATCAAATGGTAGTCCCCCTACTCTGTGCCAGTGATACCACAATTTCAAAGCTAAAAAATGAGCTCACGCATGCTCCAGTGCGCCGCGCGGCGCTGCTTGAATCTCATTCTTCGTCTTTGTGCCGACGAAACCACACGGAAAATAGAAGTGCTTGAGTGTTTAAGTGTTCAGGATGGGGAGGAAACACCATAAACGGCGATATTCTTCCTCCGATGATGAACCAGAGAGACTTCTAAAACGTCTCAAAAAAGCGGTGAAGAAAAACAAGCATAAGAAAAGGAGGTATCGGCGAGATAGCTCAACTTCGAAATCATCGGATGATTACGATTATCACAGTAAGTAAAGAAAACATTCAATTACAATTTTTTCATCGAGATGCACCACCATCGAATGCGGGGAAAATCAACGGAAATCATCCAACACGGAAACTCGATCTTTTGAAAAACGTGACTTACCATGTCACATCTATTAACAGGCTCTATCCTATTAATAGTCAGAGGCCCTATCCTCTAAAAATACTTATATACTGTTACACAGGCTCTATCCTGTTAGCAGTGAGAGGCCCTATCCTCTAAAAATACTTATATACTGTTACACAGGCTCTATCCTGTTAGCAGTGAGAGGCCCTATCCTCTAAAAATACTTATATACTGTTACACAGGCTCTATCCTGTTAGCAGTGAGAGGCCCTATCCTCTCAATAAGTACACTACAATTGTCACTCAGGCCCTATCCTGTTCAACAATAATTATTAATACGTTCGACCAAGACCGAACTTGATCAACGCAATTAAATAAAAATTCACAGGCTCTATCCTGTAAGCAACTTAATGAAAAACCAAAAATAATGTACAAAATTCTAATTGTTGCTATGGAATGATGTTCATCGAACTAAACCATAGCTGAAAACGAACAAAGAAAATATCAAAAACTCCATTCACTGACTGTTTTATTTCATCAATACTAGGAAACGATTCAGATTACGAGCTGACTGACGAAGGCGAGCGACAATCGCGTGAGAGCGAAGGAACTCACAACACGGCTGATATCGTACACCCTGCGGCTGGAAACGAGGAACCGATGCCGAAGAGTAAACAGTCCTCTGTACCGACGACTACAGAGACTGAAAATGAGCCGCCATCTGATGTAGCCGGCAAAGATGACGCATCAACCACGCCGAAAACACAGCCATCGGACCCAGCCACAAGTGAAACAACGGAAAAGAGCCTCAGCACAGATGTGCTTAATGTTATCGGTAAGCGCCTAGCCGCAGAACGGAGCTTAGCTCCTGCTGTCCACTCCGATTTCGCATTGCGTTGGGCTGATATTATCAAAATGGGTCTGCCTTCGGAAGAAAAGGAAAACTTATTGAAAAAGTATCCAACTCCGGGAAACTGTACGTTCTTAGACTCTCCAAAACTTAATGAAGAGGTCAAACACGCGATGAACGATATAGCAAAATCGCGAGACAAGCGCATTGTAGAAAAATATGAAAAATCAGCTTCGTGTATGGCCATGATGGGGAAAGTGATATCAACTATTTTGTCACGAAATTCCTCGGATGATGTACCAATCATCGAAGCCTTGAGTGACATTAGCAGGCTTATAGCTGACTCGATGCACGATGAAATAGCGATTCGCAGAAGTCTGATTTTGTCGATCATTAATACATCAATGAGGGAGACTCTGAAATCCGCTCCCGTAGATGAGTTTCTATTTGGCAACAAGCTAGCAGATAGTTTAAAATCTGCAAAGTTAATTGAGCAATCTGCTAAAGAATTGAAACTACACAAGACAGCTCCTAGCATAAATAGGAATACAAAAAACTCGAGGGGCCCGCCGCAGTCTCAAGTGACCAAAACTTATTCCTTGGTAACGGGCGGGCAGAAACGACCATCGACGAATTATCAACAACGCAGTCAGCGACCTCGGACTTCACAGCCACAACGGAAAGGAGAATACAGGACTCCGTACAAGAAACCATATCCAGCGCGACAATAAACAATTCTGTAAGTTTAGTCGCAGGTCGATTACAATTTTTTCACGAAAACTGGAAAGATATCACTTCAGATCCGACAATACTGTCATGGATCAAAGGTTACAAAATACCTTTTAAAATGAACCCATACCAACCAAAGCCTATCTTTGACAATAACCTCTCTGATTCGGATATGTGTAATGTACCTGTAAGAAAGTTCACAGGAGGATCGTGGGACGGGCGAATTGATAGGAATAAGCGTAGCGTGATTCGTAAATATATGTAACTATATTTATTGAGACGCGCGGGCCTAGTCGACAGAGCCTCCGACTAGGATAAGGTCACATCAAGAACTGACTGCACGCAGGCAGTCGCTTCCCTTGGAGGGCTGCGTCCCTCAAGAGTTGCAGCCGCCGAAAGTGAACAGGCGGTCTGGCTACGCGGAAAAGCCATAAAGATTTTCCGATACGGCGCGGCGCGTCTCTAGATGCGGCGCGTCGCCGAACATCCGCTCGTGGCTCGAGGGCCGTTGCGCGCGAGGGCCACGCTTCTGCTTTCGTGGGAAAGCGGAATACTATAACTACGTAAGTTGCATGTGTGCAGGCAGGCTGCGACACTGCAACGAGCGACTTAAAAGAACCATGTTAAAATGTATAGGGTGGGCGACACCCCCTCCCAATAGGTTAGAAAAAATTCCAGAGGTAATTTTTTCGTTGTATATTCTACATATTATCGCACGAAGTGTTATATATATTGAATTAAGTATTGCCTTGTAATTGATTGAAACTAAATGAAACTAAACCCAATGGCGTGAAAGTTTATAACCAAAGCTTAACAGTGAAATATGATTTCGAATATTACATTTCATTCTTTCCTTTTAATAACGGTGTGTACTTATAATTATCCAGATTCGACGCTGAGTCAACGGATTTGGTCGTAGTAGCTTCAGATTGATAGGTTGCTATGTATGATGGAGCTTGTGGCGCATGAACAACGTTGGTGTTCTTATAATATTTTATTTTACAGCAGCACATTTTGTTCATAAAACTTGTTCCCAACATCTTTAGGGCTTTAAACAATCCGCATTTGAAAATGCCATAAGTTACCGCACAAATTATAATAAGTTTACCAGTATAATCCAAGTATTGCCAGAACCTGTCTATCCATGACTTGGTTCTTTCCTGGAATTTGAATTTATTTATTTCATCTTGGACCCGATTAAGCTCAATGTAATTACCCTCTAAATTGTTCTGTATCTTTTTGAATTCCAATTGATCCAAATATTCTTTTTCTAAAGTTACGTTACTCGAAATATTAAATCTCAGATATTCTAATTTTGCATTGTATGATTCAGTCTTAAATGGTTTCAATACAAATTTATTATTTACAAAGGCACACGAGGTATTACTTGATTTTAGCAGACTGTCTCTGTCAATTGTTACTGAATTATGAAAATGTTTACACCAAACTTGAAAGTTGAGTCGATTGACTGGTAATACTAACCAAAGATTAACGTTCTCAATTTCTTGCACATAATCCTCTTTATATTGATAAATACCATATTGGCAATTGCAACTTATTTTCTTAGCACTTAAAATGTCTGCATAACATGTATTTTCATTTTCTAATTTTGCCAATGGTTTTGTTCGTTTACATATTATCTGATCATTCTTATATTCTATGCACTTTTCAGTCTTAAATGTGTAGTATAGTTTATCCTCACTCACTAAAAGTGTGCGATAATCTAAAATTACTTTACTAAATGTAGTTTTACTTTGTCTAATTGGCAACGGATGAATTTTAATTACATTAAATTTAAGTTCCTCGGGAATTGGAGTACTTATGACGAAAACCAGTCTATTATTGCTGATGTAAGTTGTTACTTTCGAAATTTTCGCGAGGTCGTAAAAATGATTCACTGTAAATTCGATGAGATTGTCAATAATTTCTGTTCGTTTGATTTCATTCAACGCATCAATATAAGATTGGGGCGATACAACAGTCGGGAGTACCACACCTGATTTCGCTAAAGAAATAGCTGTTTGTATATTAATTATTTGCTCGTTATATTCCTCGATTGCTAAACGTAATTCTTGTAAAGATATCAACAATTTTTGATTAGCCACCAAGTGACTAATCGATTTGTCCGTTTGATGGCTCCATTTTTGTAACAAGTCTAAGTTTTCATTAAATATTGCCATATGTTCATCAATTCCTCCTACGTGATTTTTCACTAGCATAGTTTGATTTTGAATTAATTTCAACAGTGAATTACTTTCTTTATAAATACCGGTAATCTCTCTATCATAATATTCTGCATCATCGCTATCTAACGTGCCAAACAAAAATTTCTGTCCAAGTCCTATAATGTTAAAGAGGCCTCTCTTACGCCTCCGTGATAAAACAAGATTGTCAGTTTTCCGTTGGATCGCATTTAATCTACGGTAAGCTAATCTAATATAACCTTCCATTGTGCAGTTGCCATTTGATTTGCAGAAACCTTCCAGGCTGGATAATTGAAAATTCAACTGGGCCCCTCGTGAGAAAATCGCTTCGATATCAGTGGCATGGATGACTGTCCATTCTTCATTATATAAGTAGGCTGCTCCTTCATAGACCTGGATAGCCTCTGGTATGTTTGTGGTTAAGTCATATGGCGTTGCAAATACAATTGGAATAAAAAACAGTAATAACATCTGGAACATAAAATGTACATTTTAATTATATAATAATGATATCATTAGAATTCCCCATAAAAATGTTTTATTTCATTGAAGTGTCTCAGCTGAGGTCGATCCCGAATAACTATCTCAACTGTATTAGTTTGATTATTGACTTTTCGGACTGGCACTGGTTCTGTCCAAGTGTTCAAATTATTTACTACAGTTTTGGCAACGATTATATCTCCCACTGCATATGACTGGTTCGAAGTTTGTCTGCCGGACACGATATTCTGATTCTGCTCCTTTGCTCTAACTATATTTTCTTTCGCAATTCTTCTTTTTTCTTCCATTATTTGCATGTGGTTTTCTTCGTGATCAATTTCTTCGCATGTGCTCATGTCTCCGTAAAGTAGGCTATACGGGGCAAAATTTGTAGTGTTATGTGTACTTTCATTATAACTTTTTGCTGCCTTTAGTAGTTTGATGTACGTATCTCCCTCTTTAACTTTAGCAACAGTTTTAAGAGTTTTGATGACTCTTTCACAAATTCCATTTGATTGAGGGTGGCGAACTGATATTCTTATAAATTTCATTCCATATTTCTCGTATAAATCCTGAACTTTTTTCGAGAGGAAAATCTCTTCATTGTCTGATACAATGAACCGAGGTCTAGCAGTTTTTAGAAAGAACTCTTCTAAAACTAAGTGAGTTTTGGATTTCTTTGTAATTTCTAATACCCAAACAAATCTACTGAACTCATCTATAACTACCAAATAATCTTTGTTTTCAAAATTACAAAATCGATATTGATTTTTTCGAAGGGCGTTGATGCTGGTTCAATGTAGACCCCTGGTGCCACAAATTTTCTTGCTGCGCTTTTTACTCGTGCG
The DNA here is from genome assembly GCA_020882685.1 of Aphelinus atriplicis. NCBI lineage: Eukaryota > Metazoa > Arthropoda > Insecta > Hymenoptera > Aphelinidae > Aphelinus > Aphelinus atriplicis. The sequence goes on along the minus strand of CM037075.1, from coordinate 50,912,004 downwards.
CAAATAGGACACTGACTCACGTATTCTTCGACATCTTTTGTAATATTCTTCCAAGTGAATTCCTTACGGATTTCCTTCAAAGTTTTTTCCGCGGACCAATGATTTTCATTATGCACTTGCGCTAACTTCATTAACTGTGCATTTCTCTCCCTCAAAAATTTTGGTTTCAATGGTCGTATGTATAATGACTTATCGCTGACCCTGGCATAGAAGCTGATCCATCCATATAATCTATTGAAATTTTCTTCTTTGATGACATGCGTGATCTCTATCACAGAGTCATCAGGTACTTCTTCTAATTTCAAAAATAATTCCTGTATGTCTCGTTTATTCTGATATAAAACCCCTTTAATCTGAAAATCCCCTTCTTCTTGAATCCTTGTCTTAATCAAATACTTTGATAAAAGATCCGGTCTCGACTCGATCAAGTCTTGTAGGCTAATCGCCTTAATATTTTCGTTTTTGGGAAATAAACATATATATTTACCCAAAGTGTCTTTTTCATCGTAGATTATGTCTACCTTTTGAGATATGAATTTCTTCATGACTTTTTCGTCTGTAAACCGTGTTATCAATCTCAACCTATCGGAAAATCTTGTTACTTTGTCGATGGTTATTTCTGGTTGGTTTGCACACTGAGCTTGGTGAATGTGTATTTTGGAAAGTTGCTCATCGTCCGATGACTCGTTCAAGTCCCAATTCTTAGGCACATTCTTAACAGTTTCTTGTACATGAAAAGCTCGTGACAATGCATCTGCATTGGTATTAAATTTTCCTTTTTTATAAATCACGTTTGGATGATAGTCAGTTACTTTCATAAGCATTCTAACTATCCTTGAACTGACATCATCTGATTTATTCTTGAAGATTGAGCGGAGGCACTGATGATCCGTATATACATCAAATCTCTGTCCATAAAGGAAATGTTTATATTGTTTCATTCCCCAAACTACTGCAAGAAGCTCTTTCTCTGTAGTCGAGTAGTTTTTCTCTGCAGGATTTAAACTGCGACTTGCATAAGAGCAAGGATGTTCAAGACCATTATCATCCGTTTGTGATAAAATGACTCCTATCCCTTCATTTGAAGCATCAGTCGTCAATATAAATGGTTTCGAAGTATCTGGGTGCCTTAAAACAGGATAAGTTGACAGGATTTTCCTTAAATTATTAAATTCTTCTTTACATTTCTCATCAAAGTTAAACTCAACGTTTTTTGATTTGAGTCTATTCAGGTGATGGGTCTGTTTCGCAAAATTAGGGATAAATTTACGGTAGTACGAAGCGAGGCCAACAAATCTTTCTAAATCGTTTTTGTTGCGAGGTTCGGGAAAATTCAAGACCTTCTCCACATTCCTGGTTAAAGGACGGACACCTTCGGTTGAGATATCGTGGCCCAGATACTCAAGACGTTCTTGCATGAATGAACATTTATCAGGGTTCAATATTAAATTCGTCTCTCTCAATCTATCAAAAACTATTTTGAGATTCCGTAAATGGTCTTCCGGCGAAGATCCGATCACTATCAGGTCGTCGACGTATATGAAACAAATTTTTCCAATCAAACCTCGAAGTTTAAAATTCACCATTCTCTGGTATGTCGCTGGGGCATTTATTAAACCCATGGGCATACGAAGCCATTCCCAATGACCTTTGTGCGTGCTAAATGCGGTTTTCGGTGTATCAGAAGCTTTTACCGTTACTTGATGGAAGCCATTTGCCATATCAAAGCACGACATAACCTTTGCATTACCGAGCATACATAGAATTTCGTCTATTGAAGGAAGTGGGTAATTGTCTTGCTCAGTGAGGGAATTCAACTTCCGAAAATCCATGACTAAGCGCCATTTTCGTTCTCCTGAGGCATTCATTTTTTTTGGCACCAACCAAACATTTGATTGATACGGAGAAAAGCTTGGTTTGATTAAACCCTTCTTTTCCAATTCTTCGATTTGCTTTTCAATTTCGGGTTGCATAAACAAAGGATGTCTATATAATGGGGTACTCTAACGGGTTTTTCAGTTGATAACTTGATTTCGTGCTGTACATCCGTAACAGCGGGCATCGGATCATTTGGCAATGCAAATCTGTCATTGAATTCAGATATGATATTGAATACCTCCTCTGAGACATGGGGAGTAAATCTTTCCGAAATATTACTCAAGTCTTTTTCAAACTTAATTTTCAGTTGATCGATGCGTTCTTGGCGCTCCTTCGATTCAATCACTGAAAGAATAATGTTGAATTTTTCTTTTGATGCTTCTGGGGAAATCTTTTCAGAAATATTGTTTAGATCCTTTTTCAAATTTCCTTTCTAGCAAATTGACGCGTTCTAGGCGCTCCTTCAATTTATTAGTTGGATCATGAATTGTAGAAGAGTTTTTTACCTTCGTAATATTCCTTGAGGGCCAATCGTCTTTCTTCGTGGCTCAACTTATGATCAAGGACACTTTTAAGTGCACTCTTGGCTATCGCATGATTGTTACATGCATTTTTCATATCATGACTCATATCATTTGTAAGATCTTCGTGTATCTCCGCGTGTATATTCTCTCTGTATATAGGCTTAAAATGATCTGTTTGGTTAAATAAATACAGTTTTTAAATTTTGATTTCTGTAATCTTGTAAATCCCAGGGATTACATTTTTGCCTTGGATGTAATATACTCCCGGTGCGTTTTTGGGAATAATCTCTCTAGTTTCGAATGTATTTGGCCTGATCTGGGCCAATTGATGTTTATTGAACTCATAAGTAACCACACTACCTTCGGGGTTTTTTAAAGTTATCGTATTATCTTCATTGTTAATTATGGACTTCGATTGTATCTGCCAATCTCTCCCTAGAATTCCATCTGCTCGCGTCGGAAAATTGTTATCCATAACTAGAACTTGATGTTTGATCATGAAAATTTCAATTTCACAGATTCCTATTGCCTGATAAATGCCATCTATTATATAAAATCTTTTTCTTTCTGATGGGGAAAACTTTCTAAAAGAATTATTCTCCGGGTCGATACACTGAATTTTGATATGAGATTTTTTTGAGCCCGAATCTACCAATAATCCATTCGGCGTTGTCGCGCCGACAAATCGGGTAAACAATAATGCGTCCTCTCTATCGAATCGGGGAGCTCCATCTCCGATATTTCGTGTGACTGATGAGTTGTGTATGACTCCTGCATTTCGTGTATTTTCTTTGGCGGGTCTTTGCCCTGGGGCTGAATTTTTTGAAAATTTGGATTTTTCAAATGAGGGTATTTTTTGAAACACTTTTCTTCTCTATGCCCAGGAATGCCGCAAGAATCGCAAATGTCTCTCGCATTCCGTTGATGCATGGGGCGCGAACTATCAGCAGTTCTGCTTGCTGATTCACGACTTTTCGCTTGCGACTCATCTCGCCTGTTTCTCTGTCTTTCTCTTAACATCTCGTCTTCCCTAAGTATTTTTTCTTCATACATCGCAAATTGAAATGCGTCATTAAGGGTCATGGGATTTTTTGTCATAACTAATGGCCGGATTTCGGGTTTAAGAGCGCGTGTGAATCTATTAATTCTTTCTTTGTCTTCCAATCTTCGAAAGACCATTCGGAACTCTATATCTACTTGATCAATTGATTTCTGGACTCTTTTATCCATTTCAATATAACGTTTCACAAAATTTTCAACCCTCTCTATGTAACCTTGTCGCATTGAATTTCTTTCTTCGGAAAGTTGCGAATAATCTTTTTCAGTTTTTCCGAATGCTAATCTCATAGCATCAGCAAAATCTTTTGGGGTGATTTCAATTAATCTGTCGGCCACTGCAATGGCTTCTCCTTTCAATTTATTCGCAATAACTTTATTTATAAATACAATTTTCTCCGCGTCGTTCGTCATTTGTTTATTGACACGACGACATTGCGCTAAAAATGCTTCTACGTCCGTAGTTCCGTCAAATTCTCGAACTTCGCTAAGAAGTTCTCGAATTTCGCGATGTCGATTGAAAGAAATTTTCGCAGTCTCCTCGGCAATTTCATCTTCAGTGGGGGCCGATGGTGTCGGTTTAATTTTTAGTTCCTTTAAATAATCTTTAATTTCGTCCAATTCTCTCCTTAAATTTTCTTCGCGCTCAATAGACGCTGATAATTGACTTTTTACCTCTTGTAGAGAACATTTCTCGAAATGCACTGTTTGAGCGTGCGAGTGAAAGTTTTCGCGTTCTCGCTAATTTCAATCAACGGACGATGGAAGTTTCCGGTTTCTTCGAAAAAACTCGTACTTTTTATCGAAATTTGATCCGAAAATTCAGAATCGGTGTCTGAACTACTCATGTAAAATACACATGGGTGATGTAATATCAATTAGATTACACTCACCTTGTATTTTTCACAATGCAGGTTGCGTACTGACGCTGCCTTCCTGCACTCTTCAAGCGAGTAGTGATGTAACCCTCTCAAAAGCTTTCCACGGGCTGCTTATTAGAAGCTTCTTCCCTTATAATGGTATTGCTTCAGAGGATGATACTCCGATCGAACGGCCAACTGCGGGTCCCGGCTGAGCGAGTCGTCCCACTGTAGCAGCTGCGCGTCTCGCTTCACGCTGTTTTCACTATATACTCCCGGTGCACAGCACTTGTTTTTCACAATCCCACGTCCTGTCACGGTCGCCAATTTGTAAGAAAGTTCACAGGAGGATCGTGGGACGGGCGAATTGATAGGAATAAGCGTAGCGTGATTCGTAAATATATGTAACTATATTTATTGAGACGCGCGGGCCTAGTCGACAGAGCCTCCGACTAGGATAAGGTCACATCAAGAACTGACTGCACGCAGGCAGTCGCTTCCCTTGGAGGGCTGCGTCCCTCAAGAGTTGCAGCCGCCGAAAGTGAACAGGCGGTCTGGCTACGCGGAAAAGCCATAAAGATTTTCCGATACGGCGCGGCGCGTCTCTAGATGCGGCGCGTCGCCGAACATCCGCTCGTGGCTCGAGGGCCGTTGCGCGCGAGGGCCACGCTTCTGCTTTCGTGGGAAAGCGGAATACTATAACTACGTAAGTTGCATGTGTGCAGGCAGGCTGCGACACTGCAACGAGCGACTTAAAAGAACCATGTTAAAATGTATAGGGTGGGCGACATACCCGCAGAAATTGACAAATTGATCACCAAAGGCGCATTAGTAGAATGTGAGCCGATCGAAAGCCAATTCATTTCAAAAATTTTTCTGCGTCCTAAGCCAGATAAAAGTTTTAGATTAATCTTAAATTTGAAAAAACTGAATGAATTTATCGAAACTGAACATTTTAAGATTGAAGATCACAAGATTGCGATTAAAATGATTGAACGTAACTGCTTTATGGCAACAGTAGACTTAAAAGATGCATATTATTTAGTACCCATACACAAATCACACAGGAAATTTCTAAGATTTGAGTTTCACGGTAAAACTTACGAATTTACATGCTTACCGTTCGGATTAGCTACAGCCCCGTACACCTTCACGAAACTCATAAAACCAATCGTTCATCATTTACGAATGCTAGGCTTTCGATCGGTAGTTTATCTAGACGATTTTTTGCTAATTGGTAATTCATATGAAGAGTGTCTAAGAAATGTGATGATGACGTTAAAATTACTGAACCATTTAGGATTCATTATTAATATGCAGAAATGCGCTCTTCAACCTGCTCAGAGGTGTAAATTTTTGGGATTCATCTACGATTCAAACTCAATGACAATTGAAATTACGAGGGAAAAAAGAATAGACATTAAGAACATGACTGAAAAATTCAGCATTATGTCAAAATGCAAAATTCGCGATTTTGCGCAATTTATCGGAAAAATCGTAGCATGCTGTCCAGCAATTCAATATAGTTGGGTATACACGAAAAACTTTGAGAGAGAAAAATATCTGGCACTTGAGAAAAGTAACGGTAATTATAATACCTTTATGTCTGTGACATCTAATAGTATTGATTTTGACTGGTGGAAAACAAATATTATTCATGGAAAGAATTCCATTGAGATGCGGGAGTTTCATTTAGAAATATTTTCGGACGCATCACTTACAGGTTGGGGCGCTGTTTGCGAAAATAAAAAATGTCACGGTTTTTGGGATGAATATGAACGGAAACAGTATATTAATTATCTGGAATTAAAAGCAGCCTTTTTTGGGTTGAAATGTTTCGCAAAAAACTTATACAATATGAACATTTTATTGAGAATTGACAATACCACTGCTATTTCATATATAAACAAAATGGGAGGTATTCAATTTGTAAATTTGAACAACATTACGAGGCAAATTTGGCAATGGTGCGAAAAACGTAGATTGTTTATTTTCGCGTCATATATAAGCTCAAAAGACAACTTTGAAGCCGATATAGAATCGCGCAGGCTAGAAAATGAAACTGAATATGAACTGTCTCAAGTAGCATTTGAAAAAATAAAACTAAATTTCGGAAATCCAGAAATCGACATATTTGCTAGCCGCCTAAACAAAAAATGCAATAAATACATTTCTTGGAAAAAAGATCCCGGTTCTGTAGCGGCAGATGCCTTTACCCTATCTTGGAAAAATTTAGATTTTTACGCGTTCCCACCATTCAGCATAATACTGAAAACACTCCAAAAAATCAAACATGAAAAAGCTGAAGGAATAGTAGTAGTACCTGACTGGCCTGCCCAGCCATGGTACCCTCTCTTCACATCCATGTTGATAGGAAATACAATAAATTTCGGCCCTGACCTAAATCTTTTGATTTCTTGTAACAGGGAACCTCATCCACTCTGGGAAAAACTTACCCTGGTTGTCGGGAGATTATCAGGCAAAGTTTAATTCAACAACAAGTTCCCCAGTCTGCTATGGACCTCATGATGGCATCGATAAGCGATTCAACTATAAAGAACTATAACATAGCCCTTAAAAAATGGTGGAAATTTTGTATTGAAAACTCACTTGATGTATTGAATCCCAACATAAGTAGTATTTTGTCTTTTCTCACACAAGAATACCAAAATGGCCTATCTCATAGTACGATAAATTGTACTCGATCAGCACTCTCTCTGATATTAAACCAAAATATCGCACAAGATTCACGAATTAAAAGATTTTTCCAAGGGCTCTCAAAAATTCGTCCATCTAAACCAAAATATGAGTACACGTGGGACCCAAAAACTGTTCTTGATTATATTTCTGCTAGACCCTCGAATGAAGATATAAATTTTGCTGAATTATCGAAGAAATTGATTACTTTGTTAGCATTAGTTACAGGTCATAGAATGCAAACTTTTTCCTTGATTGAAATAGATAATATCAAAATACTGTCATCGAGAATAGAGATCAAAATTCCATCACGTATTAAAACTACTAAAAAAGATGCAATGCAACCTCTATTGACATTGCCTTTTTATGAAGATAAGAAAATATGCGCAGCATCAACCTTGATCGAATACTTAAAAGTTTCCATGCCAATGCGTAACTCTATCAAAAAACTGTTTATCTCTACGAAAAAGCCTGTGAGGGCTGTGTGCTCAGAAACACTGAGCCATTGGGTTAAAGAAAATCTTCACAACAGCGGCATAGATACATCCGTTTTCTCAGCACACAGTACTCGACACGCAGCCACCTCAGCGGCTAATAGATTAGGAGTCGACTTAAATCTTATAAGAAAGACAGCTGGGTGGTCAAAAAATTCACAAACATTTGCAAAATTTTATAATCGGCAAATTGTCCCAAACAAGGAGGATTTTGCACTATCAATACTGAATAAAAAGCAAATGGAGAAAGAATAATACCTTAAGGAATTTATTGTAAAAGTTCAATTCATGTCATCACTTCTATTTTTGTATGAATACCATAAATAAACGAATAATATATATATATGCTTATTCATGTTCAATAACAAGAATAATATGTGGAAGTTGCCGTATCTTTAAACATCTACCATTTGATCTCGAGGAGGAGGCGCGAAATACAATTGTACAATTGAACGAACTTACCTTATGTGAAGTTCAATTGAAATTGTATGAGCGCCTCCTCCGAGAAGATCAAACCCACCCTTTTATAAATACCCTTTTATCTAGGAACCTAGATAATCCCAAAATACTACGGCAACACTTTGAAAAGAATGAGATTCAAGCAGCGCCGCGCGGCGCACTGGAGCATGCGTGAGCTCATTTTTTAGCTTTGAAATTGTGGTATCACTGGCACAGAGTAGGGGGACTACCATTTGATCTTCTCGGAGGAGGCGCTCATACAATTTCAATTGAACTTCACATAAGGTAAGTTCGTTCAATTGTACAATTGTATTGCTGGTCGCCGCGGTTGATTTCACTCGGGCTTTTGACATGGTAAATGTCGAGCTGCTCATTGGCAAGCTACTTGTTATGGGCCTTTCCGATAGGGTTTGTAACTGTTTTACTGCATGTTTTTATTAATGACATCCATAATAAGCACTGCAGTGAACTGTCGATAATGAGCATGACTCGACCAGGGCGATTCCATTTGCTTCTCAGCTCCCATACAACGGCAGCGAAAAAAACTTGATACAGCGAATTTTAGGAATTAGTAATTATTAAATAATTAAGTATTAATTATCAAATTTTATTTACATTAATTTACATCTTCGTTTATTACAAAGGCATAATAAAGTTTAGCAATCGTTTTCATCTATATTGGATGCCGTATTTCGTGAAGATCATAATGCCCTATAGTGTGCTTGATATTCCACGGGAATAATGCTCTTGGAACAGAGCTCCGACAAATCTTTCAGTTTCCTTTCTGGGATGCCGATGGCAGAGTGATAAACTTTCGTTGATTGATATTTAGAAATATCAATTTTATTTTTTCTAATGTTAATACTCTCAACATCAGAAATGTACGAGGTTTCATAAAACAGTTTCGAAGCATCTGAACAATTCACTGTCAACTCTGTAAACTTATAAGAATATGAACATTTTTATTTTCAGAATTTTCTCTTTTATAATAATATATTTTTCGTAATTTACCTGTTACTTAAGTGAATAAGACAAACACGAAAAAGTAAATAGTCAAACTTGAAATTGTTAAAAGTCAATGGTTTTCTAGAGTGAAAAATAATAATAAAGCTGTGACAAATACTTTTTCCAATATAGTCCACATATAAACCAGAGGCCACTGGTGCCCAAAAAGCTCCTGAGAAAACTCGTACGTAGATAACACGTAAGACATATGGGTTGTGAATTGATTGGAAGACACGACTAATTTACTCAGCAGCATCCAAGTACTGTTGATACTGCGTACCCACAATCGATCTCAAGCTGGGAGTCGCAGCTCAATAGAAAGCTTCTCTGGTGAAAAACCAATTCAAATCGCTAATTTTCAACCAGTGAAATTCGATATTATTTCGCGTTTGTCCGAGCTGCGACATTATGTTGCGCTCGTCCAAGATACGTCCTTATGAATAAGGAGTATCGATAATATATGCCTTTATGCCTTTATCGGCACTCCTTGTAATATAATTAATACTCATATCATTGCGCCTTGCGAGAAAAATGGTGAATTTGTAATTGACACGTCAATTTTACGGGAAGGAGTCTCAAAGCGTCAGGCGTGTCAGACGATTCCTACCGCGAGAGACGGAGAATAGACTTTAACCGCTCTGCTGCAAGTAACAATTCTCAGCTCCAGTTTTTGCATTTTCATTCTTCTTTCGCGTGCGAAAAAAGTAATCGAGTACTCATTCGCGTACGTGAGTACGCTCCGCATTTGCGATAAAGTTCCTACGCACGAATTCTTCCTGCCCTTGGAAAAAATTGTAAAATAATGGTAATTATCATGAGAATACTAGTCGTCAACACTTAACCTAAAATTGTGTGTTTCATTTGCTCTACGTCCAATTTAAATTTTTCGTTATTGATAGGCAAGCCATAAATTTCTTTGCGAAATACGTTCAATTGATATTTATATTTTCCTTCGAACACAACGTTTCTTGGCAGATGGAAAATGATTTTAAATGTAAACTGTAAATTATTGTCCAGTCATCGTTATCGCGAGATGCCGGTCGCATAGACAGTTACTCCCTAAAAGTTGTTTTCACTCATATCAGTAATGCAATAAAGTTGATTCCTTATTTGCTTTTTTTAGTTTCGGAATCAGTACGACAGCGATGTCACAGTCTGGAGTCCGCAAGGACGTCTGCATCAAGTGGAATATGCAATGGAAGCTGTCAAACTTGGATCAGCAACGGTTGGTCTTAAAAATAAGACACATGCAGTTATTGTAGCCTTGAAAAGAGCAACTTCTGAGTTGTCTTCTCATCAGAAAAAGATGTTTCCAATTGATAAACATCTTGGAATTGCCATGTCTGGTCTGACTGCTGATGCTAGAATGTTGAGGTTTGGGAACATTGATAATCCTTGAATATATTCCTTTTATTCTATCAAGAAAGTTTTTGATAAAAACAATTCAATCATTTTTCAGCCGATACATGAGAACTGAATGTTTGAATTACAAATACTCCCATGATGATACCTTACCAGTTGGTCGTCTTATCACGGCTTTGGGAAACAAAATGCAAACTTGCACTCAACGATATGATAGAAGGCCTTATGGTGTTGGATTGTTGGTTGCTGGTTATGACGTGAGTGAAGGATTAATTAACTCATTTATCTTGTAGTAATGGGAATTAATGTTTATATTCATCCAATTTCAGGATCAAGGTCCACATATATATCAAACTTGTCCATCTGCAAATTATTTTGACTGTAAAGCAATGGCAATTGGGGCCAGGTCACAAAGTGCTAGAACTTATCTAGAAAAGCACTTGAATGAATTCACAGGCTGCTCGCTTGATGAACTTATTAAACATGGTTTGAGAGCCTTACGCGACACGCTGCCAAATGAAGCAGATTTGTCTACAAAGGTATGTCCTCCCAGAGACTTTGTAAGATTTGTTTGTAGTGTTGAGTAGGAAACATTTAGTTACAATACAAATTATTGTTTGAATTTCAGAATGTGTCAATTGGTGTAGTGGGAAAAGGTACAGAGTTTAACATCTTGAATGAAACAGCAACCCAGGTTTATCTATCTGAAATTGAGGGTGATGAGAAGAGAGGTAGACCTACTGCTGAAAGTGAAATACAGTCTGATGATAGACCACCGCAAGACCCTCCAGCTGATCCAGGCCGTAGAGACCCTCAAGTGGGAGTTGCTACAGAAGAAAGGCCATCCGCAATGGATACTGAATAATTTAAGTAATTTGTCTACTATTTTGCAATTACGGTTTTTTGAAATCGATAACACGGAAAATAAAGGTTGATACACTGTCTTTGTTTCTCAATAAAATAAACAAAGTTTATTCATTCAATAAATTTTTATACAATAAATATATGTACAAGTTAACAGCATCCATTAACTGAGAAGCAGTATTTGAGTATTACTAAAAACTTTTTAAATATAATGTGTTGGTATTTTAATAATATTTTACAAAATATACACAATCTGAATAAAAAAACAAGATTTCATGATTACAAAGGAACTTTCTACTAAAGATGTCAAAAATATTACTATACTTTAGATATTTGAAAATTAAATTTTTTTATCTATATAAATTTTTGTGCTACATGATTAAAGAACATTCTTAATTTTTTTTATATTTCTCTAATTTAAATTTGTATAAAAGGTCTTATCTAAAGTACAAACAAATTTTTCACAATTTTGTATGTACTTTATGTGTTTTCTTTGACATCTTTTTTACCTCGTTTCTCTTTCAGAACGTTTGTCAAAAAGTATTCACCAGCCTTATATGAAGATCTTACTAAAGGTCCACTTGCTGTATACAAAAATCCTAATTCTTGGCCAACTTTTTCCCAAGCTTTGTACTTCTCTGGTGTTACGTATTCGATAACTTTCAGATGTTTCTTTGTGGGTTGCATGTACTGGCCTACAGTTACAGCTTCAACACCAGCTGCCCTCAAATCTTTCATGGTCTGCATAACTTCGTCATCTGTTTCTCCAAGACCTAACATTATTGATGATTTCGTTATCAGCTTAGGATTAACTCTTTTCGCTTCCTTCAACACTGATAGTGACTGCCTAGAAAAGCATAAAAAACATCTTGAAACTACTCTGATCACATGAGTGACATTAAATTTCATGAGTATATTGAAACTCAATTCTCAGCTTTATTCTAAAGATCATCTAATAAATTAAAATCAACGAATACTTTATCTATATTTTAAATATTTTAGTTCAATACAAAATAAAAGGAATGTGGAGAATCGAATATTTACTGGTATCGTGCGCGTCTATCGCGAACAAACGGTGTTAATCTTTCCACAGTTTCTATATTGTGAGCATAAACATCCAAACCAGAGTCAGCAATTGTTTTCACACATTCAAAGTTTCCTTGAAAGTCAGGTACTAAACATTCGACTAGAATATCGCTCCTGCAAATTAAATTTTGACAAATAATGTAATCTAGATAATCAATTATTTTAGAGAGTTGTGTGTATATTACCTTTTCTTTATTTCTTTTACTGTAGCTGCTATATGACTTGCTCCTCCATCAGGAATATCTAAACCCAAAGAAATTATGATTAGCATAGTTCCAAATTTTGTTTGTGTTCATCTTATGAATTTTACAATTTACCATCACGATCTACGGATGTCAGAACAACATAATCTAAGCCCCACTCTGTGATTGCTGTAGCTGTATTCTTTGGTTCTTCAGAGTCTAAGGGTGGAGGAGCTCTTGCTGTTTTCACAGAACAAAATCTACATCCTCTGGTGCATGTGTCTCCCATCAACTACAGGGATAAAAAATAGTTTTCTTTGTAGCTTCACGAGTATTTCACAAGGAATAAATATGGTTTCAATAACAATACCATGATGGTAGCAGTTGCAGTTCCATGAGTTCCACCACCCCAACATTCACCAATGTTTGGACATCTAGCTTCTTCACAGACTGTACTTAATTTCAAATCTCGAAGTTGAGACTTGATGCGACTATAATTCTTTCCCATTGGTATTTGAGTTTTAAGCCATGGCGGTAGTCGTAATCGAGATTTATCTCCCTTCTCCAATTTGAGAAGTCCATCATATTCAGTTGCATCTCCTGATAAAAAATTTTCCAACTGTGGACCATTTGCTAACTTTTCTGAGAATTCTTTGGTTGATTTAGCACAGCATGTATTCTGCAAAATAATGTCCAATGACAATTATTCTCAATTGTTCTATACAATGCACTTATCTACAGCAAAAAAAATACAAGCTTGCTAAATTATTTATTACTCACTGCTGTATGAAAACTGAGTCCTGTCGAACATTTTATTCCATGAACTCGAGCTGTACGTAACATGTTGATAACTTTTATATTTAGGTTCAGTAGAGCTGTAATAACAAGCACAATGATGATTGTTTATCTAACGCTACCATCCGACTTGGCTAAATTGAGAAAAAATGCTTCAAGGTTATAACAATATATTGTGCAATATGTCTCCTTGTGAAATTGAATAGTTTTTGCTATCTCGAATCTTTATTCAATTGAATGTGAAATGGGGAATTTCAATGTTATAGACGGAAAACTCGAAAAAACAGTCCGACAAAAAGCTTTTTCATGTTATACACTCCATAACAATTTTCTCTATGACAAACTTCAAAATTAGATCGAATGTTCTGAATGGAACGTCATTTAATCTTGAATTATAGATCTTTGTGATTTCTCAACTTTCTTACATTTCGGAGCAGAAAAACTTTCGTGTGAGTCACAAGTGCAACTGAGATAGGACTGACGAAATCATCTGATAACTTAACCTATAGGCTATAGATATGATATGATTTTTTGGTTCAAGGATTGACCGTAAGAGGACGCAACAATGAGCAGTTTGAGAAAGTTAAAAACATATAGCCAAAAAACTGAAATAGCCCCTTCGATACGGTGTTTTTACTATTTTTATTTTTTATATTGGTGTGATTGTTTTATTTTTTTAATTTTTTTATAAAAATTAACTTTTTTCTTGCATCAAGTCGTTTCTTAGCATAGTATTAACAATATAATAGTACTAAATTACCCAAGCTATCATTATTGTCTTACATACTAAATATTTATGAAAGTTTTAAATATTCTGTAGAAACACAAAATTTTTCCTTATAATACAATAACTTAGAATTTCAATTGTTCTTTTGATCATTTGAAGAATCTTGTACGTTCAAACACGAAAACACGTCACAAGAAGCATTTCTATTGGACCCGACGGCTACTGCAGATTGGATGAGAGCTTTCAGCTCGTCGGATAGGTAATCGGCAACCAATATGTTACTGTGGATACTGAAAAATAAAAGTAATGGTATCGTGGAAAAATTGTACGATTATTGTAATAATGGGAAGATGTTTCAAAAGGTAAAAGTGCGTCGCGCGTCGCTGCCACCCGGATAAGCTCTTTAATTTCTGTACTATTTTATATATTTCTGTCTGCAAACTCGATACCCTCTTCTGAGCGTACAGTTTTATCAATATTGGTTGTTTTGTTTGATTTCACGAATAAAATTTCGGCATAGATTCATCCTACGTATACGCATTCAAATAAATCATTTGTTGAATATCAAACAAAGCGAACTTTGAGAGCCCCCATGTACTTTTTCCGATATAGGCGGGTTGGCGAGCGAAACGAGCGAGTATTATTAAAATCAATCAAGTTTAAAAACTGTCTGAATAGGGTATATTGAAAAATCAAAATTAATTCGACCAATTAAATTGTATCGACTGGTTGGAGCTGACGAACTGGCGGGCTGCTCTTTCGGCAGCCTCCCAACGCCCGTTGGGCTCCCCTCGAAAACAATTAGACACGTTCGCCCCCGCGCGAGGGCCGAATCGTTATACATATAGGTATATACGCAAGCTGAACTTACAGACTGTCGAACCAGTGCTCGAGGCCACGGAAGGCGTTCACGTCGCCGGCCGCCCTGCTCTTCTCCAGCTCGTCGAGGTAGTCGCGGTGCACGTGACAAGCCAGTCTCGCCACGCACTGCGGGCTGATCACCAGCTCGGGACTGGCTGGGCCCACTTGCACGCTGCTGTTCTTGCTCTCGCCAGCTTTTCCCTTTTCCAAGCTGTCGTCTACCACCACCTGAGATTCGGTCAAGTTTGTTTGTAAAAAATGAAACAAGTCAGGGGAAGATTTTCAGCTTTTCTGTTTGGGCGGTTAAAGGGAAATTCAAGAGTATTTCGAGTAATTTGGTCCATCGTGTTATAATGGACAGCATTGGATCCTTTTTCCACGTCCTCGCTGACTCTATACACAGCAAAATCGATTCTTTGATTCAAGTACAAGAAATCGTACTTAATTTGGGACGGAATAAATTTCAGTATGACTAAAGTCTTTGGATATATATTTTTTAAATTGCAAAACTAGATTTCAGTAAGAGTGAATCTTGGAATAAATTAGATAAATTTATTATTTTAGGTAATTCTAATGGATTGAGTATAAAATTGACTGAAACTAAGGAAATCCAGTTTTTTTAATTTTTTTTTCAAGTACGATCGACTTTCAGTACGCAACATTTTGAGAAATCATTTTTTCTGTGTATACATACAAAATTTTTATGTGAAACTTGTTGTTTCCATCCGACGTCACGCTTCGTGAGAACGTCGCGCTTCCGCGTGTGTAACATTTTAAAATCAACCTTGCGGCCAAAGTCGCGCGTTTGTTTTGCTCCACATGAAAAAAATTGCCATCGAGCTACGTTCGACGGTCCTCGGAGGACGCGCCGCGTCCCTCCGCACAGACGGGGCTTGAAAATCACATTAGCAGAGTGTCCGGGGCGCGCGGCGAGGAAAAGTCGCGCGAGTTGGCCGGAGCTGCGGGGTAGAGGAGAAAAGGATTGACAAACCTCGTTGGGGTTGGTCTTGATGTAGCCTTGGAGGAGCGCGGTGAGGGCGTAATTGGGCGGCTCGGCGTCGGCCGAGCGCTTTCTCCTGCCGGATATAACGCTGATTGGCAAGAGCACCGGGTTAGACGCGAGGGCTGCGGCTGCGCCAATCAGCGCGACTCCCGCCAGCGCCTTCAGAGCCACCGCCTGTCCAACCAAAACCATTATCTTACATATATACTCGTTCGCTCTTTCACGACTCGCTGCTCTCACGTATACTTTATCGTTTATTTCGGGCTACCTTCTCCATAATTCAACTGTTCTTCCCAACTAGCAGATCGATTCTCCGATATACCGGGCGAAATGCGCGTCCGCAGGCTACTTATCACCCGGCTGTTGCGGACACGTGTGACATTATACGCGGGAATCAACCGTTTGGGTGGCCGATAATACTGCGCTTTCACCTTTCCTTGTCAAGTTGAAATATGAGTTTTGCAATTCGTATGCGGCGCCGATTAGAATCGTACATTCGCTTGGAATAAAGTCCTTTCATTAGATGAGAAAGTCGGGAAGAAGATTACCAAGGTTCGTTGAGTGTCGGCATGTAAGTAGTTACGGACAACTTTAATGAGACACTCTTCGCTAGAAAACTCAAATCGCTCTCTTTCATAAGTTTTTCTCTGGTTTCTCTAATCAGTTTTACTTGCAATTTCGTATCCGGCCAAAAGCATCAACCGCGAGTGCTTTGTATTCTCCAAATTGAGAAGCAAACTATTAAGGTTCGTAATGTCGTTCGTTCGTCGAAATGGATGCGAATCGAAGTAAAAAAAAATAAAAAAAAATCGTATTCAGGACCCGAATACACGAGGAGTGACGCGAGCGCAGCAATGGGGAACGACGGCTGTCACCTTCTGTGTCTGGAGATTGGTGTTGGCTGCTACGCCATTTCCGGGTGGGCCGCCGTTCTCGCCGAACGGGTAGTCTGTCTCGCCGTCGTTGATGTTGCCGGAGATGCCGTAGCCGGATCCGATACCCGGGCGCGGCCGGTCGCCGTAGCCGCCCCCGGCAGCCCCGTAATAGCCCGCGTTCTGGTAGTTGCCCGGACGGCTGTTGCTCGTGCTCGAGCCGAATCGGTCCCCGTCCAGCACGTAGTTCGAGTTCGGCCGGTTGTTGCTCGTGCCGTACCTAAATACGCCAACACGTTCGATATTCTCTATGTGTAACTTGCCAGGCTTTCAATTTTCTCTATACATGATTCAAGCTGTCCGTTATTGGCTCGTGCGCAAAGTCCCACGAAAATACTCGGATTATTTTGGAACCCCAATACGAGTTTGAGAATTCAACTTGAAATTTAAAAATCAACGTTATGAATCGAAAGATAAAAAGTATAGGCATCGTTCGAATTCTGAAAAAACTGTTTTACACCAATGGAGTTGTCTCAAATTTCCCTTCGTAAATTTCTATTCTCCATCCGGCTGCACACGTGGCATTTACAGTAGATCGTTTACTCTCCACAGACCACAGGCTTATTATGTGGTCTAAAACATGAACCCGGTGGCAAGACCAAAGCTTGGATTAACTTCCTATGAGCCCGAGGTCCAATATCACACGGGGGTGTAGCGTAGCGGAGAATTATTCAGTTTTAGTGGAGTGAACGCGTAGTACCTACATGTCTTTCAACTTTCACATGTAACAATGATTTAGAACCGCGTGTATTGGTTCAGTTTATTATTTAAAATCACGAATAAACGAATTTTCCCGTTTTATAAATTCAAGTACGTTAATGAGTCGATTTAGGATGAAAGTAAATGTAGGATCGGGCAAACTCAAAGAATATACAGATGATGCGTGATTCATATATATGACTTTGCGTAGAACACACCCGTAGTGTTCCGCAATGCGATTTGCCAGTGTGAGGAGATAATATCAAAGCAAGTTGAAAATTGAATATTTTTCACTCGGATTAGCAATGATTTATCCTGCATGCTTCAATTATCATATCTATCCTGCTGGGATATTATTCGCCGTTAAAGCTCATTTTAAAACGTAAAAATTAGAGATTAAAAATAAAAACAAATCACTGTGTTATATTTCAGAAGTAAAATATTAAAGCTGTTGTGAACAATGTTACGATACAAAGCTTGATGCATAAAACATACCGGTCTGCGTCTGTGCTAGCGTAATTTGAATTTGGCCTCTGCGCTGAATTATATCTGAAAAGGCAAACGACACACACGCACGATATATTATCACATATAAGGTTCTTCAAAAAAACAACAGGGATGATTTGGCGCGGCTGATATTTTGGATCTTTTAAACGTGTGCACAAAGCCGAAATGATAAATTTGCATTCGAAACAGGGCGGCAGTAATGCGTGACGGAGAATAAGCCACATAAGATATGAAAGCCAAATCACCTGTCGTAAGGGTAGCTGTTTCTCTGGTCGTAGTAGTTCTTGTCTTTGCCACCCCCGTAGCCAAAGTAGCTGGAGGTCCTCCATCCGTGGCTGCCGTATCTGCGGCAGGGAATCCCCTATATAAATTCTTATTTTACGCGCGCCGCAGCAGCTGCGATACCTATACGTATATATATATATATATATATATATACACGTTTCGATTAGGCTGTCGCGCAAGTACCTGTCGTCCAGCGGCCTGTTTCCGTGGAAACGTGGCGCGGGTTTGTCTATCTGCTGCTGCTGCTGCTGTTGCTCCGATCCGCCCTGCTGTTTCTCCTTCTCCTTGTCGAGGTTGGTCGACGACCCATTGGCCGGCTGCGATTTGGCCCCACTGCTGCCCAGCAAGCCCGGCTCTAATGCGTCCAATTGATTTTAACGCGCTGGCGACTCCGTAATTGTATATTTATCGCGTCCACCTCGTATCGATGGTTCTTGGGAGGAGGGGCTAATTGTTGCGTTTATACTATAAGGGACTTGTATAGCTAACGCGAATTTACCGAATCGTTTTCGTTCACAATTAAGCCTGATCGCTTTCATTCTCCGAATGTCATCGAAGATAATCACACATGAAGCACAGTCCGCGGAGAAAAGAAAGAGAGAAAAAAAAGATAGGTCAATTTATAAGAATAATAGGATGTACTCTCTTGAAATATTACAGTGCAGATAAATCATTTCATGAATATGAAAGATCACTCTACGAACGTGGATTCGAATGATTGAGTGGAACTGCAGTCTATTTTTCATGTAGTAGAGGTACATTTTCACTTTAGTTTCACGGGTTTTGATAGCAACAATTTCTTACATAAAATTCGCACGTTTAACATCAAATATTTAATTTTTGGGGCTCCAGTGAATATTCATTGGATGTCGAGTAAAGCTACACTGGACTTACTGCAAATTTGATTTGAAAGTGTAAAAGAAACTCGCGAAACTAAAGAGAAAACCCACTGTAATTTCATTCAATCCTCATCCACCTTCATTGCAGTTCCGTACAGTGGTTTTTCACAGCTAGAGGTACCCTACATCGGTTATAGAGCAGTGTCAACTGCATGCAAATAGAACGAGTGCATTATTATACTCTCTCAAATCCTTACGGTGAAAAACCTTGTATAAAAGTAAATGAGTAATTAAATGGAAATACTGTGAAAATTCACCGTAACACAAGGGACTATTCACTCTAACTCTGTGAGGTTTGATAAGAACAGTTTTCTATCTTCCAAATCTCATGGAACTCAAAAGTTTCTTGTTGTCTCAGGGGAATGGGGCCTCAGTCAAAATTTCCGCTACTTCCAAATAGAATCTTCTCGAGAAAAGACTTTTTTTCTCCAATCAACAATATATTATGATTGAAAGTAGCAGAAATTTTGTCTGAGGCCAAATTCCTCTGGGAACAACTGCAGAAACTTTTGTGAGTGTATACTCACTTGTATTACAGTGTGAATTCAACGTAGTTTTATTCAACCACAAACCCATCTGCGTACACATCTACCAGTGCTTTTTAGAGTGAAAGGATCCGAGAGGGTACGTTACACTTTGAGAGCAGTTGAACTAGTGGTGAGGGATTGACCGCGCGGTTAATCGCGAGCAGCGGATTCTCGTAGCTCCGAGTTTTGCTTCGTGTATAACTCGGCACGAGTGCGAGCGAGGCTCGGAAATCTCAAAGGATTACCTTGACTCGGGCCGACAGTCCTTATCTTCTTGGGTACGGGTTTGTCAGTGACGATGTCGTCGAGGTCCTCGGTGACCCTGGCGGGCGGGTTGCCCTTTTGAAACTGAGCGAGCGGCGTGAGGAGGGACCTGTTGGGGCTCCACGGAGCAAAGTCGACGGGCTTGGGGTGCAGGGTCAGCCGGTCGTCGATGATCCTCCTGGCGATCTTGTCGCTCGTCGGCTCGGGCAGCTCGAGGCTCGCGGGCGTCGTCGTCGTCGTCGAGGCGTTGGCCTGCAGCTCGAGGCCCGACGCCCCGAGGACGCCGAGCAGGACGCCGAGCAGGACGCCGAGCAGGACGACGAGCGACGGGCAGCTCCACATCGTTCTCTTGCCCATGGATCGGCGGGTGCACAACTTCAACCGTGCGTACACGGATCTATTGTGTGTGAGACGCGTGTTCCGGTGCGCCTGCGGGCGCGAGATGCGACGAGCGAGTCGCGCCTGGCGCGGCTCTCGGGCTCTTTATACCCGCGCACGACACATCCACGGGATGCTTGGACGCGCTCGCCTGCACGTCCCCTCCGCAATTGCCGGACGATGTTTCGACAGATTTTTTTCTTTTGTCGTTTGTCCGTGTGTATGCGTGCCGTCCGATTTGAATGGGCGGTGTGCCACGGCCAAACGCTCGTCCAATCATCCCGTGCAACCGGATCGACACATTTCACGGCTCCGCGCGGAACTAGGCTTCTTTGCTCATGTATCTCTATGGCTCTATCCTATTTTCAATTGTATCAATGTTCTCGGCTGTTTGCGAATAACGTTGCAACGGATGCGGTTCGCGGGACTGCCGACGAGTTTGCAGTTCGGATCTTTCGACGCAAAGACTTTTCAATGCAAAGATTCTTTGCCGAGATTGTGACTCGAAAGTTCGGACAACTTGATACAAATCCTTGATACACTCCGAGCGATTGATCGATTAGTCAAACGAACTTCGGTTCGAAGTTTCATTTTCATCGACGATACTTGTTTGAGAGGGAGGAAACGCGGCTCGATAACGAGCATATCCATTTCTGCAGACAGGCTCTTCTCATTAAACAGTAAAAAGTAAGAATAGTAATTGTTCGGAGACACGGAAACGACACTTCCTGTACAATTTTTAATTTCACTAAACTTTCTCAGGTGTCACGTATAAATTACGTATTTTCGCGTCAACAATTTCACTCTCGCGCCTTCAAATAATTAATGTTTGAAATTTCAATATTTTCAAAAATTTTCAGGATTCACGTATCTGAATCATCCACGAAGATGGTCGATTTCAGTAGAATCGCCATCGGTATCGGTTACAGAATCATCTGAAGAGCTTCAAATGGAATTTAAAAGTCAAATGTTTACCAACATTTTTCCACACTGAAAATTGATCCAGATAACAAGTGAAAGTTATTATAATCTATTCACTCAACTAAAAGAGACAAAAGACTCGAAGAAAGCGTAAGATAACATTAATTGTCTCCTCTTTTGATTTGAACAAGGTGTTGAATTATTTAGAGTAAAGCAATTAAAACTTTTTCTTAATTTTCTTGTTAAAGATAGCTTCAACTATACATCGCCAGTGAAAGTTTATTTACAATTGATATTATTGAAAACACGTGAAGAAAAATAATATATTTTCATTCTACTCAAGTAATATTTTTGACGAGGCAACGCGAAATAGTTTTCCCTTGATAATGATAACGTAACGCATTTTGATTATTTCATAAGACAGCTCCGCAAACTTTCATAAGCAGCTCGAAATATCACTGCGGGGCACAAAAATGCCTAAACTTCGTAATGGTCGAAACAAAAGGTAGCGTGCAGCGATTGATACGCACTCGATAAGGATCAGTTCATGAGCTACACAGTTGGTGTTTGCACAAAAGTGTCGCGCGCATGCGCATATCAATTAGTTCCGCTTGGAGTCCAGGCCGACGCTGGCGCGCGTCACCTCATCGCAATTACGCCTTGGTTGCACGATGTTTTCTTCCTTTTTCGCGCTTATTTCGACACACCCAAGTGCCGCAGA
The DNA here is from genome assembly GCA_020882685.1 of Aphelinus atriplicis. Classification (NCBI taxonomy): domain Eukaryota; kingdom Metazoa; phylum Arthropoda; class Insecta; order Hymenoptera; family Aphelinidae; genus Aphelinus; species Aphelinus atriplicis. The sequence goes on along the minus strand of CM037075.1, from coordinate 50,890,018 downwards.
GTAATGGGAAAGCTGGAAAAGGGGGCGAGAACAATTTTTTGTTGCGCGGTGAATATTCGAAAACGAGGAGAACGAGGAGAGTGCTTCAATAATGAATATAACGCGTAGAGGTGCTCGCCGCTAAGGAGGCGAGCGCGTCGATGGGTATACAAGTGCGTGCGAAATGAGACGAGCGCGAGGGCATCCACGGGCACGCAATGTTTTGCGAGGGAAGATTTTTCCCTGCTCTTACCGTGGAGAGATTCTGTTGACTGCAGACGTAATACTGCACTTTTTGACGGGAAGATTCAAAGCGCACAAAAGAGAGTACGGTTCGGAGACCCTATTGTGACCGTTGCAGATTTGAAACTCTCAATCAAGTTTTAAATAGATAAGAAAATTTTAGAAAAATAGATTATATGTGGTTATCGAATCCTATAGTCTTCAAAATAAATGTTCAATAAGGTTTCGAATCTCATTTGCAGTTGGCTCGTGGGACGGCTTATTGGACGTATATCTGTTGATAAATAAATATTGCTTCAAGAATTAAACTTAAGAATTAGCATTTTTCTTTAGGCTCTAGACACAATATTGAGCCATGACAAATAGTTGGACTAATAAACAGGTCTACTGGAGTGGGGACGTATGTGTATTTGGCTCTAAGCGACTTTATCACCTTTGAAATATTAAAATATAATTGTATATGAATCACTCAAAAGAAAAAACGAGGATTATTGATTGACAGGATCTAAGTAGTTAGTTACGATTAAAATTCGATTAGTGGAGTAATAACAATTTCAGAAATTTTAATGTTTATTCAATTTGAATCATATATAGCCTATTAAAATTCACGAATAATTACTGAGGGAAATATCCTACGAACAAAGGCCTATCAGTTATCAGAGTGAAGGTGTAATACCGAACAACGTTTTTCATTTTGCATACGTGTACGAGGTATGAACAGAGCGGCTAAATTCTGCTGCGCGTGGTCTGTGGAAATTGAAAAACTGCCAAACGTGTACGGCTGGATAAATAAAAATGTCTCGGCCCATGGAAGGTCCACCTATATCTATATTGTGACCCGGTGATCGACACGTATCGGATAGATGTGTTTGAGTGTTAGCAATATGAAGGGATCTGCGCGCTCTTACGAGCTTTGACGCTCTAGAGAAATCATACTTTTCTTTGGAGGCGTAAAAACGTTTGAGGCTGACCCCGCGTGTAATATGTACTGGTTGAAAAATGATAAAAATCGAGAAATAAAATGTCTTGCAATATACTCGTGAAGATTTTAATTTTTTACTGAAACGAGGAAAATTATTTCATTTTGATATTGTACTGTTTTTGAATCTCAAAGCTTATATCTCGAGAGTTTGTTAGGGAATTAGACGAAGTCAAGAGATTAACGATAATTTAAGTGTATACAATTGAAGCGAGAGGTCCTGCATAGTGCTTTTTCCACAAGGGAATTCATTGAGATATTTCTCGATTTCAAACGTATGACATTCAACTTTCTGTACTGAATAAATTGAATAGATATGTGTATCTGATACTGATTCCACAATCTATAATGAATAGACCATCGACGGTCGGGACAACAAAAAGTTGTAAGAATTTCCAATTTGTCCGTTAGTGAATCTGGTAAAATGGACAATATATTCTCGTACTGCAGTAATATTCGTAAGCAAAACTCGTTTTGTTATAAGTTTGTACTTTTGTTCACTGGTAACGCAGGTATCTACAAATCTTTCTTAATTTTTCTGCACCAACATAGTACGCGATTTCAGGTTTTTGCTCAGAAAATAAAATTTTTTCCTGCTCCAATTTGAATTCATATCATGAAGATAAAATAAATATTAGAGGGAGAGATGCGGAGAATCTTAGAACGAAACGCGTGGAGGAAATGACAGAAGTACTGTAATAGCAGGGCCCATATATGAGGCAGAACGAGAGAGTGACGAAGAGAGATACAAAGAGTTGACGAGATAGATGGTGGGAGAGAAGGGGACCGAATGTCACCGAGTGGCAACGGAACAAGCCGATGTAGAATCAGATGATCGGCTGGTCCGGTATAACATACGGTTTTACACATTACAACGCCATCGATGAAGTTTGTGAAGCGTGGCCAGTGCAGTCTCCCGCGTGCCGTGTGTGAGGTGGTGATATCTCAGTGTAAACAGTGCAGTTTTTCTTCGCAGTCGATTGCTTGCGTTGCAGCGAAATGAGCAGAACACAGGTGGAATTGGTGATCAGCTGTATTACGACTGTCTTTGCTGGCCTTACTACTAGTGACTGTGAGTATTTTTTAAGCTACTGTTTCCACGCCTAGTTTAGAATCATAAATATTTCGATAGATTCAACAATTTTAACTGAATATAATCAGATATTTAACATTTTTTTCAAGACGATTTTGGAACTTTGTTTTCTTTAACAGATATGAGTGTTTTTTACATCATAAGATATTTTATATAATATTTTGGATAGCATTTCTGATGTATTCATTAGAATATCCGTTCGTGATGCCACGTCTTTTTAACGTTATTTTGTACACCCATCAACGGATTCGCTATACAAATTTAATTAAATAGAACAAGCGTGGAAATGATAGACAGAGAATGAAGTTTTGGCAAATAAAACAAAAAAAACCATCCGTCGAATTATCCAATTTCTCTTCACGCTAAAAGGGTAATCAATGAAAGTTAACGAGGCAATCATCATAGTCACATTTTTCTAATTATCTTTCCTTCTCCATTCTTCATGTCGTCATAACTTCGCAGATGAGCCAAATGTCGACGTGCAGTAACTATATGAACATGCTACGAAAAAGTTAACGTCCTCTCGAGGACTGTCATACCGTTATATATAGTGATATGCCAGCGTGACCCGACACTTGCTTATAGTTCTCATATACTTGGAACGTTGCTCATCGAGGAAATTTTCTTTCATACGAACCTCTTCAAATTCCTCTTCAAATCGTGTTTTCGGTCAATAACAGCTAGAGGCATTTGTGCAATTTTAGATAGATTTATACTTCCGGAGGCGAGATATATTCAAGCTCAAAGTTTACAGGTTCAAAGCTCTAGAAATACGGTTGCATGAATAATTAATATGTCGACCCTCCCTATTCATAAGGACGTATCTCGGAGAGTCCCGAAATAAGGACGTATCTCGGGCGGCAGAATTATAAAGACGTATCTCGTGCGAGCGCAAAGTAAGGACGTATCTCGCGTGAGCGCAAAGAAAGGACGTATCTCGGACGAGCGCGAAATAATGTCGCAGCTCGTGGAGAATTGCGACTCAATATTGAATCTCACTTTGATTGAAAATTATAACCGATCATAACCGCAAATAAATCTCAAGCATAAAATTAAAACTCGGCAAACATGAAAGCGATCATGGGGGCGAGTCAAAATATGAAGCATCTGTATTTTTTTATTCATGACCCTGGTAGAAAATTAAGCATTTCTTGCCGTTAACACAATACCAGTTAAGTAAGAACTGGCTGAAATCATTAGCTAAAAGTTATCCGAATCTCTTCGTTAGCGGGATATTAACAGTATTTTATGCTACGAATCCGTCCCTTCGTTACCAAGATCTTAGCAGTATTTTAAGCAACTACTTTAACAAGAATGCAGCTAAGGATATTAACACTAACCAATTCTTAGCTAATAAATGCTTAACGTTTCTACCAGGGGAGTCAAAAGCACAGAAACGATGGTCAAGAGCCTATCTGGCATTTATATACGTGGAATCACGGTGGCTCTCTGCTCGACTGCGCTGGACTGCGCTAAGACTATAGTATGTATACAGGCGAAGCTGCTCTGACTGCAGTCGCGAGACTCACGAGTCGCGAGCGCTTAGCAACTAGTAACAAGACGCAGTTTTTCGTCTCTCGTTATTGGCTTGTAGTTTACATTCCAGAAACCGACTAGCCAGAATCATATGATGCTCACGGTGGAGCGTGTTCTTATTTTTGGTTTCCATATAAAACTGGCCCTACAGAGGTGCATGCCGGGAAATCCGGGATTCGAACCCCGAGTCTTATCCACGAATTGAGCCACCGGCCGCGGCGCGCGGTGGCTCGTTCCACAGTTGATCACTGCAGTAGCCGGTGTCAGACTCGAGCGCTACCGTCAACTTCTTAAATCAGAACCAGAGTCATATCGACAGTGTACTACAGTGCTTATTATGGATGTTATTAATGAACTTGCAGTGAAACGTGTAAGGTACTCGAGTGGCATAGTGGTATAGTGATCAGAATTGGTCTCCTGCTGTTTTTAGAAGATTAATACGACTGAGTGACTCGTGACTGGGTTTTATCTTCGTGTGTAAACTTCATTAGTTGATTTTATACCGTTGAGATACTTTCTTACTTCGCAATTCTCCGAGCTACGATATTATTTTGCGCGTACCTCCGAGATACGTCCTTACTTTGCGCTCACGTGAGATACGTCCTTATCTTCTGGCGCTCCGGCGTCTCGCGAGATACGTCCTTATTATTCTGACTCCCGAGATACGTCCTTATGAATAGGGAGGGTCGATGTATCTACTCTTATGTATATTAACAGTTATCATTAAATTTAATCATCTTGATCCTAACATATTACATTTTGAAAAAATATCCTCTGAAGATCAAAAATGATTTTCTTTGTAATCAAATAGATTATGTTCGATTTTAGAGACTACTGTTGCAACTTTCAAGTATACTTCAGTGAATTTCTTATGGCCTGTAGAGTAAAGTTAACTCGTGATTTGAATGATTTAGACCTAGCGACACGAATTGAGTAGGATAGATAAACATATAGGGAGCACTTGAAAAGGTCACTACCTGGGATTCCGTTCGGGGACTTTGAACTGAGCAGACGTCCTTTCTATATGCTCTCTTCTTTCCATGGATTATCTCCTAAGCCCTTTTCGTTGACGCGTTTTCGATGCCAGGGTTCTTGAATGTCGACCAGAAATATGATTACCACCGGATTATTTAATTACTCGCCATCGTATTAAGATAATAACTAGTAGTATAAATTAACTAGGAATTTTAGCAACTTGGAATCATAATTAGCAAGTACTGATTTATATGTTTACTGTTGTTTGCTAATTCAAGCTCGATACATATTGTTCGTTACTAAGATGTAGTGGCTGGAGTAATAACTAACGGGCAATGGATCTTATGAATTATCTGATTATAGTCGTGAACTGTTGGTCTCATTTGTGTGATTCACATTGAGTTGTGGCAGTGTGATTATTGGAACTTTACTATTCGCTAATTGGAATAAATATGTGCATATTTATTTGCTGATAAGCATTCGGTATTGATTGTTTGCTATGAAGAGCTGTGGAAGTTTGGATTTGCGGAAACGAGATTATGTCTGAGTGGAAGTGATTCATTTGATTTTTTCACCAATAATTCACTCACGATGAAACACAATTACGAATGAAATGTGAAAGTATAAAATACAAAATAAATAATTGAAATATCGTTAGAATGAGCCGAGCAAAGCGCGCTTGAATGCAGCTGTAATTGACAGCGAATGAGTGGAGATTGTTCGTCAGAAAGCATTGTCATCGTGAATTCTCGGATAAGAATCATTCCCAATTTGTTTCTTCGAGTTAATCAAAGTAATGTTTTCGAACTATAATTGTAGTTTGGTGAGGTGAGGCCCTTCATAACATTTTCTTCCAATATAAAACACGATGGAAACGTTAACAGACAACAATAGAGTCGTAGATATGGAGCGCAGGCGCATTCACAACTCTTTTGGTTTACATGTTTGAAATTGCGCAAGTCGTCTAACTAATTTTCGATTGAAAATCATTTTTTTGGGTGAGAATTTAGCTGTAATCGAGAGGTAGGTTAACATTTAATCGCTATAAATTCCGCCCATTCCGCCACCGGCATGGCTACACAGACACGAAGAGCGAGTTAAATGAATCATATAAATTGCGGTCTTGCGCACTTCAAAAAGCTTTTTAACTTCCTGCATGGAATTCGCGAAGAATGGCACGCGAAAACTTGCAACGCTCGCACTGCCTGCGGTTAGCAAACATTTTCCTAAAATCGCTTAGCCTCGCTCAGGTACATAATATAGGCTCGATAGACCCCTTGATCATCAATTAAAATAATCGCGTCAAATTGATAAAAAGTGCTAGAATTTATACCTTGCTAGAATCTATGTTATCAAGGGAATTTCCAAAAATTGTTGTGCAAGCAATCGTAGCAATTCCATTTTAAAATAACAGTTGAAAAAAGCTTTTATCTGTTGTCCTTCTGTATTGTATGCTACAGTCCCAAACTAACAATAATGATTCCTTACAGATGACACTAGATATTTTCAAATGACTATGTATATGTTATTAACTTTTAGAGCTTACTGTACTCGGTAAGATGCTTGAAAAACAGTCGTGCACGAGGTTGTGCATCATTTAATTTTATTTGTGTCCCAGTACTCGAGTCTTTGGGGTACATTTGCCCTAATGTTCATTTTGATCTTTTATTATAATTATTATAATAAATACATTATTATAAACAATTTTTTATTCTCATCCCTTATTCGCGAACTTCAATTTATTCTTATTCAAGAAGCATCAATCATCAAACTGGACTCTCATGGTATGGTATCAACAAACCAGCCAATACTTTGGTTGCTTAAGCTACTAACCGTCAATACTTTTCTAAATCTTCGTAATGTTCTGATTAAGTTTTTATTGACTTAATCGAAATAAATTGAATCATCAAATTTCTTCAAGTTTTATTATTAAGCTCTTAATAATTGAACTTCACTAGAAAGATACATATACCAGTTGGAAAATTCTGTTAGTAGAATGAAAATAGTTTTTCGAGTATAGCGTTCGCCCCGAAGTAATAATTATATTATACCGAGAGAGTTGAAGAACTATTGAACTCCCAGGAAAACAAGCAAACGATAAACCAATAATTGGAGAGAGTCAAATTTCTAATTTTTTATTATAATGATAGCCATGCTACAGATAATAATGAAGTAGTCTGGGTACTCATCTTTATTGAAATTAATTTGCAATACCTTATTGCTCTACAATTTTCATTTTCAAGTGAAACGGCGCATACTTTGATGACGCGCTCTGACTGGCGCGAACATTTTATCGCCCAATAGACTAATACGTATATGCGATTGAAGTACGCTTGTAGTATCATGGAGTTTGTGGTTTTTAGATAATATGTACCAATTTATCTACTCAAAGCTTGTAAGTCACTAAAATATTTGCCATAGAAATCTTTCTTGAAGGTATTAATTTTTTCAAAAGTTTCATCTTGTAAGAGTATTTTTGCCAGGAGTGAGCCTAGTTTTTCTAGTCTTGTCTGACAAAACTTCGATCAGACTACTACAATCTATGATAATTATATTGGTTGGGTATTCCATGGGCACAAAAAGCTTAGGAGCACACTCCCACACATCATCAAAAGTACATTCCACGAAGTTCGTTTCTTCGAAACACTGAAACGGAGAGGAGGTTTAAAGAGAATCGATGTTTGATAAAAATGACATAGCTTCTCGAAGGGATGAGCTCACCACATCGAAACAATTCAACCGCGGGGGAATCGAGTCGGAACATTTTTCCGCAGCTAAATCAAACATTCATCACGGCGATGCGCAACAATCGACACGAAGGAAAAACAAGTGATATTCCACGGGGGATAGCGGAGCCGCGTCCATAATCTCGCGCTCGGAATCTCAATTGATCTCGTGTTCCCTATCGAGATTCCGCGGCCGTTTGGCCGGACCCCATCGGACGCGGATCCGGAATACACACATCCCTCCAGTCCGTCCAATCGACTCGATCTGCGCGCACACACATCGGGAGTGGGAATTGCGGCACGGCGAGCGAGCACATATCACATAGGGAAAACGACGAGCGCGGAATCCCGTGGCGCGATTAATCCGGTCGCGGTACGGCGCGCGTAAAAAGAAAAACGACGAGCGCGAGTGGGCTGCAATTTGTTCCGCTCGGACCGCGCCGTCGCATAATCGTCGTCGTCGTCGCACGCGGCAACGCGCCGCCCTTTTGTCGCGCAACGGCATCTCGAGAGCGTAATTCCACGCGATCGCGTAATAAGTGCGACACGGCGGACGAGAGCCGTAGGGGGCGCGACACCGCGAGAAGGCCCGCACACTCGGGGATTTTTACAGCTCGAGAAAAGGGATCCGGGGGGTGCGGAAGACTCGTACAGCCGAGAGTAGAGCCGAGGAAGAATGAGGCACGCGTACGTGCAGCCCACGGGCTCGCTGAGAATGGAGGCACGCGGAGGAGAGCAGAAAGCCACTCGCTCGAGTATGCCGATTGTTTTTTTGAAAGTGCATATGCGAGAGAGAGGGAGAGAGAGAGAGAGAGAGAGAGAGAGAGAGAGAGAGAGAGAGAGAGAGAGAGAGAGAGAGAGAGAGAGAGAGAGAGAGAGAGCCGCTCGGAGCTGCTGCAGCCCGGGCATAGTGTAATGTGTATGCGTGAAACGAGACGCGCGAGTTTTTTCCCTTTGTGCCCGCACTTTTAATGCGCTGCTCTGGTTTTTCGATAATGGCCTGGCTTGTTGCGCTTTGTCAAAGGTTTTTTGCGCCGTTTTAAATGGATATTTTGGACTACGGCGACGGAGACTTGATATCGTATTGCAAGAGCGGAATCTAATTAACAAATTGGAAAGTTTCTGGAGTTTCCTCGTTCACTATAGTCGGTCGACAAAAAACAATGGAAAAACATATTGATATACGTTTTCGGGCTAGACAGATACCGCTCAACAATACATAGCACCCAAACGATCCCATTTCATTTGGTTAGTTTAGCTAGTATACCTTCTAAATTTGGAATAGTAGAAATTGCGTAACTGGAGTTAATCAATTTTTATGACTTTTCCAATCAAGTACCGGAATGGGAAAGATTCTTCAATGGGCTCGCGCAAACCCTACAACGTTACAGCTTTAACGAAATTGATAATTTTTGAAACATTTGAATTGGAATTTCATATGCACCAACAGCTCTTCAATTGGTAATGATTTTTAATAAAGTTTCCCTGGCTATCGATTGATCCTATTGGGAAATGTTATGCGACCCCAGACATTTTTCAATTCCCATGACTACTTATAGGTTTCGATCCATGAAAATTATATAAGCTCATTCCTATCAAAATCCATTAATTGAATTTTAATGAATAAAAAAAATCAATGAGAATAAAAATGTATTAGGTGACGTTACTAGGCTAAAGTGATGTAGCAGAATTATATTTCAGATACTTATAGATAGTTTTGTATGTACAAGAATACTTTTCTAATGAAACAACACCAAGGTTGATAGGTGTAAATTGCTATCTGTCTGTTTCTCCAACGATTCTATATGTATATCAATACATACTATATTTGTCTCTATAATATAAGTTATCTGATTAGGACACTTGCATATCATTCTCTAAAAATATATATCTCCGAATAATATAGACGTCATATCGCATTATTTATTTATTTTTTTTGTGACAATGTGCATCTTTGATATTTGTTCTCAAAAGACGTTCTGCCCCATTTTCACGATTTAAGAATATATGTGCTATTCCTAGTATCACTTTTTTCGCCACTCTCCGTTGATGGATGGGGTCTCCGAAGAAGTAGATTGGTAGACAGAGGGCAGCTTCATTATTTTCCGCAGCTCTGCTGTGAAAATACGGTAGTACGCCTCTCGAATGAAGTTTCGAGTGCAATTGTTTTGAAATCACGTACTACCAGATACACGGGAAAGACCAAAACGTGAGCCGAATCTCGTTTGACTCCCAGAGTTGGCAAATCTCGTGGGGGATGGACAATTTTTATCGTATAAAATCCATATAAAACATAAAAACATCTTTCTCGCATATTATATCAACGCATTTCCTCCTCTAATGATATGCGATCTATATATAAGTTATGGAAACTGCTGACCATTTGAAAATTCGATTGAATTCTCCATCGAACGATGGACTTGAGAAAATATTCGAGAACGAAGGGGACGTACGCGTAACGTTATTTCGCTCAGAGTACAAATCAGGCCATTTGAATTTCCCCCGAGTCTCGAAGGTTTACACGTCATATATCCGCAGCCATGTACATCGCGTGTAGTCTCATTCATTTTACATTCGTCATCCTTACATCACCATACATCCCGCAACTTGGAATTTATTCAGGGGTATATATCGGATTTGAATGGCTCGCGAACTGCGCGCGGTCGAAATCGCGCTGTTTCGATAAGTACCTACTCGCCGCCCCCGTTCTCGAACCGGAGAGCAGTCAGGGCAATCAACGGAGCATACGATCCAGTTCGATAAACAGTCCCGCCTCTCTCTCGTAGCGCCGGGCAACATTCGCTATTCCCACGGCCACAGTCCAACGATACCCCGGATTGTGGGCGGCATCGATACTTGGATCGCTCGGGAATCAGCTGGATCAGGCTCGAGCTCGCGATCGAACGAGAGCGGCGCGTTTATACGTGCACACACACACACACACACACACACACACACACATATATATATATATATATATATATATATATATATATATATATATATATATATATATATATATATATATATATATATATATATATATATATATATACATACACATATTAGGAGAAGTCGCGCGGACAAAGCGCGGAGGAGGCGGAAAGGAGGAGAAGAGCCGCTCGCGAGCTATACCGAGGGAATGGCGGAGATGAGCGGAGCGAGAGAGAGAGAGAGAGAGAGAGAGAGAGAGAGAGAGAGAGAGAGAGAGGGGGAGAGAGCGAGCGAGGCTCAATCAATACGCATATCTCCAGCCTCCGTCTCTCCACTCGCCCCTACCACCTCGCCGCGGTCGGCCTGGCAACGGCGCCTGCGCCCAGAGGCGCTTCCTCCCTCGCCCCAGCGCTGCACATATATATGTGCCACGTCGCCGTTGCCGCGCCGCCAAAACCGAGTCGGCTTTTTATTTTCCTCTCGGCTTTTTAACGCGCCCACAGCGGCCGACCGGGGGCAGCTGGCCCACTTTTGTATACCTACCCGCCAGCGTCGCGAAAGCCTCCCCCACCCCGCCCCTGCAGCCTCGTGTCCCGCGTGCAGCCCTCTCCTCGTTCGCCGAGTCGCGAGCGCCCCTTTATCGCCGTTTCCCGCTCGGCTCCAGCTTTTACGCCGACGTGCGCAATTACTTTGTAAATAAACATATACATATACACAAACGCGTTGCAATTGCCCCTAAACACGGTCCGGTCGCCAATGTGGGTTCTTCAATTTTTCATCCCGCTGATGGTTCGCTCGTGATTGTCGCTGTTTAGCGGATGATCACTCCAGGATTGGTTGCCGTTTCGTCGAGTCGAGATGGTTCGCAACCATCCGAATGGCTACTCCGCCCGAGCTCGAGTGCCTACTTCTATCCATTCGAGTATAGGTGTTTGCAGCGTCGTTTCGATTCCGACGCCCGACGATATACGTTTGGCATTGTTGCTTCGGGCGGTCCAGACGACAACGTGCGTCTCTCGAAGCATATACCCAATCGACCTACGCGAGATTCAATGGCCCGTCAGTTTTCGAGGCAGTGACAATATTTCGGTCGACAAATAAAGTGCACCGGTGGGGAACAACCGGTGGACAAACGACCGACACACGATCGAGTGATATACCTACTCGAATCATTTCGAATTCGTACAACGTAATGTTCCCCGGTCGATTGGCCCGCGCGCGTAACGAATAGCCGAAAGTTCGCAGCCTAGAGGATGTAAAATTTTCCCGCTCAACTTTGCCCCCTCGGCTGCGACCCGGTATACACATATAGCACCCCACGAGAGTGAGAGAGAGAGAGAGAGGGAGCCGGTAAACTTTGAAGCCCGGCTTACCCCGCGAGTGGCCCGCAGCAGGGACGTTCAAACGGAAAAATGATATCGGCCAAACAGCGAGAGATCCCCTTTGCGACGACGGCGAGTGGGCCGCGTTTAAAGCCCCTAATCTAGGAGTTTTCGAGTCGCCTCTCGTCGAGTGGCTCCGCGCGCTGCACACGCGTAAATTTATACCCCCGTTCCGACTGCACGCGCATCAGCCGCAGCCGCGAGTGTAAAAACTCATATACGGCCGCTCAACTCGCGGGGGGGAAAAAACTTGGAGTAGGTGGGCTCGCGAAAACTCGTTAACCCGCAAGCTCGGCGGCCGGTACGGAGCAAAGAAGCTCGCGTGTATATATATAGCCGCGCTCGCGCACACGGGGGCACACGGCTTATTATGTGCCGAGTGCACGGCGTGTACATATATGTATATAGTGTGCGCGCGAGTGTATGCGACGAAGAGAAACGTGTTGAGCCCCGTGTCCCTCTCGCGGGCCAAGCGGTGCGCGCGCACGGCCGCCTGCACCCCCCGCGTGCACCTACACACTGACAGACACACGTGGGCGAGGGTGGCCGGGGGCCTGTATATACGCTCGTTTCCGCGACGGGCTACTCTCTCCCCGTCTGTGTGTCAGTGTGGGCGTGTGTATATGTAGGTGGATTTGGGATTAATGAGTGGGGGGAGCAGCCTGGCGATCATAGCCCGTTAGGCTTTCGTATGGGAGCGTTGACTTTTCAGCCGAGTTTTTTTTGCGACTCAGCCGCCCCGGCGATTGATCGTATCGATCGTGCTGTTTCCGGTGTAAATCACACCGTTATCCGAATTATCAGAGGATAGAATGATTGGAATCGTCGAAATTTCACTTGATTCTCCTCCTTTCACTTATATCGTCCTCTTCCGTATAAGTTAGATTTATATGTTACTCGTCGTGGTACAGTTTTCGAGATGCATCTTCTATTCTTTACTCGTTATGTTAAGGAACTACACGGTTCCGCATACATTCTTCTTACTGTGTGAAATATTATTTATAGTATTCATGCAGACTAATAGAATTTCACTTTAACAATTTATTATGGCAATATTCGAATAAATCTCATGTCGCTACAGTGTTGGATTAACGAATTCGAATTCTCAATTGGTCGTGCTGAAAAATTTAACATCAAATGTTTATCTTATTTTCCAACTCTGGCGATGAAAAATACCAGTCGGATATACGTGCGAAACGTGATTCTGTTTACGAGTGTAAACTTGTCACCCGAGTCAAGTGATTGGTGTCAATCACATGTGTGCTGAACGATATTTTGCATCAAAATGGGTTGAAAGATGAGGTTAAATATTCAATTTTCAAAAGAAGTGGTAAAAAAATTTTATCTTTTCTATTTTTTGTCAAATAAAAGCATGTGTACTTTTCAAGAATATTCTCACCAGTATTCAATTTCTGGTTTCACATTCTTGTTCTCTTGCGAAGGAAGCTCATAAAGAGGGGGAGAGGAAGTGACTTATGAAATATTAATTCGAATATGTTAAAATAGAGGATAGAATTTCTCGCTACGGTCCAAGTATGGTATGGGGTAACCAAAATTCAGTTGTCAAAACATCATGATAAGCGTTTCTATGTATTTCTTGCGTAGATATCCCACTCTGCGGACCTTTATTAATTATCCGCAAAATCTATAGTCAACTTGAAATTTGATTCGAACTCTTTCGAGAGATTTTCAGATTTAATAATTACCCCTTGTATTATACTGCTTCTTGGAATGGTTTCGACAGTCCTGGAGAATTCAACAGAGTGAAAGACGTATTAATACCAAAACCAATATTTTTCTTCTCCGTGGGGTGGCCAGTAATGAAGAGAGAATTCAATAACGCCATTAATGAAAGCGTAATAGCCTTCGGATGGTATTAATGCCGCGAGCGATTTCGTATTCTCATTACTGTCCTCGCAATGGTGATTGGGCAGCATCGAAACGAATCAATTACCAGTTTGTTTGATTAAAAAGATGAAAATTGAAATGCACTGAGCTTAATATGGAATTGAGTATACGTTATACCCGAACTGCGGTGCGTTTTCAATCTTCTCCCAAATTCTAGGAGAAATCTTTCGTAAACATTCAAATCCACAAACCAAGATCCTCACTCGAGGTACGTATCTAAGCGTTGTTCGAACCGTAAATAACGTTTCGTGCGTAAATTTCCTCTCCTCCTTCGGTTTGTCTTCTTTTGCAAAAAACAATCGGTACGCAACTAAGAGATTTGGTCATGTCGTAAGGTGTGGGTGCGCGGCTGCACGTCACACAGGGCCATCCGTCGAAGGGAAAGTTAGCAACGCACTCGAGGTAACGATCGTGAGAATCGAGTCGGTTCGGGGACTCGAATCTCCAGCTAACGCTGGGAGGAGGGGGGTGGGGAAGTGTCGGCTCCGGAGAAGAAGCCGGAGAGCAAACGCGGACGGGGAGCAGCTGGCGCTTGGCTCGCGTAAAGCTCCGTGTGCCGCGGCTAGAGGGGGGTTGGCCGGGGGGTCGCGCGAGCGGCGTCGCGGGGGTTGCGCGTGCGTCGTGCGCTCGCTCTCCCACACACACACACACACACATACGGAGGTACTCGGAGCAGGCAGCGCTCTCCCCTATCCCGGCGTCCGTGGCGCTGGCGCGCGCGGCTGCACGCTCCGTTGACCCGGAGACTCTTCGGCCATCAGTACAGCCCGGACAGCTGCAGCCGGAGAGTCGCGCGCGCTCGCTCGCGCCCCCCCGGCCCCCCAAACTCCCGAGCTGGGTCCCGTGCCGTAGCAGCCGCCCCGTCCCCGACATGGAGCTGCCCTAGGACGAGCCTGCCCGCGCACCCGACAAAGTAAGTCCCAGCAGCAGCCCTTGCCAGCTCCGACCCCGGGTGCAATAGCTCCTTTGTCGCACCGGCCAACCTCGCGCACGTCCCGCGCGCCTACCTTCGACTCGTATATCTTGGCCCGAAATCGGGGGGGAGGCCCGCCGGCTCGCTGGGCTGCACTAGTCAGCCAATGCTCCCGCTGCTAATTATCGTCCGTTCACATCCGAACGTTTGCCAAGTCCTCGGTCGCTTCCTCGTAGCACCGCTCGTCACCGGATTCACCTGTTTGGCAGTCTGTTTCCCCGCGAGTCCCTAGAGAGTGCGCACACTGCACACACACACGTACACACGTTACCCCCGACGCATCCGACCAAATTGCACGTCTCGTTAGCCAACGACGGGCAGCTAATGCACACGTAATACCTGTTCGACCTGGCCGCACACGACTACGCCACTGTCTCGCTGTCCCGGATTCGAGTTAAACATACACGGTGCTACTTCCCGCTCGCGACCCCCTCCCCCACAGCGTACACGTATGTATGTTTCTCTTTTCTCTCGCTCGGCTCATCTCCCTTTGTGTGCGCGCGAGCTTTTTCTCGTGCGCACGCCGAAGGTTGCAGGTGTTTCCGCGACACAATTTTTCACCCCCCCCTTCTCCCTTTCTCCGGCTTGTTCCAATTCGCTCGACGCGAGATCTCTCTATTTCACACGGCTGAACATTCCTCCCTTGAACCGTTTGTTGTTGTTGTTGATGTTGTGACGAGTGAAGAGGTCGTACGGATGGGTAACTCTTGCCAGGGTAAACGCGAGTGTATTACGTTGATTCGCTCGTAAATATACTCGAGAGAATGTTGATATTGACTTTTAGTGGAAATATACTGTAATTAAATGATTAGCACAGTATGAATGAAGCGAATGATACTTTCGGTTTCTTTTTAGTCTGGTCCCGATTTTCTCTTTTCCTCCCCCGATTTCTAGCTTGTCCGGGAACGCGCGTGTGATGTTTCCGCGCGCTCTATAAAAAGCAAAGTAATGGGGTAGTTTCGGGATGTCAGTTTTATAGGGATGGAGACACGAATCATGGCGCGCGAGGTAGCTCGCGTATTAACGCCTACTAAATTCACGAGATTCGTTCACCTCACACTCCTATATTTCATCATCAATTTTAGTTGGCTTGTTCCCAAGCGGATTACCGCATGCAGTTAGTTGCTTGTATGTATATATAGTGGCGAGTCGAATTTGCAAATTTCGAGTACCATGGAACATCGAACAATATTTCACAACTCAACGGATAATGATAATATCATCGTATCTCACGGATATTCAAACTTTTCAAATTAAACCGTAATTTTGAAAGTCAGCACGTTCAGTATAACTTAATAATGTCACGTCGAAAAACAGTACGGAGCGAGACGTTAAAATCATAACAAGTCGACTCGTATTCACCTATCACCCCGTGAATTGCCAAATGCCAAACTATACTAATCCGAAAATCCTTCACTGCCTGGAACAGTCTGACCGGCACTCGAAGCTACATATTGTGAGAATCGAACGGGGGCAAAAAACCTGTCGGTGTGCAAGGCTACGGGAGAACAAGTGTAAAACGAGAGAAAAAAACAGCGGCAGAGGCATGGCTGTTGGGGCAAAGTACGGCGGCGGGGGGGGAGGAAGGGAGAGACACGAGATCGCGCGGCGATAACGGCTTTCACCCCTCGCTCGCTCGCTCGCTCGCGCGGGCGCAGGACACTCGTCGCGCGGCTCGTCAGTATACAGCTCTCCATTTTCGAAAATTCTCTCACTGTCGGCTGGCTGGCTGGCTGCCCCCCCCCCCGCCCGCCGGCTGCAGCGAGCCACCCTCTCGTCGAGGTTCTGCTCTCCGCAGCTGGGGAGCGTATCCCCCCACCCTCCAGACCTCGCTTATTTGCTCTCGCGCGTGCAGCGTCCCTCGTTTGATTTCGCCCCGCGGATTTGTGCATTATTAAGAGAGCCGACCGCGAGTCACCCTCTCGTATTATTGCACGCGCGCGCCATTAATTATTGCGCTCGCGCCGGATTTTTAATGGCACGTGTTCTCGCGACCGCCGATTCGAGCTTTGTTTTCTTTTTTTTCTCCCCCCAAGTGATTCGTCGATATTGACGGCGTGATTCCGTGTGTCCAGTCCGCGGGGTTGGTCACATTTGAACACCGGTGTGAGGGCCCTCCCCGCGCGCCGCGGCACATGTTGAGTATACGTTACAACGAATCGATTGCCGCGCGGCTGCTCTCTGACACGGTGCGGCCACGGGATTTACAGTGTGAGTCTATCTCATTTATAGCCGCAGTCTTTTCTCTCTCCAACTCGGTCTGTTTCTCGCTCGCCGACGCCTGCGTAGATGAGCGCCTTGGCTTTTTCTCAGCACGCAACACCCAAGAGTGATGGAGCTCGTATAAATACATATACTTACGAACCCCGCGATCGACTGGCTGCCCTCGAGCTTCCACGGCCGCGCGCCCACGCGGGCAGTCTTAAAAATTAACGAAAACACCGCCAGCCGTAACTCTCCGGCAGCCTCTGGCAAATTAATCAAAGAATGCACCTGGGACAGCGTGCCCGACGATCCTTCCTCCATCTTTTCGTCCCTCCTTATTCGCCTTTGTTCCGAGAGGATAATGTATAGTCGTGCACGTGAAACTGTATCTTGAAGCTTGTGAACGTCGTGAGCTGTATTACATTCGTCAGTCGGATTGGCTGGAATGCAGTAATCCCGTTCTAATGCACTCGTGATATTTACAAGACAAAGCAACTTTACACTATTATATACATCTAGGTACTGTGTATGATATGTTTAGGTTTCCCATTGTGAAACAATTTTTTGCTAATCAAGTTGAATAGTTTATAATGCACGTTATTGTCGAATTAACTTGAACAGAATCAATATGCTAATCTGTCAATCAATTAATCTCGAAAGGAAGACAAAATTCACTCAGAGGGTAGAGTAATTGGAATA
Source organism: Aphelinus atriplicis (assembly GCA_020882685.1). Lineage (NCBI taxonomy): Eukaryota > Metazoa > Arthropoda > Insecta > Hymenoptera > Aphelinidae > Aphelinus > Aphelinus atriplicis. The sequence goes on along the minus strand of CM037075.1, from coordinate 50,872,386 downwards.
TAATAGTGAAAGAAGCCGGAAAGCCTGTTCGATTTTCAAAGTGATTCTCTGCCCTATCCGTTTGAACGAATCGTCGAAAGTGAAAAAGTGAAAAACCCAAGCCTCGAGCGTGTGTTATTAGGGGAGGGGTGGAGAAGGAGAGATGAGCCGTGATATAGGTCAAGTTTGCCAAGTGGTCATTGACGAATTCTCCCCGCGCACAGAGGAAAAAATATATTTGGATGAGATTGCATATTACGCTGAATATAGCACGAGCAAAGCCGGCGAATGAAATCTGACGGATATGCGCGCGCTCAACTCGAATAAATGAACGAACGATTCGCGCGGATGAATCCAATTTGCGAATCGCCTCTTCCGACTCAAGTGTGACTTTTCAAATGCTCCGAATTCGATCCAAGCGAATCGGAAATATATACTCGAATCGCATTGCTCGGGCTAATCAGATCGAGCGCCCATTGGACGCGTGAGCCGTCTTTGGAAAATTGGCTCGCGCGGCTGCGATGAATCCGCCGGGCGGAAGGGCCATTAGGCAGTGCTAAATCTCGGCCCCTCCCCGGGAGGTTTCAAACGGGCGAAGGCTCGAGCCGATAGCTCCGAGCTTGGCGATTTTCAATAAGGGCTCGCGCACGTCTGCCGGGCTCGGGGCAAACAAAGTGCCGGGCATTGAAATTCCGGCCGAGTCTTTGCTCGTTCTCTCCCCCTCGCTGGCGTGTCGCGTCGGGCGCTCCAGGAGCCGCGATCCGCTGCACACTTTTTCTGCACTCGGTCGAGGGGGCCCGCGAGGCATCGGCGGCTCGGGCGCTAAACCGCGAGAGGCGGCTCGGATGCTCCCCCTCGCTCGCTGCTCTCGCCTTCGTCTCCTCTCCTGCGCGCCGGCGGGGCGCTCGAAAGAAAGCACACCCACGCGAGAGAGCGAGCGCAGGGGCGCGCGCGCGCCGGCAGGAAAATGTTCCCCGGCGTCTATCCTTTCCTGCCCATTTTACACACGCGCACAATGTCGTTGTTCCAACGGCCCTGCTGCTTCTTCCGCCCGCGCGGCAAGCCACGCGCCGCTGCACGCTCGTCGTGCAGCTCGAGATAATGTTATCTTAAGAGGCTGTCGTCGACGCGCGGGATATGCTGCTCCTTTGTTTGCTCTCTGTCTCTCTCGTTGATTTCGGGCCGTTGTGCTGTTTTGCGCGCGCCGGCTACTCCGTCTTCTGGAACATATTGCCATGGAAGTTGGCGGAAGAGCAAGCGATATTGTTCGTGACGGTTCACAAAGCGACTGATTAAATGGGCGAAAGACCGCTGCCAGAATGATGTATCCGTGCTGTTTCGCGTACGTGCGTGTTCGTGTTTTTAAAATTTGCGCTTTAATGAATGGCACAAATAAACTTTGTGCGTGCACTCGATCTCCACACCGGATCTGCGCGCGGCTCGTTTAATTTGTGGCAAAAATTTGAATTTTTATATTGCTGCTTCGAGATTGAATCAAAGCGCTAATGAATATGCCCTTGCGAATTCTCCCCGACTAGAAAAGCGCAGCAAATTTTTTATCAAAAATCCAATCCAATTAAAAATACAAGTAAAAATAGCTCAATCGATTCATTATAGCTTGCTTATAGAAGGGCATATTTTTTGCCACCTACTTTGAAAAGTTTAGCGCAAATGTTATATCTCTCGAGTAAGGAATCATGTTAAATTGGTATGCCACAGATGTACACAACATGGTCGCATAAGCCTTTCGAGATTGTTGAGAAAGTATCGTCAACTCGGGTCTAAGCATATGAGCATTCACCCCGAGATTTCGCTATGGCAGCCGGCGTCGAGTCGCGGAAGGCTCAAAGAAGATAATCGGTGCTCTCGGCGCTCGTCTCATCAGCGCGTGCAAGCGCGGGGTAGGTAGTGGCGCGTATAGAGTGGCGCGGATATCGGGCGAGCGGCAAAGCCGCTAATCCTCGGCTGGAGCTGGAAGCCGAATGTTCGGCGGGTCGCGCTTAGAAAGAGCAAAGAGTGTGGAGCGCGCGTCGGGCTGAAAGCGAGAGCGGCGTGATTAATCGCGGCGGCGCCGCGCGCGCGGCATGTGGGTCACGAGTCGCGCGCTCGCCTAACGAGATAGAGTCTTTCAGCACAGCGTAGCTAAGCCTGTTAAAGAGCCTTCCCGCCGCACCGCGCGTCCCTCCCGCGCAGTCAGGTGTAGGCCAAGAGGAGCAGAGGCCCCTCGTCCTCCAGCGGCCGACCTTTTCAAATTCCTCCCCGCGAGCCCGGAGAGAGAGAGAGAGCGGCTCTCCCCCGCACTTGTTGGGCATGAGTAACCCTTCCGAGGGCTATAAGCGCACGCCTCTAGCAGCTCGTTCCTCGGCCGACGCTTACCATGGACGGACGAGATACTGCGGTGCGTAATGCGATATGTTGCGCGCGCGATGCTACAACCGACGATCACGGTGAATTTACCTCGTCTGGTCGTACTCGGCTACTTCTACTTCGATGAGCGCGAGCAGCTCTATTTTGCCGGGAGAGTAGTTGCTCACGAGAGAACGAATCGATGACGATTTTAAGCTTGCCGCGCGCGCTTTCTCTCGAATAAAGCGACGTGCGTGGTGCGGGCGGCCGTGACAGTGGTCAGGACGAGAATAACAGTATACTCGATTTCGTCAAGTGGCCGGCGCGCGCGCGCGCACTCGACCGACTGTTTGCCGGTCTGATTATTCTTGAAACGAAACACGACGAGCTAGAGGCTACGAAAGCAACTGTGCAGTTTGGAAAACTGATACAAACGGATAAAAGTGTGTCTTTCATTTATGTATCTGTCGGCGAGTCAACGATCGAGGTCAGCTTCGAGACACACGTTGCGTTGTTTTGATTGACCCGACGATTTAGCCTTACATGTGGACATTTGAGTGGTTCGCTTCTGGAGTTTTTTTTTCTGTAATACGTCTATAGTCTGCGAAGTTATCCGTACATCTAAAAATCATACTTTCCAAGGAATTTCTTCGACTGCAGTTCGTTTACAGATATCTAGTGGAGATTTAATATCGTTCCACCCTTCCCGATACTCAACTCATTTGTTTTGGGCAAGTATGAAGAGCACGTCCGGTGCGGCTTCGCGCGCCGTTCGAAATTCGCGTTAATAAGGTGTGCATAACGAGCAATGGAAATTCATCGGGCACTAATGAATATTTCGCGGTGGCAACCGAGCGGTCTGCCCAGCATCCTCTTCGTCCGCGCTCTTCACCTCATAAATATTCCCTTTGACGGCTGGGGGGGAAGAATAATATTGTGAACTTGTGTGTACATATACGATAGTATTGATCCGTCGTGCGCCGCGAGAAGCTACTTTGTGCAACGGGGAAAAAAATGACGATCAACAAGCCAATCTATAAACTCGACGAAAAAATTCATCTCGGAGCATTTCGATATATACATTGTTGTCTCGCGCGCGCGCGAAGCCATTATCTCTCCCCCCGGAATCCACTCGGTCGCGAGGAGAAAAAAGTACTCTTGCGCCCGGGCAGATGAAAAAAGTCGCGCAATTTGAAATTCTATCAAGTCCTTTGTGCAACAGCTTTGCACGTGCGTCGACCCTCGCGTGTGTATATACATTTCCCCGAGCTTCCGTCTCGCTCATATATGTATATATACGCGCCAAGGAGCCAGCCGCGCGCCGATGAGTTGTCGAAGTAATTCCACCGCGCGTCCACTCGTGTCCCTGCCCCTCTCTCGAGAGAGAGCGCGCGCGCGCGCGCACGTATATCGACGTGGCCGGCTGTTCCGCGCACGCTCTAGCACTCGCGGGCACTACTGGCTGCGCCGCCGCCGCCTCCCCCTTCTACCACCCCCCGGACAAGTGGATGACGGATGGCCGGCAAGCAGCGAGTTTTGTGCAAGCCCCACTGCAAATACGGCGCGAGCTTATCCGTGCGGCTATTTGCCCTCTGCGCCTACCTCCGCTTGTTCTCCCAATCATTTTGCTCATTTACCATCTTGTTAGGTCGAGTATCGGGAGCTCGTGTTTCACGCCGGATTCGCTTTTTTTCTTGTCCGCCAGATGAAGCGGTTTATTGATACACCGTAATAGTAGCGAATCGATGTGCTGTGCGAGAGTCAATGGCTCGCGCGACGATAGCGTCTGATTTAGTCGAGAAATGTTCAATTGAGCATGCTTGGAGGGATGTGAATTTCGTATATTAGTAGCAGAGTTAATATTATTGGCAATATTAGTACGATAAGCACTAGTGAAAATGCTTTTTTGAATCGAACTAAATCTACTCGTTTGTAGAAAGGGTCAGTCAAATTTCTTCTAGAATTCGCATGGAATCTGTCCAATCGAATGTTCGATTCGCTGGTTTAGAAAAACAAAATGTAGGGCTAAGAGAATTTCCGTCAAAAATGAATGAATGTCATAAACAAAAGACTTCTTATTAACGAAAGAAACTATTTTGAGTGAAGTATGATATTAAATAAAATATCAAGCTACAATTCATTGACATATGATTCTGAATTGGTATTTTAGTAATCCAATGTGTGCTTCTTCAAAACTAATAGAGTATATTTATACTTGATTCAGTTTTTTGCAAAAATAAGTATTGAGGACTTCAAAACTTGTTATCCTTGGCTATCTCGGTCGTTGACGAAACTTACTGAAGCTGACTACCTCATAATCAAATAAGATCTACGCTCTTTACCTATTTCTTTTTCAAATGATAGACTTTCTTCAAATAGTGCACCTCCTTCTTTTTACGAACCATCACTTTTCATTCAAGGAATATTCATAAATCATTAGTAATTACATATATCGCTGCTATAGAGAAACTATACGTATATGGATAAACATGAATTGTACGTATTGCAAGAGGATTGTGCTGGAAAACAGCCCCTGAATCCGTGACTTATGGGTTCAAGCTGCTAGATAAAATAAATCCAGCTAGTCTGATACATGCCCTAGAGGTATAATCGGATTTCAAAGGAGAAAAATAACTCCAGCTAAAATTAATACAAAAGCATGGTGTGATTGAATCACGAGTGAGAATTTGTCTCATAACTGACGTTGTGTTTATACAAAACCCATCAAAATTCCCCGCTGTATCACCAGGTGTCTTCTCTCTCGCCGTACTATAATCCGAGATGAAAACGCGCAAAGGCACAGCAAAGGGGAGAGAGAATAGGACAGCTCGCAGGTGCAGGGATGGAAATTCGGTATGCGCGAGATAAGTCGAGGCACGATTGTCCCGGGAGTTTAATTCATTGGAATGGCCGGGAAACGCGCGAACTCGCTATATATAGGAATGCATGGGAAGAGCCGGCCACCTTGAATGAGGTTTCTCCTCGGCGCACTCGAGCGAGTCGAGAAGCAGTATAGCTCGCGGGCTCTCGCTCCCCCGCAGGCGTCATCCGCGAGTTCTCTTAATTATCCCCGCCTCCGGCGCGCAACGCAAGGAGCGTCTTCTTCTCGCTATGTTCCTGGCACCAGCACGTGCGCGAGTATACGCTTTCTTCTCTCTGGCTCAGCCAGCTCGGCATGCGCGGTTCATGAGTCTTCCACTCGAGCGGTCACGGCTAGCCCGGCCGTCTCGGACTTGCGATCATTCATCAAAAAGCTCCAACTCGGCGGGGTATCTCAAATCATTTCAACTTTTGGGAATGTGTATTCTAGATTCGAGATGATACGTCCAAAGCAATATGAAATCATTCCTCAGCTGGGCAGGAACGTCGGAATATTCGAGGCGAATTCATTCAAGACAATTACCTTGAGGATGGTAAGATGAATCTATTGTCTGAAACAGGAAACCTGGAAAACCTTTTCCAAAGGAACTTATATCCATCTGCTCCCCGACAATTGAATTATCAACTTATAAGACTAGAGTATTTCTGAATGAATTTAAAACATAATCACGATTGAGCTTCAATTATTTGGGGTGAGAATAGAATATTTAAACCTCTTGTGGAAAAATAGCCTCGAAGTAAGCCCTGTGCTAATTAATTGACGGAGGCTTTGTCATGCCTGTCGCAATAGGAAGTAATTGCGCATCATCAGTTAAGTATTTTGTTGTTACGAGTTGATTCAACAGTTGTTACGCTGGAGAAAAACAGGAGCATACTTCACCGGGATTCATTTATCGTCGTTAAGCGAAAACTGAGTTACGAGTAAGACAACCGCTTCGGCTAATGAGAAAATCAATTCTGCAAATGAGACTTCTCTTCCTAGCTGCGCAAATTTGCTTGAATTAGTTCAAGACTGCTGACTGTTCTGCGTTACTTGGATTCTCTGAAGTCTCAGCAGATGTGAATAATAGTTTTGTCGAAAAGTTGAATTCAAATTAATTAAAATAACAGTTCAAATTTATCTATTCTCACCTTCCTAACTAAAAATTCCCCCTTCAATTGGGGAAGAGAATATTGAGAAAATCCATTCCGAATTAGTATACAACAACGTAGCTTATCTGTCAGCTTATTCCGAATTAAACTATAAAAAAATTAACGTTTTATCATTCTGCTAACAAATTATCAAAATATCACTCGAGAGTCTAGATCAGGAACGACAATTCAGAAGTGTTACGTTGGTATATCCAATCCCTTTCATGTATAACCACCATTTCTCAACTCTCCGAGCTGTTAAAAGTTTTGCAGCAACAATATTTTCATCCACAGACTAGTATCTTTGGTGTTGTAATAATTTCTAACAAAACTCTAGTTAAATAATTCAATTCGACAAATCAAATGAATGCACTGGCTGAATACGAAATACAAAGCGTATAATATTCGAATGTATGTACATCCCGACTTCGGGCTGAAATATTGGCTCGGCGTGAAAAATCGACCGGCACTGCGCGCGACCGAACATAACCCGAGCGTCTATCGAGCTAAAGAACGCACACATTTGAGGCATGGCATAAGCGTGCCATATACCGGGTAAACTCTACCTCGTCTCTCGCGAGCGGCAGCTAATTTGTCGAGTTTCAAATTCGACGAATATCTCGGCCGGATAGTTGGCCAAGTGCAGCTGCAGAGCTTTCAGCATTATCCATTCATGACGTCGACCAGGGATTCGTATGCGAGGTGAATCCTCCCCGCCCCGTTCGATCACTCTACTCAGTCGACGCGCATTCGCGAATTTTTTCTTTCCGTCCGGGATCCGCGATAATGGGTGGACGGGGAGAAATAAATACCCCGAGTGGCGAGGCGTACGCTCAAGTAGCTGTGCCCGCAGTGAATTCGATGGAAAAGGTGTGTGTGTGTGTGTGCGTATGCTGAATGCGTTTGATCGATTGTCCGCAGGCTAGTTGGGAGGAGGATGTGGAGCTCGGTGACGTCGGCAGGGGTGGAGAACGGGCCGGCGCCCCCGTCGCGCAGCAAGCACAGCGCGACCCTCCTCGCCGGCAACGTGTACCTGCTCGGCGGCCGCAACGGCAACTTGCCCCTCAAGGACCTCTGGAGATACAGTCTCGGTGAGTGCATTGCTTAAGCGTATATACCCATATGTCCTGCTCGCATCCACGTTTCATTGGTCATACAGGGCCGCTGGGATGCGACCAGAGCTAAAGCACATTTATTATATCAAACATTGTGTGCTTAAATGCCTTTACCGCTCGTCGACTCATGTATCAACTTGAAACCCAGCGGTTCGATCTGACCCTGATATGACTGACAGATTCTTGTAGACGACGCGTGTAAATAGTATGATTTCCCTGACTATGCAATGTGGAAGATTTCATTCTCTAGAATGAGTTGAAACTGTGTTAGGGATTCTACTTTATTCAAGAATGTAGAGAGCGCTATTCTCCAGAACGTGCCAAAATTTCTGAATCATATAATACCAACTATATATTCCTGAATCCATTGTTTTGGATTAGCCGAAGCTAGAGTTTTCTTGAGTCAAGGTGGCTTCAGCGGCGCTCAGGGCCGTTGCAATGCGGAGTCCTACTACGAGCTCCCAATAGCCTATTTTAATTTTTTCCAATTCCAACATAGATCACGTTTCGATGCGTGCGAGGGAAAATATATTGTAGATATAAGTAGAAATAAGCGCATGAATATCTAGAAAAACGCCAAAATTCGCTGTTTTTGGATTCTCTATCTCATTCCATGGACAACATATGATTGACTTCAATATTTCGTAGTCTATTGATGAATACTTATTACCGATTTCCGATGTATTTTTATTTGAGCAAAAATAAATTTTTTTCAAATGTTCGTGAGAGTACGAGTAATAATAACATTTCCCTCAGAGAGTTTCCTTTTCATGAATTATCTGAAAAGCTTACTATTTCTTAGACGCGATTAAAAGCGAAGAACAAAAACAATATTATTTTTAATTTATAGTTTATAGTTTATAGTTTATCCTACTTTGTTTGAAAAATTTGTTCTATGGTTTCATAACTTGTTATCAAATAGTTTTCAATTTCTCTACGGAATTCATTCTGGCATTTTAATTTATTATCGATAACTATAAGGAATATTGCATTGGTTTTCCAAGAGATGGAAATTTTATGAGAAAAGTCAGCGCGAATTGCGTTTTACATAAATTACATTTATAGATCAAGTTATTATTGAAGAATCTTTCAAGTGCGCTGAAACGAGAGTTTTTGCATTACATAAATACGTCGAGTCCTGATTTGTTTCTTTTACATTATTAGTTGAATTTGAATCCTTAAGCTATTGATTCAAAGTTATTACAACGGAATACTTTAATAATCACGCGATCTAAAACGTTTGCGAATTGATAGTTTCAATCTTAATGTCATAGATATAATTTTCGACCTAAATTCAGTTGATTACTTTCATTTATATCACCTGCATCAAGTGAAGAGTATCTATAGCTGTAGAGTGAGAAAAAGTTTACGTCGATGACAATTAAAACATGTTATAAGTAGAAATTTCATGCGAATAAAAGAAATAATATGAATCTTCATCAAACTCTTAATAATCTTCACGCCCCTCCCCCCGTTCTCCATCGGCCAAATTATTCTTCATAGTATACAAGCAGTTTGTATAAGGATTGAATTAATAAATATATTTATATATCCCATTGACTAACTTGACTTCACTAACTTGACTTTGATTAGTCGTGAGTTATTAATGATTTTCCAGAAATTTGTTTGAAACACTATCTATATGTAACATTCTATTGGACGAGTTTATGCGTACAAGAATTCTGACTTCTGTTTTAAATGAGCCCATATTTTGTATAATAATTAAGATAAATGGTTCAAGAAGTTTAATTTGTTTAGATTAGAATATGTCTTCTTGTTGTACATACTTTGAATAGTTTGCGTACATTTAAAATATATGTATAACTACTCAGTTATCGATGTATTCTCGGATACGAGAGATTGAAGAGTTTTTTGCATATACACATTGTAAATTCAACGGGATTAATTTTCACTTCTATAATATATAGAATCAATAGCCGCGCAAGAATGACGAAAACCCTCGTCTCCTCGGCCACTAAGAGGGGACGGATACCCATAAGATTGCGCTGACTTATTTATTTCCGCGCGAGAGCAACGGTGATTTATCGCGCCAGGGATCTTTGTACAGCGGGAACGATTGGGACCCGGGCTAACGCGCACGCACAACAGCCTCTAGCCGTGAACGGACGTCGTTCGTCAAGCCGGTGGAAATAATTTTCGCGAGCCCTCCCGCCAAAGTAGACGTGTCTCGACGCTTTTGCTCTAGTTTCTGGGTAGCGTTTTATTGCCACGCGAATGTGTTCGATGCATTGGTAATGCGCAGTGGCCGGGGAGCGAGTCGGAGGATAGCGATTTAGCAAAATAGCGTTTTCGATCAATATTGAATTTTTGCGGATGCTCCAGATCATGATGTTCTGCATCGAATTCTCGTAAATTTTCGGTTTCGCGCAAACCCGGCTAGTACCAGGGGGATTTATCGCGTCGTTGTGCCACATGAGCACCAGATATACTCCCAACGACGAATCGTTTTGAACTTTTATTTTTGAAAAATTTCGAAGAATCCAACCTCGGAGCACAGATGGCAACTGCCATTGTTTCGTGATCGTAAGATCCTCGCGAGGCTTTAATGTCACAACGCGATGAATGAGTTTTCACGGGCACATACCGAGTCTCTCGCCATCCCCTTGCGGCGTCCACCATTGCCGCAATGCCGCGGCAATTTTAATCAGTCACTTGTCAGACGTCAGTGGCAGCCAGGCGTCGGAAATGGTTTTGATGTGAAACAACGCCGGTCGCATCGCTCATCACACCGCGGAATGAATGCTTGTCGGTGAGAGTAAAGGAATCTCCAAGCAGGCCTGAGGTGGGCTCAGAGAGTTGGCGTCTGACGTTCTCGAGGATCAGAGGGAGGAAAATTAAGATGGATCAGGGGGCAAGGTTAGCCGAGTACATACAATTTGAAGGTTAGCTATGGTTATGCGAGTTCTGTGTTTACTCAACAAAGTTTTCCCAACCTTAGAAAACAATGAGGAGGCTCGAGAGAGATTGATATAAGTTCTGAGACCGCAAATATCAAAATGAAGAAATCTAACAATCTGTCGGATAAAGATATTACGGAGTACGTTTTGGCCAATCGTAAAACATTGAAGAATGCCGTTGAAACTGAGGTAACACATGCTTTCGTGCATACGACTGTCTGATATTTAATGATAAAATATATTACGGTCGATTGAAAAAAAAGATATAGTTCAATTTTTGAGTGGTGGGTCGATAGCATTCAAAATAACTACTATCCTACAAAGGTTTAGACGATTCATAGAGTTAAAATTAATGAGGGGCATTAAATTCTGTCTGTGCTTATTATGCTGATTAGACGATATGCATCATTCGAAATGTCAGCTCAATTCGCAAGTCTCTCGAGTAAATTGAATTCCACTGCAGGTGCCCCGTATACTGAAACGTTTCGTGCAGTTTGGTTTGGTCGAGAAGGGAGCGGAGGGTCTGTACTACATAAACGACGCTGCAAACTTGAAAAGGCCTAGCTGCTGCGATTGCACTAATTGCACGGGTGGTTGTGGTTACTGTCCAAAAATTAAAGGCAAAAAGCAGAGTGGAAGAGTCAAGAAAAGTAAAATCAAAAGTAACCATATATGTGCCTGTGTAAAAAAAAAGCAAAAAAAAAACGAGGCAAGGAATGGAAGACTCAAAGCAACATGAGTAATTACTTGTTATTAGCTGTTGTTACTAGTCTTTTGTATGCGGGTCGATATTTAAAGTGATGAATGATGCGTGTGACGTTTACATTTCAGTTCGTTGGTGTTTAGACTTTTTATATATTTGTATTGTGATTTAAATTTGAATAAATAATTTGTTTCGTGTAGAAATCTGCTATTTGGAAATAAAACGTAACATTTGATGTGTACTCAATTTTTTAAATAACGCGATCTATTTAAACATTTCAAGAATCAACTCTGTTTACAATTGTTAACCACGTTAGATCAAACGTATCTGTCATACTTATCATAATGTATTTGGGGTCGAAGTACTTTGATCCATCAGAAGTCACAAAATTTGGCATATAATGTTGTGCGATCATTTTTTAAAAACGTGGAATGAAAAAAATTGTGCTATTTCAATTCTGCAGTGATTTAAAATTTTAATAAATTATTCTTACGTCATAAGTACGGATCTTTACTGTAACATGCTAAATTAAATTGAAAAGTTTCGTCACACAATCTTGTCAGAAATAGGTCATACTTACGGAAGTTGTTAGATATTACGCGACCAGCATAGCATAAATCCACGGAACTATTATGTACGATTATGTATAGTGACTTTGGCATTGTGTATTCTTCGTACTTTTTTTTCTTTTAAAGCTAATTAGAGAAGGAAGTGAAAAATTAAAAGAGTTATTTGAACTCGCTAGGGAGCTCCTAGCGAGTTAATTTCCTCTTCACATCTCTTTTTGTCGAATTTCGCGCACTGATCATTTCAATGACACAATTGTCACAAAGAAGAGTAAAAAATAAATTTTCGTCACAGTGAGAGAAGAGTGCAACTTTTCCTCTCTGGCGCGCGCAAAGAATAGGCCATTTATCCCGCTGGAGACGGAAAATAGTACTTGCACTTCGATCATCTAGGCTATTTTGGTACGCGAAAACTTATATGACCCTCGTTGCACTCGGGTCGCAAATGTTTTCCGTGTTGAGATTGCCTAACGTTCAGGTGCAAAATATACTATTAAGAGTTGGCTGTTATTGAAAGATCATATCCGATTTATTGTGGGTCCAAAGCTTCGTTCCGTAATTAACATATGCAGAAAGTTGCAGACCCATGTATTAGAGGAAAAGCTTTTATATAAGCTCAAAGTAAAATTGCAATGGCGAAGGACATTGAAGTAATTTTTATTATGAGTACCAATCACCATAGAGTTACAGACAACATACTCGTGAAACAAAAATTATCGTGTGTGTGTTTTCCATATAGAAACTAACTATGAATCGAGAAACTATATGGATTCGTGATTTTTTTGCGTTTGTAACGAATAATTCCAATTTCTCATGAGCTTACTGCCATACCAATAAACAGTAGTTAATGTCCGACTTTGGCCAGACAAACGCGGAACGCACTCAGAGGCATTTGGTTTGGGAATTCTACTATACCGTATAGGGAAGAAAAATATAAGTAGTAAATCATACTATGTTTATATTTGAAACTCACTATATTATAGGAAATTTTACTATTTATAGTAAAATTCAGTTCACGATATCACTATACAAAATATAGTATCTGTAAATATTTTTTCGTAAGATTTCACTAGTATACAGTATATTTCGCTAATATATATATAGTAAATGATCATATATAAGTATAGTTACTGGCATCATAAATCCACCAACTAGTAAAAATATAGTAGGGTTAACAAGATTTTTTTCTCAGTGAACTGTTGATTATTTCTTTTAAAACAAGAACTCACCACGCAATAGACTCTCTGCAAGAGTGTGTGAAAGAGGAAAAAGAACCCGAAGCTCGTTTTTTTCTTCTCATAGAAAATTCATCGAGAGTGCAACGAACCACGCAGACGAAATTCAATTCCGCAGCCGAAACGGAGAAGTGGCAATTTCTCAGACAGCGCGCTTGCGCGGCCTCCCCTGGTTACCACAACTCACAGCGCTACCCCATTGAATTCGCAAGTTTTGCGCGCTGCAGATAAGCCCGCAAGCTCGAATCCCTGTAGAGCGTCGCAACTAATATCTACCGCGAAAAATGACGATCCTGCGCAAGTTTGCCCCGCAGGCCGATTCAATCGGGTGCTGCACCACTCGGCGCACACTTATGGGTCAGTGGTGGAGAGCCAGCGCCGATGCAGCTGGTACATCTCCACTTGAATCTCGCTGCGCTGGCTTTACTCGCGGTTCTCCATGCGCGCTATATAAGGCGTTTGCCGAAGCTCGCGGGTCTTTGTCGCCGAGCACGTTCTCCACTTGGCGCAAGCGCTTCAATTTTTGTTCTTCCTCTTCCCTCCGTCCTCTTTCTATCTCTCTCTCTCTCTCTCTCTCTCTCTCTCTCTCTCTCTCTCTCTCTCTTCCGAGCTCACTCTCTGTAGTGTTAAGCTCTCCGCCACTGACTCGCCGAGCTGACACACAGCTGCGTCAGATGGGATATAGCCTAAGATAGCGTCTGATGAGACAGTTTGTTTGCTCAGACCTTGTTGGGCGATTACAATATGAACACAAGGGGGTAATTATATTATAGATTAAAACTATCTTTTCCATCAGGTTAGCTGATTGAAATTTAATTGTCTCTTTCCGTAAGCCAACTAGTGCATGATTTTCCACAGAAAAATATCATCCGTGCATTTTTTTTTATTTTCGTCCCTTGCAAGTTGATCATGGAGAATCTTAGTTGAAATACCAGTACGGATTACGAGTTGGAATCATTTCCCATCATGTACGTCGCGAGGAATATCTTATCAGCAAAAAGGAATGAAAATCTGCAGAATGTGCAGATATCCAGGAATGCGGAGCATTTTGGCATATAGTTGAGAAATTTTGGCACGTTTTGGAGAAGAGCGTTCTCTACATTCATGAATAAAGTAGAATTCCTAACTAGTTTCAACTCATTCTAGAGAATGAAGTCTTTCATTCCAGATAAGAAAGTTTGCGCGCCGAAATAAGAAATAAAAAGAGGTGTATGTAAAATGAAAAGTAGACTAACCAAAGTCGTTATCGCTACAAAGGAATATACTATATTTCATTTAGCTTTCGAACGCTCAACCGCACGCCAAGAAAGAAAATCGAAGAAAATAAACCCATTTATATAGAAATATCACGACGTTGAATGGCAAATAAATCTCTCTACACAATTGATCACTATACGGACGTAAGAAAATTGGATGAGCTTGGCAACATGTTTCAATCGCGAAAACATTATTGGACGTGAAATACGACCTGTCAAGCGTGGAATAATCCTCTTTGAAAATAGTTCAAAGTATACCGTGTCCGTTTGATTCGAGTGGAATCCTTGCTCGTCATGGATAAAAAGCACAAACACCAATATCCAATTGTATCCCTCGCGCAAAGCTCCCGCCTGTGCAGGATTATGGTTGTAGCAAGGACCCGAGAGTCTCGTGGAATGAATCGTTCGGTGAATTAATAACGCGATGTACCTGTGGTTCACAGCGGAGAGCAGATGGGAGGAGCTGCATCCCTCGGGGGAGCGGCCGCCGGCCCTCCAGGAGCACAGCGCGGTCGCCTACAAGGACTGCCTCTACGTCTTCGGCGGCGAGCTCGGCTTTTCAGCTGGCACGGAAACGCCGCTCTGGTGCTATTCGGTTAAGGTGAGTAAACATTATTATTTCGAGCTCGACCGAGCTACTCTCTCGTCTCCAATACACCCGACGATCACTGGATTGCTCGAGCTTTGCAAACGCGCAAATACGCGGCGCTTATACCAACTTGTTATTCATTGAATCCCATAATCTGCTGCATCATTGCGATGAGTCTATCATTATTATTACTACTACTACTACTACTACTACTACTACTATTATTATTGTTGATTGTTGAATAAAGTATAAAGAAGATCTCTCGAATAGTCCCCAATCAATTTGAATAAATTAACTCAGTACATTTCAAAACTGGATAGTTTGAAATTTCAAGTAGTCGTACGTTCTCAATTAGATAGTTGATTTTATCATATTCATATTTTATTCATTTCGCGCTAGTTCGATTGCCATTTAAAGCAGCCATTTCAATTCTTGAATTCGATTCCTCCAGTGTATACGATTCGAGCGGCAATCTGCAATTGGCTCTGGGTGTACCCAAGCTATTTATACGGCCGGTCGAATACGAGCGAGAGTGATAATGCATTTCCCGTTTCTATTTCAGTCAAATTCGTGGAGGAAGATAAGGGCGCAGAAGGGATGTGCAGTTCCTAGAGGCAGACGAGGCCACACGGCGCTCGTGCATCGTGGACAAATGTTAATATACGGTGGTTATCAGGATTTACGAGGCAGCTCTTCCGAGTTGTGGGCCTTTCACTTCGGTGAGACACGCAATATGCCTCGTAATTACTTCGTTTCAAAATCCCATTGTCCATCTATTGTTTCTCTAAATTTAATTTTCTCGTTCGTTATATCACGGCGTTGAAATTATTTCAAGCTGTCCCTTTGAATAATTTGCCGGAAGGTATTGGAGCTGAGAAGAAATAATCTTTCGACGACATTTTTCAAGAAAGCCCATTGTCAGCAGCTTATGCAAAATCGATCCTAATATTCCATCGCAGAAGATTTCAATTTCAGATCAGAATATAATTTAATTTGCCATGAGATTCGTTCGCGCACGAATAAAATACCCTTTCAATAACTCGAACGGCTAATTCGACATATCAGGCCAATCTCCGCATGTTGACTGGAACAATTGAAACTGAAAGCGAACTCTTATTCGTGATCTTGGAATCCCAGGAGCATCACGATGTTTCCTCTCAGAGAATGTGGTATTGATTTAATTTCACAAAATCTCATCGATGCATCGCATCATTGTCACGAACCTTCATCAGATCAATAATACATAATGGTTAATTGACAAGTGCGATGAAGGCACAGAGGTGTGTGGATAATATATTGAAATGAGTTTTGATGCTTGATGAACAGAGACGGAATCGTGGCACCTGCTGTCGTCGGCTGACGCGGGGCCCCCGGCGAGGCACAAGCACTCGGCGGTGCTGCACGGCGACGTGATGTACATCTACGGGGGCATGACGGATCTGCAGGAGCGCAGCGACTGCTGGAGGTGGGACGTGACCGCAGCCACGTGGTGCATGCTCAGGTACAAGACGGGCCCGGGACCACTGCACGGCCACGCCGCCTGCAGACTCCCCAGCTGCATGCTCATCTTCGGCGGCGAGAGCAGTGGCTCTCCTACCAACGAGCTCTGGAGGTTTCACTTTGGTCAGCATCACACATCTTCATGCACATTTCCCTCGGTCGATTTAACTCTTATCTCGCACGCTGAATCTAAACTAGTAAAAAACTATTATTTAATATTAGATATTGATTAGAAGATTTTACTGAAAATATAGTAGAAATTTATTGAAAAAATGCCAAACTTTCATTGAATTACTAAAATATTTTTAAAATTTTACTAATATTATAAGTTGAGCAATCTGTACTATTAAATAGTAGTTTTTTACTATTTTAGATTCAGAGCTAGATTATGCTAAACAGACTTGTTCCTCAATTAACTTGACTTCATGTACTGCCCAATTTGTATAATAGCCGTAAAAAGTTTAGAGAGTATATATTATGTGTATTGGGTCGTTTTGAAAACATCTTTCTAGTGAAAATGAGTGAAAATGTCAACAGACCATTAGGGGAACACATCTCTCATACGATATTGCTTCAGTTTGTTCAAACAATGAGGCATGTGCCCCACGTGAAAATCTTAATGATCACTACGACGTAGGTTAGGCAGATCCTGCAGGATCTCAACTTGAAAAGTGTCGATATAATGGGGAGTTTGATTGATAGTAATTCTGGGCCGTATATTTTCAGGCACGGAGACGTGGGAGAGACTGACAGTAACGGGTCCGAAACCGCAACCCCGAGCCGAAAGCGTTGCCCTCGCAGTGTCCGAGCTGTTAATCCGCGGCAACGGGATCGACAGCAACGGCAACGGCAACGGGGCCAACAGCTTTGGTGTACAGCGGCGGATCAGGAACCAGCGCAACAAGAGCCTGAGCTACGGGCGGGGCTCGCCGTGCGACGCGCCCGCGACTCGACCCGCCAGCTTCCTCCGCGAGATCTCCAAGCTGTCCCAGATAAACCTGTCCAGACTGAGCCATCCAAACAAGGGCAGTTACTCGGTCCTCAGCGGCCACGACGTCGACGAGCACGAAAGTCCCCAGGAGGTCAGTTCCCAGCCAGAGTTACCCAGACTCTACTCGATCGAAACTTGTGGAAAAGTTGCTCGCGAATAAACAGTGAAGTGAGAAGTTTATTGGCGAGTGGAAAAGTTCACGAGTTCAAATGTCGTAAAGCCGTAGATCAAAGTGGTGGCGAGGAATCGGGATGTTTGGTTTGTCACGTAATATTTTCCTCGTTAATTCATACAAATTTTCCACAAATTTTATCCCGTAGAGCAATTTAGTCGTTATAGAATTAAGCAAATTATCAAACCTGAGATTTAACGAAAGTTGCGTGTCAGTAAAACTCGGTAAACAAGCTCGAGATCTGAAGATCATAGTCAAAAACTGACTGTATAAGTAACTTTGAGTAACTTTCGGTAGAAACTTAACGAGCGATGTGTGAATGATACGTGAGAATTTGTAAGCTGCATTATCGGCTATCTATATCTACCGAGGTTAAAGTCTAGAATCAGGGGATCAAATAACAGTTGAACGACACCTCGCGGACCTTCTATATCGATAGAAGCTATATGACTTGCTCAATGGATTTTCTATTGTCTGCTATTACTTTGAAATCATCTCGCGAGATCTTTCAAAGCCACACGAATCTCGAGACTTATTTTGAAACGAAGGACGACGCCCGAACGTACCCCAACTACAATTGGCAAACCGCATGGAGCTCACATGTCGTGAGTTTGCGCTCAGGCAAACTCGTATTTCCCGTTTCAGCCGGTTGACGTGGAGGTGGTGGAGCCCGCGACGGGTATGGTGAAATCGCGCAGCTCCAACGCGTTGGCTTGTAGACGTCGTAATCACAACCGCCTCTCGGATCCGCCACGGGCCAGCATGATCGAGCCTCTTTTCAGCAACATGGGCCACACGAGCTTCGGCATGACCAGGGAGCCCATATCCGTGCCGAATTTTCGCGCGCTCGCCCTGCCCACCCCGGTGCTTACGCCCGTCGAGGCCTCAAGACTCGTTTTTGTCGACCCTGACGAGGACACAGATGATGAGGAGATCAGAAACAATCGTAAGGCGTCCAGCATTAGCCAGCTCATCGAGTTGCCTGAAGAGGAAAAACAGTGAGTGATTTTGGTGCTTTCGGTTCTAGCCACAAGAGTTGCGTGATCATTTCTGAATGTAATCCCATGTGGTGAGACTGACTATTCTCGTCGCTTGCTGAATGGAATAATCAATATTTGGACCTGCAAGAATCCCAAGCTTATAATTTCGACAGAATTGAAATTTATTGTTAACGATAACATAAAAGTATGTGAATGCTTTGACAATGCAAGACATTGGGCATAATTAATAGACAAGTGAAAATATTTTAATTATATACATACTTCACCATTTTATCCAGGAAATAATTCACCCAAAATACTTTTTCTTCATTTATTTCTTGATAAATTATCATTAATAATCAGTACGATATCACCGATACCTAAGATTAAAATGGAACAGTATTTTCCACGGTAATAAAGTGGTCAAGCAGTCTTGCAACCATCTTTCCCAGAACGTGTTGTAAGCGTATCCAAGAGAATGCTATTTGAATTTTCGATTTGCGCTCGAGTTCAGGAGAACTGATTCCATTATTCAAATCAGCCACTTGCATAGAACAGTCTTGGTTTTTTGATAAACGTGATTGTATTATATACTGTCATTTTAAAGGCTTCATATTGGGGTTTAAAGATTACAGGTAGCGGCCGTCTGGAGCCTAGAAAGTGAATCCGAGTAAGTGAGCAGAATTGCACAGGCTTATGTATATGGGTAGAGTAAAATTCACAATATTTAATGCCGTTACATACAACTATAATAGCTGATATTATTTCGATTCACCGACAGATTCTAATCATTCATCAGATTACGTAGAAAACGAAATTCCTTAGCAGTATTCTTTTGTTTAGGCTTGAAGCCCTTGTCATGTCAATATGGAATAAACTGTATGCCAGTTTTTTTTTATTGAACATCACACTTCCATCTTCAAGTAAGCCTGTATGCATTTGTTCACTTGTTCGAGTACACTTGTTAGCCATCAGTTTGGCACTGTCTGTACTATTTAGATCCCTAATTGCAGTTGATGAATTGTTAATAATTTCAAAATTCATTTGGTTCTTCACTGATTCTCACTCTCCTTCTACAGCGACAGTGACTTTGCATCTCTCCACCAAGCCTGTCAGCCAATGCGGGAAAGCTACAATTCGCATACGTACGAGACGGTACAGACTCCCAAGACGCCCTGCTCCAAGCTACCACATTCAACGTCAGTACGCTTCGCCGATCTCGAAGAGGGTGAGGAATCCACTTCCGACTACGCCAGCATAGGGGCTCGCAGTCCCGGCGACCCACTTGGCGACGACGACTGGCCCAAGCGAAGCAAAACTCATCGTGGATCTCAGGTTGGTACTCCAGGCAGCAGGTGGAGTGCCGATTCCCATATATATTCTCTCTCTGCTATTCTCCTGACTTGAATATTTGTGGAGCTGTGTAATTTGTGTCTGATGATGAATAATCAATTGCAGGCGCTGCGGGACAGTCAGTTCGGCTTCTCCAACCCGAACTACCTGGGCCTGGAGAGCGGCGCGACTCCGACGACTCCGCACACGCCGCACACGCCACACACGCCGCACACTCCGCACACGCCGCACACCCCTCACACGCCGTACTCGCCGTACATACCGTTCGCAGCTCAGCCGCCGCACACGCCGCACACGCCCCACACACCTTACACCCCTTGCTTGCCCCACACGTACGACAACGTGGACGAGCGGTTCGCGAAGATGCTGAACAGCCCACCGGACAGCGTGCTGGAGGACGAGCCGGGCCGCTCGGCCTCGCAGACCTTCGCCGAGCTGCTCGAGCTGCAGGAGATGAAGCCGCGGGTGCCGCCCAAGAGCCTGCCCCTCGGCTCGCCCTCCCGCCGGGCGGTCAGCGCCTCGAGGGCCGAGCGCCAAAGGGCCAAGCTCGCCGCGAGCGAGAGCAGCGAGCGCAGCGCCCCCGGGCCGGCGCCCCTCTACGTCTTCCTCGTCGGCGGCAAGGAGAAGGGCCAGGTCACCGTCTTCGCCAGGCCCGTCTCCCTCTGGAAGCTCCAGCTCGCCCCGCACATCTTCTAAGCCCAACTTGCCTGGCATGCACCACCTCAACTATTATTCGACGCACGAGTGTCCGGCGCTCCCCCGCGGCCAAATCGCCAAGCTCGCCGTCGCGGTGCGACTTGGAAACACCAAGACGCAACGTCCATACAACGATCGCCGTCTAAACTGTCTTTGCGGAAAAACACGAATCGAGCCGATTCGCATCCGCGCGACCTCACGGGCTTGTGCAAAGCATTTTCACGAATACCGCGCGATCATCTCCCGCGATAAGTTTCACGGAGACACCGCGAGAGCTATTTCGAGAGATATACATGGTTTCAGAAGACTTTTCAACGTCCTGTAAAATCTGTCCACTACCGAAGGTATTTATAGGTCGCTTACAGTTCATACTTGCCTGCATAAAGTAGTATATACTTAGCCGCACGCGAACGAAGATTGAAGAATTTGACTGGGAGCGTCCAAAGGCGCATCGATCGTTTCGTCCCTAACCGGCTGTCCATAATCGGTAACGCGACGAGGCGCGACGACCTGATACGTCCGACATTCACATATAGGTATTACGATATATCCTCGATATTTACTCTCTGAGCTGGGATAGATACGTCTGTATTGTATGTATGTGTTATAGCCGTATAGGAGAAATAGAAGTACGTACGTAGTATTGTACACGGTTCATCCGGCGAACGTCCGGACGCGCATCTATATCAATTTCACGAAGGCAACACGTATCTACGTAAAACCGCCAAAACTTCTAAACCATGTAAAAGGGCAGGAGGAAAAAATATAGTTATATTATGATGCGTAATAGTGCCAAAAAGCAAAAGTTTTGCGTAGGCGTGGGTGAGGCTCCAAGCTCGATTTTGCATCTTTTTAGATATAATAACTTTTCGTCGTGCTGAAAATTAAAAATTTCTGATATCCTATGTATTTTTCTTCATTCGTGAATCCTCATTCCAATCTCAACTCTGCGTATATCATTGACAATATTTGTTAAATATTCCAAGTTAGTTTGGCTAAAAGCTTTCAAATTTACATTTCCTCTCACTGTACAGAGAAATTCATATTTCACAAACTGTTGGAAAGTCATATTTTTATCAAAAATATCCAAAGTTACAATATAATAGTACCGCCCTGTATGAGACATATAAAAGACTGTTGAACGAAAAGCAATTGAATTGAAGAATAGATTGTATTTTTAGATTGAAATTTCACAAATGAAGGTTGTTACATTGAAGTACATACATTACGAGGAAATAAGAAGTAAATAAACAACTTTTCTCAATACTATAGATTATTTTCTGTAGAATGTTGTCTTATCTTTATCTCAAAATTGTTATATAAAAATTGAATTACAAATGATCTTCGAGATTAGGTCGATCTCTTCGAGCAGTAATATCATACAATCTCACCCTACTACCGCCATACTCATTATTGATGTTCGTGTTCGATTAACTATTTAAATAAATTTAGGGTAGAACTGATAGAAGTGGTTGCAGTGGTGATTGATAGTATCATAATGGGTTCGTTTTAAAAAAGATTGACGAAATATCAATTGTCAGCAAGGCTGAAAGACAAAAAACTATAGACTATAAGAAAAATGAAAATGATATCCATCCTTTGAGGAGAATAGAGAAATAAAAATTAAATGCTAATACCATGTGTTCGTGTGAGATAATATACATATGTAAAGTTACATAGATATAACATGAAAGTTGAAAAGTACTAGCGCAATTGATGATGAAAAAATGGTATTTTAGTAAAAAAAAACAAGATAAGAAAATAAAATGGAGAAGAATGTATTGTAGACAAAATGTAAGCCATCAGCTAAATTCCATAAATTGAGTATGTAAACTGAATTGGGCAAGCAGGGCCTGTCCTCCAGAATTTTTTATTTGCGATTTCAATTCACCTTGATTTAAATTCGAATGTCTAGTCCTTCACTTAGTTTCATGGGCTTATTCTGGGAGAACATCACTAAAGGGATTCTTTGTATCATTTTTCACAAAAAAAAATCAGCAAATTTATTTTAATTTTTTGACTGTGGTATCAGGTATCTCATTCAATAAAATGTCGCCTCCAACTAAAATTGGTACATTTCGAGTAATCAGAATTTTGTAGATCGAGAAAAGCACATCTCAGATTTTGCGGCAAAAATACATTTTATAGTAATTTTTTCCATTCGGTTGGAGTTTAATCGAAATTTTTCCATAGAAATTGATTAGCTTTATTTTTATGCATAGTCTCCTACTTCGAGTATATTGATATGCCCTTGTTTGGTTATGTGTAACAATTGCCCATAGACAGTATTACAAGTATTTTATTTTGACATTTGAGCTCAAGCTCAATTGGAACATATTTCATGAGATTTGCTAGTCTTCCACGGAAGATTTGAAATGAGCTAGAAATGACATGTTTTAGTTTTTGGTCAGCAGAAATATATTAATCTTTGTGAAAAACGATAATATATCATCACCCACTCAACAAAATAGTCACTGTAAGAATGAAAAGTTTGCCAAGTGAATAATTTTCAATCTAGAATTTGAAAAAAAATGTGCGAGATGTTTTAAATGGGGATAAGGTTTCCGGGATGTTTTGTAAGTTCCAAAGATTATTAATCGCAAACATTTATTTTCTGAAGTAGTCTATCGAAGGTTGAACATTTCAAATCCCAGTAAAATCAACAGTAGATAAAAATGCCGAAAAAATTCTTTGATATTAGCAAGAGCAAGCTTTGTTTTTTCCAATGTGATTATACATTAGTTAGAGAAATAATAACGGAGAGTAGCATAGAAATGTTAGCTGGTTCAAAATACCCATCTACTCATGTCGTTTCGACTATTTAAGGTTGACTACTTGGGCGTCAATATTATCCAACTATTTACTAGAATTAGTACATTGGAAAATACAAGCGGTCAGCTGTTACATTAAGTGTCATATAAATGTTCATGTAACCACTCAAGAAGGAGTATGAAAAAAATGTTCAATTGATTATTTTATCGTTTACTATTTAATGTGTATTATTAAAATTAGTAATTTTTCTGCTATTAAGATTTTTGGCATGATTGAATCGAGAAAGAAATCTTGAAATTTCATTTATCAACTTAAAAATGTCCCGTCCTTTTACAAAAATATATATTTTTCATAAAAGATATCATCGGAATGAAATTTTTCATTCATCATTTTATCCATAAGACTAAAATGTAAATTTTGAATATTCTTTTCTGTAAGTAAAATAATTATTTCCATTGATCAATGATTGTTGATATTGATTTATCACTCGCATATACTGAAAGAAGTCGTTTCGTTGCGATTGTTTCACTAATTGTTCATACGCAAAGAGTAGATAGGGAAATGTGCAATATCAACAGACACATCTATGTTTAGTGAACATAGAGATTAACCATAATGTATGCTAGTAGGCAAAAGTTACATATTAGCCCGTTGTACGTGAATATTACAATATGGACCATTGCATTCAAATGACGAATTCAGGCAGTGTCCTAACCATACCAAATTGCTAGATAGACATAAAGGAAGCGTACTCCTTTTTTAAATCGATTTGATAGCATGAAACGTAGTGTCGTGATACAGCTCTGCCTGTACAAAGATTGCGATAAGAAAAAAATGTTAATGAAGTGTAACGCGAGATTGAATTTTTTCTATTTCTTCTTCGTTTACGTCCATACGCAGTATTTTCGAATTTATTTAAGATGAATAGCGACTAATCGAATCCGTCAATATGCGAGTATTACAAATAAAAATTATATACGATATGTGTTTCTAATCTAGCGCTTTTCTTAGATATGTACTTTCATATACTGACAAGATGAAGTGATTTCGACGTAAATTGACTGTTCCATTTTCATGACCAGTGTATGTTAATTTTTTTGTATTGTTGGTGTATGTTTCTTTATCATGAATAATTCATGGAATTTCTCTTTTATTCACGAATTAATTGAATCGATGTATGAGTAATGGATCGTGTTTTTTCATGTGCATGAAATTTAAAAGAAATTGTTCTGACACAATTCTCAGAAAATCACATTTAATTTATTTGGATGATTTGTCCAAATAAACTAAATACATACAATAGACGAGTCACTAATTTGTGAAACACTCTTTAGATAGAACAAATATGAAAAGAGGAAACATAATTTTTTTGGCTTTTGAGCCGTATGATTTGCTTCACTTCACGACACTGATTCAGAATGACTATACACATCCTGTCGTTCAATGATTTTCTTGTGAAATTTTAGTGAAATTGTCAATCGATTCCGTTGTTACATTGTTAATTCAAGTTTTTTTCTAAGCCATTAATTAATTTTAGGTTAATATTAAGATTTATATACCTATTCATGTGATTCGTTATTTACAATAAATAAAATAGCAAACCGGAAATTCATCGATGCTGATTATTTTCATCTAACCAATTCATCACGAGTATTTTCATTCGTTAATAATCATGCAATATAAGTAATAATTGTTCGCACCCTGGATGTAATATTCGAAAAATATCTCCAGAATGGAACTAAAGCATTTCTAAAATTATTCCAAATATGTCATTTTCGGAACTTTCCCATGTTCATCACCCAAAAAGGATATAATTCACGCAGATTTGATTATTTTTGCTGTTTTTTCAAGTTTCCTTGCTGTTTTAAGTCTTTATACATGCTTTTTTTTTCGTCTTTGTTGGAAGTATTTGTACAGTAACGTTTTCATGATCCCCCCCCCTCTCTCTCGCAATTTTCTCCCACGGGGTACGAAAAATTATCTCGCTCACCTAGGCTATTTCGGCCCGCGAAAATTTGCCGGAACGTTTTTCGTGTCGAAATCGCATAACCTCGCTTGGGTGTATAATATACTGTTTCTACATGGAAATGGAAAATTCTTGAAAAAACAATACTACCGTTGGAAGGCTGAGAAAAAATTACATCGAAATACCTTATGGAAAAAATTTCTCATATGCATTTTATTATCGTTGGAAAGAGTGAAAACAGCATGAGTTTACGTTCTATTTCTCAGGAAAAAATCATTTGAGGACTCGTTGAAATAGTACATTACGTGCGCACAAGTTGCCTATATTATTTTTCGTAACGAAGTGCGAAAAGTTTGACTATCATAATGGATGCGATTGACACGCGTACATAGCGTCATGCCCTTGTTGCTTGAGTGCAACGAAGGTACGATAAGCGTTGGAGTATGAGTAGGATGAGGCGAAGAGCGGGTCCAGGGACGCAGCCCCGGTGGGGGTGCAGGGGGTGAAGCCCCCCCCCCCTTGAACCCAACAAAAATATCAACATCAAAAAGAAAATTAACATGATACTATTAAAAAAACGAACACATTTTAGCAATACATTTTACATCAGAGCCATATGATAGTACTACTGAAACATTGCAATTTGGTAATTTTTCTTTCTCGCAGGCGATTTCGCTTGGAAAAAATGTGCACGACTTTCACATACTGCTAAAAAAGTTATGCGTAAAAAACTCAAATAATATTTTTTGGCCCAAAAATAATTTATTTTTATTTATCGAACAATATGTATATGTACTCTTCACACATATATATCAGCAAATATATGCAACTAATAGAAAAAAATGAAACGTTTTTTAAGATACAATCCGTTTAAAGTTTTTTTCATGAAAAATAAAAATTTTCAAAAACTAACTTTGTCGTCGAAAAGCTGAAGGAAATATACATCGATAACATATTCCACATTATTTCGATATTCATTTTATACAGTCCAAAACGAGTGACGAAAATGGGAAGATTTAGTATCCTCGCACCGTCCGAAAAAGAATTGACGTGAAACGCCCCATATAGACAAAATATAACTTCAGCATTCACTAGGCATCTTCATCAGAACCTGAATAAGGATTCACAAGGCTTTTTGTTTGATTTTAACATTGTTTCTGAGTGTGCTACGAGAAAAACGAGTAATTTTAAACTGTTCACGTTCTTACTTTTCAACATAATTGATGTTTTTATGGTCTTTTTTACGGGTGGCACACGAATGTTCCATGCTTTTATTTCTCCATCTTCGAGTGCTTAATCGAACTGTATCAACACGTTTGAGAGTTGTGGGTCGCTGAAAAAGCTGTAGCTTGAAAAGGCTGAACATAATTCTATACTAAAATTTCATCACGAAGCTTCACTTAGATGTAAGTAGTCATTTTATGTATAGCACATTAATAAAAACTATCAGGTATTGTTATACTGATCCCAAGTTAGATTACAGATAAAAAATCCGACTCATTAGTAAGATGCTGCAGATGTAAACAAAGAAGTTACACGTTGTACATATCAATATCACATCTAAATTTTCCAATGTTTGAGAAACAATTTTTCATATTTAGTGTTTTTTTTTTCATTTCCAGCTTTTGGGTATCAAAAAAAACCATATCACATAAAATCGTCCTAGTTGGTAGAATTGCCCATATAGGGTAATAAAACTTCAAATTATTCACTCATGAAATTAGCTGATATCAACCAATTCATAAAAACTCAGATACATACAGTTTACCTGTCCGGAAATAACTTGAAAAGACGTTTTATTTGCCTAGACTGCAAGCTCATATATACGACATGGGTGAGGTTACTGACCATTGACTTTAAAACCTGCGAATCAATTTGGAAGCTAAAAGGCATTTCTTAACAGGTGAACTGTATATATATTAGATTTCTTTACAGAATTTACAAAAGTTAGAATTTGAACCAACCGTCAATAGCTATTTGAACCTCAGCCATGCAATTTACACAATATATGTGAATTTCATAAGTCAACATTTATGAATAATACCCAAGGAGCTAAGGTAACTGCAGGCAATCTGGCACTGCAGTCAATTTAGCACGTTTGTCAGATTTCGTATTTCTGGTGCTCTCTGAGCATCAGTTGCCCTCGGGTCATGTTGGGGAAATTAAAAGAAAATTTTTGGTACCAACCCATTAAGCTCTTAAAACCACTCTCCTACAATACTTTGAAGTTTCACTTACTAATTTTTCCACCCTTTTCTTATTTCACTATTCACACTCTACCTAAAAAACCGGTTGTAAATAATTTTTATCTCTCAAAGTGTCATTACTCTTTTTTATATGAAAACCTCTTATCTTTTGAATGGTCATATCAGTTTTCTAAAAACTATCTTTTCGTCCCAGTGGCAGTAAAGTGCCTACTTTGCGTCCTGGCGTTTGCAAAGAATGGCACTTTTCTGCCGCGGGGTACAAAAAATAGTATATGCATCTCGCTCATCTAGGCTATTTTGGCACGCGCAAACTTGTAATCCTCGCTGCGCTCGGATCGCAAACGATTTTTGTGCCGAAATCGCCTAACCTCGCTCGGGTGCATAAAATACTATTTATCCTACTCAAAATGCTCTTTTTCGCGTCATAAATTAGTAAAGCTAATGTGGCCCTTTATGCGATTTTAAATCGGAAGACTGACTAGGAGACCACTTGAGATGCGGGTCACCAATCTTGACCAACATTTTTTTGGTGTTTCCTGGTGGCAAGAATAGAGAGTATCCGAAATTTAAAGTCCAACGATTCCAAAATTCCAAGATATCAATTTATGTATCCTGGTCGGAGCCGTTGGTCTCGTCCCAAATGACAATATGTCATCTGAGACGTATTTCCCTCACTGCACTGCACTTTCACTGTTCTCACTAAACACCACATCACATTTTATTCTAAAAAAACATACAGAAGGGGTTAATTACGTATGTACTCAACAAATCTTACTTCCATGTCTTACTCACATAGAGTAAAATATGAAATCTTACTATTATATAAAGAGGAAACGTTTGTTTGTATGTTCGCAAAAATCTCAAAAACTACTGACCTAAATTTTGACAGTAGCTTTACTATATACCCTGAAGTGTCAAAAGCTATTAAGATTAAAATCATCAATTAATTAGGAACGTTTCTATGCCAAATGTGGAAATAACATGCAAATCAACTCCAGCTTCTCTCTTTGGCCACTAGGTGAGAAGAAATTTATGAATAAAGAATGAATTTATTTCTCTCTCGATGTAGAGCAGGCGTCGCTTGATAGCTAAAAGCTCTTCCGGAGCAGTAAGCGCAATAAATTTTGCCTCCAGAAGGGTTTCTCAATCAAACGAGTCGTTCGCCAGGCGGGGTTTTTTTCGCGCAGCGCTGCTCTTCGCGCGGATCAGTGTTGCTTCGCGGATGCTTTTTACCTTTGAGAGAGGTTAATATTTCCGCCGCCTGCAGAAGATCGGCATCTTTGTCCAGTTGTACCGTGTGTTGCAATTTGGTCGCGGCGGCCGGAAGAATAGCCGCACAGGAGGTCGACGGTATCTCTCCTTCCAAAGCTGCAAACAATACGTCTTGTATAAAGGGAGGCAACGGGGAAAAATACACCTGGAACCAATATAGAGTGGGAACAGAAATATGATCATAAAGTGTCGCGTGGAAGCAGGCAATATTGTGTGGACAAGGGATTAGGCATTGGAAATTTTTTATTTTATTGAGGGTACTCACTTGCAGATGGGCCGGCCGCTGTTTCTTCTCCGGCCGCTGCAGGAATATCCATCGTACGCGTGTCGCGAGATAATTGGCGGGCAAGATTCTTTTGGTTAACATAGTCGCTGCGCTCTTCCCTTTCTGATTCTGAGGACGAATTGAAATCCGCCGGGTGAATGTGTTCTGAGGATGGATTTCCGGGTAATAGAAGCACTGGTAATGGCGTACTTGAACGCCGGCGCGCCAATTTTTTCCGGCATTGTTTGGCATACACGACAAATTTCTCGTTCTCGGAATCAGTCGAGAGATAATCAGATATGATGATGGTAGAATCGCAGTCCAAACAATGCTACAAACATACAAACAAGAAAAAAAAAGGAATGGAAAACGTCGCGCGCGGATATAACAACAGCTAAAATTCTGTCCGTAGAATCAAAAGAAATATATGAATAAGGGAACGCGAGATCAAAGAAGTCAATCAGAAGAGAGCAATAGTATTTACCAATAGAAAAGATGTATTTGTAGGCACAAAAGAAGCAATGCAAGCCAGGCATAAGGTGCCCGTGTTGACAGGCAGGGATTCACTGACTAAACGCAAGCCAAAACAAAGTTGGTCCTTACCGGCAATGCGATTCGCAACAACAATAGTGACCGCCTACCCCCTTTTCGCACCACTTTCGGCACGGCGTGCAACCCTGCGGCGCCAAAATAGCGAGCGCGCAGGTATACGAATCGGAATATTTCCGGTCTGCATTCGATAAGTGCATATTTCTTAAAAATGCTTTTACTGATACGGGGAAAAGCTTGTATAAACGGTAGTTAGAAAATTCGATTATCGTAAAGGTAGCGCTGAGATTTCCCATGCTTGGTCATCCTGATAATAAGTAGTTCGATAAGATTGAAAAAGTGCAACCTGCAGTAGCTCCTCGAGTCCAATACAATTTGCTGGCAATGTTGTTACAGCAATATTCGGTGAAAGCATGCTGATGAAAAGTACCGTTACTGGGAGAATAAGTAACCGATCCAAGGCGGACGGGAAAATGGACAAAGTCGACAAGTTAGACCCTACTAAGCTAGAAGCTTGCAAAGGTATTTATTGCTTTTTAAAATACACACACACACACACACACACACACACACACACACACACACACACACACACACACACACACACACACACACACACACACACACACACACACACACACACACACACACACACACACACACACACACACACACACGCACACGCACACACGCACGCACGCACGGCTAAGAAACGAGGACGTATCAAAATATTGATACGTAATTTTACAAACATTGGCTCAACGGTGATTACAAGGATTCCTTAAGCAAGGAGAAAAAGGAGAGTGAAGATCTGGAGTACCGTTATGGACAATTTTCAAATTATGTAAGAAAAAAATATCCTACTTGAAAAATCCGAAGAATCAACGTAAGTGATATAATTTCAATTCGTCATTTTTAGCAGGGTATAATGATGTTCAAAAGAATATATTTTTATGAAATATATTTTCAAGAATATATAAATAACACTAATGAAATTATTAATTACAGATCCTACAAACAATTATCCTATGTGACCTAGAATTGATTCAACTCGACGTTTCGATTCGTCTGTTATAGGAAAAATACACTTGACGTTTTGTATAACCTCTAAAGTCGATTGGTGGCGTGCACTCTCTAAAATTTTATTCAGATTGCAAAGAAGACATGGATGCAGATTTCTGAGCCTACAAATATAATCTGATCCTGTACACAGATCCAGAGTCTCCCACCACCGATGTTGTCCCATTGGAAAGAATCAAAGTACCATATAATGATAAAATAAAATTAAAATGGTTCCAAAGTGGTACTCAGCCAAGATATTGAAAAGTGATGGGAAGATAAATTATTCGTTCTTAGATCAAAATTCCACTATAAAAGGCTGAGTCAAGTTAATTTATTAATGATATTTTTTTCATAGATGATGGGATTTACCTCGATGAATTAGTGGCCATGTATTATCTCCATTAAGAAGAGAGTCATTCCCGAATTCTATTGTTCTAGAGAGGAGGAAGATGCTTAGTAAAAAAGAATTCTAAATCGCATGCAACCAAAACTCTAGACCAAAAAATGATACATGAAAAATCAATATTCAATTGAAATTTATCAAAAAGGTTGGTATGACTGAAAATAAAAAAATATAAGAAAATTTCACTTAGAAATATTTTGTATCAAAAAAATGAGAAATAATCACCGATTTCAACTAACTTGATAATTATGAATCCTTTATCACAGTTATCATTATCATGATTGAATCATTATCATCTTTTTTTCAGTTCTGATCTACCCTTGGTTGAAGAAATGATAGAACCCAGCCCCTCAACCAGTAAAGAAGGTAAACAACTGGCAAATATCCAGCTTGGAAATAATGGACTTGAATTATCTGACAACGATGAAGAGGTAGATTGTCCCACAGACTATTGTGCTCAGTTAGAAGAAAGAATTGCATAGAATCTCGAACAGCTCGGAACAGGCATTAATCAAATTATTATATTAGAATTATAAATTATTTGAATACAATATTCCAGTATACACGTATTAATAATATCTTTTCATATAAATATTTCTCGTAATTAGAGATAATTTCAATTTGAAAAAGCAGGTAGCAAAGCAGGTAGCAAAGTAGGTAAGAGCTACGATGGTACTATGAGGTACAATGTCAATGAGCACAACTACAACGTGAACCAGGTTAACACGGATGTCGTAGGCCAGAGGATTGCTGAAAGCCCCGCTACAGGAACTTCCCATCTCGAACACGAAAATACTTTTCACAGCGAAGGTAATTTCGCTTGATAGTAAGCACGTGAATAATGATTGCCTATCATCTTGCAACTAAAATACGAATAACGATCGTTCTAACGCGATTCATGAATGAGCATAGACTGCCTACGTGAGTCTGTGTTACAATATCCTTCTATCCGTGCGTTACTGAAAATAATATTAATTCTCATCCGTGTATGAATGTAACCTATATTTGTATCCTATGATTTTTTAAATTACTCATTCAAAAAATTTTTTTTCAGATGAGAGCAATTCTGTTAGCTCTGACGTTACTCGCAAATTAATATCAGATCAACCGAGACCTAGATTTGTAAGTAATTGCAATTCAATGTTGGTAATTATTAATGTTTTCCTTTCCAACTAGCGCCAGCTCATCAAGCCTTATAACATTTATATAGTAGACTCAGAATTAAATTTCTTGAAGCGAAACCTTCGAATGAAACCAACTCGTCATGCCACAAAACTGATACATTTGATTGTCGGATTTCAGAATCTGAAAAAGATGACTACAACAGGTAGAAAAGGTATTGGAACTAAAGCGATTCCTAGATACGTTAAAAAAGCTGTGTACTGTAATTCAAGTTATATTCTCTTTTATAATGCTATTGTGTACTTAGTGCGATTGCGATTGGTGTTAGAGTGTTTTGATTATTGAAATTAAACAGCCATGACATTCAACAAACATTCATTCAATTTTGTAATAAAATTTAATGAATTTCAGCATATGTTAACAGAAAAGTTTCGGATAATAATAGTAAAATGACCATGAGTCAGTACAACCGGAACTTTTGAGGATAACCTATTTTACGATGGAGCTCCAATAATCGTATTAGAAAGTATAATGATGATCTTTGAGTTATCAATATGATTTAAATTGTCAGAAGAATGTTTATCTTGAAGTAATAAAAATGCATTGTCCTTAACCGTACTCCTAAACCTTACTCCAAAAAGTAGTAAAAGTAGTAGTGACTTCATCATTCGATAGAAAATTGATTATCAATACTGATCAAATAGGCTGAGAGTACAAAGCACCTGTTTTACATTCCTTGGATCACATTGGAAAAAAATCGATTGAAGTCCACATAGGTGATATTGACAAAACCACTCATCCCGACAGGGTTCAATACTCTGTGACTACTGCAGGCAAGCTCTTGACAAGAATTTTCGCTTGCTTACAAGAGCCATCAGGCAGGTTTGGCTCAAGAATTCAGGCTTAGGTGAATGAACTGTAACAAAAATGTCAAACAGTTATGGTCCTAAAATCGATTCACTACCACCAAATACCAAGCTAGAAATTTTGCCAGAATCAGTAATCAACAACTGGAACTCTATTTTGTTACCATCACGTGGCCAAATTCATAATGAATTTAGTTACATTTTAAAAAATCCACATTAGTTCGATTTGGATTATTACTGGCAGAAACAAAGATTATTGCAAGTATGAACGGACAATATATTGTAAGTATTATAAAATGAAATAACATAATATTAAATAATTTATTATGGAAATATATTTATTAAGTAAGTATAATAAGTATATATTAAGTATTTATTTTGTATTTATTAAGTATTTAATAAGTATATTTTTTAAGTTGTAACGTTCACGTTTATTCGGATATTCCGCGTTATTTTGTGAACGCACTGACACGGTCGCCAGATGCTTAAAGCGCATCAAACTTCTTTGAAAAAAGGTCATTTGCAAATTCTTTAGATTCAGTGACTGTTGAATATCAATGAATTCGCATTCTACTTTATTGTGTAATCAACATTTCAAATTTCAAAATTCTTCTTAAGCTGTATACAATATAAATTTTTATTGGCCATATGAAAAAATGAAGAGAATTTATTTTTATGAATTTATTCCGGCGCAAACTCAGGAAATCCTGTACTACGCTCACGACCGCACTCCTACCCGACATTATGCAGGTAGAATCTTGGACATGGTGCGCAATTTGTACAAGGGAGCGATGGTCGCACTCTCATCCGACGCGATGCAGATGAGACCTTGACCATTGCTTCACTCCGTTGGCTTTACCGATTTAAAATGAAAATAAATTTTTTCGTATCTTAGTGCGCAAAGTTTGTCTTTTTTTCACGAACGGTGCGCAGTATCCTATTCTTTCACTATTCCAGAAAAAAGTGCGAGAAAGTAGTGCGAGAATTAAAAATATATGAATGCACTGCGACAAAGATATAAAATTTACGGTCATCGTATTACGAAGCCACGTATAATCACGGAACGCGGTAGTGTTCCATGCGTCAAGCAGAAGACACCGCAACTATATAATGTTTGAAATCGCACGCTCGATTTTTACATTGGCATTAATTTAGCCAAAACGACTGTTTTTGGATGCGAAACATGATTTCATGATCATCTAGCATCCCATTTGAGCGATTGACAAAAAGAAATACTCAAAAACTCGTTCGCAATAATGAGTTTGGAGTGCCGTGTCAAGCGATCTACTAGTTTTTTCTCCCGACGAGATTTTGTTCAGATCAATTTTTCTTATTACCATGAAGTAAGCCGCGGTAGCCTGATAAAGCAGCTATGTTCACGCATACCTAACACGTTTAAATGCTCTTGCTTCCCGCGTAGATTTGAAACCATGGGATTGAAAGTAAATTGTTAATGTATTATAGTTAGAAAGAATATGGCAAAACTATTGACCGTGTCCCATAGATTCAACGAAAAGTAATGCAGATTTTTTCAAACTTACAGAAGATAAGACAAGACATATCAAAATTTATTCCTTGTTTTTTTTTTATAATTGATTTTACACGGGCAAATGGTAGTTTAGGATGCCGATGTCGGCGTGTCGACTTAAGTTTTATTTGAATAAGCATATATCCTAATACCCGATAATATCCAAGTAGCTAGTGTCGCAGAAGGCAGCGTCCCGAGGGTGCGCTCCTCGTATTTTGGCTTGGAAAAGCTGACCTTGGACCCGAACGATGTCCAGGTAGCCAGGGTACCCGATGACGGTGTTCCAAGGGTGCGCTCCTGGTATTTTGGTTGGAGTACCTGACCCTGGACCCGAACGATGTCCAGGTAGCCAGGGTACCCGATGACGGTGTTCCAAGGGTGCGCTCCTCGTATTTTGACTTGGAAAAGCTGACCCTGGACCCGAACGATGTCCAGGTAGTCAGGGTACCCGATGACGGTGTTCCAAGGGTGCGCTCCTGGAATTTTTGCTTGAAGCAGCTGACCCTAGACCCGAACGAAGTCCAGATAGTCAGGGTTCCCGATGATAGAGTTCCAAGGGTGCGCTCCTGGAATTTTCGCTTGAAGCAGCTGACCCTGGACCCGAACAAAGTCCAGGTAGTCAGGGAACCCGATGATGGTGTTCCAATGGTGCGCTCCTGGTATTTTGGGTTGGAGTACCTGACTCTAGACCCGAACGATGTCCAGGTAGCTAGGGTACCTGATGACGGTGTTCCAAGTAGCTGACTCCGGACCTTAATGATGTCCAGGTAGTCAAAGTAGTCAACTTCCTCAAACAAAAATACCAGAAGCGCATCCTCAGGACACTGTCATCAGCGACCCTAGCCACCTGGACATTATCGGGTATCAGGTTATATCCTTATTCAAATATTCAGTCAACACGCCGACATCGTTATCCTAAACCACCATTTGCCTATGTAAAAATAGTTAGAAGAAAACATGGGATAAATTTTGATGTCTTGTCTTAAATTCAGATAATAGATTAATTATTTTCTACTGATTACATATATTTATTTTGTGTATCGCTCATCCATATAAATATTTGCATTTTGGAAAAATATCTATTTAATTTTATTACTGACGCTAATGCATATACATTTTATTGATTATTATTTTCATAATATATTATACTCCGCAAAAAGAATTGAAATCCTCAAAAAAAACCTTTTTTAGAAAAAGTAAAAATGTTGCGTCAAGCATGAGGCAGAACTAGTTTATCTCTTATATTGCTTAAAAAAAAATGAAATCCATAATAGACACATGAGTCAATTTATTATTTCATCAGTATTCATTCCGATTAATTCCTCATATAGTTGGAGTATTACGTATTCTTATTACAGTTTAGATACTATAGGAGACGTTGTCAACTTTAACTAACCAATTACGAAAAAACTTACCAGAATGCTCTTAGGTACCTCATCAATTATTTGAAGAACTAATGACGAACCAAATTGACGCCACTTGGTAGGATCGAATATCTTTGAATGCCTTATTAAACTGACATATAATATTCTTCATTACCTATTTATTTCATTACCTATTTATTTCTAGTTAAACGGTTTCACAACCTCTCCTCAATCGTTTGATTTATTTCAAATATATTTTTGTATCGTAATTGCAATGCAGTTAATCCTATAATTCAGATAGACTTTATATATTCTTCTATTATCAATACTTTCATTGTCTTTCAAAGAGACAAATATTAATAATTCAAACTATTGATCATATGTCTCAGTAAATTATAAATATTTCTATAATATTTCTATGATAATTTTCACATCCAGTGATTTAGTGAAATATTATTATTCTTAAGACGTTAAAAATGCCTACCAAGTGGCGTCAATTTGGTTCGTCATTAGTTCTTCAAATAATTGATGAGGTACCTAAGAGCATTCTGGTAAGTTTTTTCGTAATTGGTTAGTTAAAGTTGACAACGTCTCCTATAGTATCTAAACTGTAATAAGAATACGTAATACTCCAACTATATGAGGAATTAATCAGAATGAATACTGATGAAATAATAAATTGACTCATGTGTCTATTATGGATTTCATTTTTTTTTAAGCAATATAAGAGATAAACTAGTTCTGCCACATGCTTGACGCAACATTTTTACTTTTTCTAAAAAAGGTTTTTTTGAGGATTTTAGATTTATTGGGGATTCTGCCTAGCAGAGGAGATCAATGCATATCTATATACATATATATGTATGCATTATGATATTTCTCTCATTTTAGTTCTAAAACAAAATCCCCTCAAAAATTTCTGTCCAATTCGACTCAGTCAAGCTCAAAATTCAGATCTCTAGGAGTCGAAAGGACAAAATTGAGCATTTGGTCAGAGCAGTAGAGGTAAACTCTACAGAGTAATGCTTAGAAACGTGAGGTTCAGATGGCCGGTTTATATACACAAGGGTGTTCTATTTCACTTGCGAGAAAGGAAAATTAACAAATTGCAATGTTTCAGTAGTACTATCATTGTGCTCTGATGTAAAATGTATTGCTCAAATGTGTTCATTTTTTTTGTAGTATCATGTTTATTCTCTTTTCGGCAGACAGGACATTTCCCCCACTTGCAAACTGCTGGGAAGATTATTTATGAAAATGAGGAAAAACAGCCCTAGACAGTTGAGGTACGCCTGAGTTTGTGGAAGCCAGTGTAGGCCAGTCAAATTAGCCCTGAAATCGCCTTCGCTCCAAAGTGGCTGCATTTTTGATATATTATAGATTTTTGCATTCTGAATCGAATGGCAGATTCAAAAAATGGCTAAATCCCCGGCGTCTATAAGAAAATAGCAAAATAAATCTTTTTTTGCTATTTTCTCGGAAACGGTGATAGCTATCCAAAAATGGACTTCACCACGCGAAAGAGCGGGCAAAAATGCATAGATTGCACTTATCTTGTCTCCCTTATCGCATAAAATTTGTCCTAATTATTTGCGAGACAATAATTTGAGGTTGCCGAACGAGCAGAGGGGGGGCCGCGGCGGCTGGCCGCGCGCGCAGTCGTATACGCAACCAGTCGGTTCGTAATAACAGATCCACCAACAGGCCCATATAGGAGAAAACAAATAGAGTATTTATCCATCCTGATGCGCACCAAACAAAGCGGCCAAGAAATGCGCAGTATCCTGAATAACCCGGACGGAGCTGAAATTGTATTGTTTGGAACATAAGATAAAATAAAAAAAATTAGATGTGTAAAATGATTATATGTAATTCAATAGTTAAATAAATCATTTGGGTAAACTGTATATAGTTATTTATATTGTTTATTATAAATGTTGTTATAAATTTACAGAAATGAAAATGGCGATGATTTTCTGTTTAGAAACATTTTTGAATTTGCCCTTCATATTTGTTGTATTCCAAATTCGAATGCAAGTCCTGAAAGAACATGGAGTAAATTAAATTTGGAAAAAACTAAAGGACGGAGTCGGCTAAATTTCGAAAGTGTTCGAGGAATCCTGTTGACTACGCAACTCATTAAATATGTTGGAGGTATTGTAAATTTCACGCCCACAGAAGATATGATTGAGAGTGAAGAAATACTTTTTCACAATTTGAACAATTGGCGACGAGACTGTCGCAAGAATGAAGATAGAGTATTAGAGAATGTCGATGATGATTATTTAGATCACAATTTGATGAATCAAATTCAATTCGAAAATAAACAATACAGGCATAAATTCAAGAGCAACATATGCGATTATGAGACAATCAATGATTTTGATTCTGACATGGAAGAGGAAAACTTGGAGCGGATGATAAATCAAATTAAAATTGCTTCCGAAGTTCCTGAAAATCAATCTTGTAATGAGCCTTATACACACATTCCAAATAATGTAATGAGCCTTTGAGGATAAGTAATGACAACTTTGAGGACATCACGAAGCTCATAGAGATGGTATCTGAGTTTTCTGAGAAAGGATCATGTGATTATCTCTATGAAAAAAAAAAAATTGAATGTTTCTAAAGAGATACTCAAGAGTATCCCACTATAGTCATTAATTATTCTATAATATAATCATTCATAGGATTAACGTTACAATTAGATTTAAATTTTTTTCGGACTACTTCTTGAATTTCGTCAAGTTTCAACTTAGCATACGGTGGTCTGTCACATCTATTCACATACACATATTAATTAAATTTAAATGAAAATAAGGTTAATTGATTAAACAAAACTGATTAAATTTACAATTTTCTTCTAACTGGAGATTATTCTTGTAATTCCTTTCAACAGTTGGAACAAAGAGAAAAGTTTACGTTTAGATCTTCAAGTTTCCATAAATCACATTCTTGAATAAGACGTAAGTCTATTGATACATTTGAATCTGGAATATAAACATTGAAACATTATCTTATTTTGAAGCAAACGTTTTTACATAAAATAAATAGTTTGAATGAATAAATATATCCCATTTGTAATACTTACGGCCAGATTTATTAAAAGGATTGAAACATACTTTTTTTCTCCGCATTATTATACTGTTGGATGATAAAACGACTGATCTATTTCAAATGCTTCGACTGCTCAGTCGCACATACACTGAAAAACATCGGAAAGACAGAATTTTCGTGGAGCTCAGGAAATGCTGCGTTTCCTTGCAGAGACGCTGCGGATTGCGGATCCAAACTATGAAAACTCAGGCGCTACTGGAGAATGAACTGCTGCCACGTGAACCTTCTTTCAGTATATATCATAGATCGGTTTTTCATTTATTTTGAACTAGCATCCCCGTCGCGGCTTCGCCCGCTCTCCGAGTTAATAGAATTCGAATGATAATTATTAACTGTGCGTAGGAATAAAAACGTAACATTCAAGTGTTTAAAAGTTCAAAATCCTAAAATACTTCAGAATAAACAACATTTCTGGTTTTGGAATTGGAATCGGAATTGGTTTTCCGATTTGCCCGTCCTAGGAAAGTCCAACATACAACTACTATACCAGTGTGAAAAACAATCTGAGCGTAAATCAATTCCGACAAATTAAAATGTCTGACCTTAAGCCTTGTTTATTGTAGTAGCAAAAGAAACCGCGTGAACGGCTCGTACAGCGGTTTGGTACCTAGTGAGTACTGAGTAGTGGCCAAAGAGAGAAGCCGGAGCTTCAAATTAAGGCATATTTCAGCCGTTAAAAATAATTTCTTGAAAAAATATATGCAAGTTCGATTATTTAGGCAATCGATTACACCGCTATAATATCGGGAGTCACAATAGGACGACCGATTAAGAGTTCTCGATGAGAAAAACGAGGACTTCAACACTGATGGCCTTATACTTATAGGCCAGACCGCGCCACTTCAGCTGTGTGAATGGCTAAAACAGCGTCTCGCCACCTAGCGGCCAAAGAGAGAAGCCAGAGCTGATTTGCATGTTATTTCCACATTTTGCATAGAAACGATCCTAATTAATTAATGATTAATCTTAATAGCCTATGACACTTCAGGGTACATAGTGAAGTTACTGTCAAAATTTGGAGGCGATTGGTTCAGTAGTTTTTGAAAGTTTTGCGAACATACAAACAAACGTTTCCTCTTTATATAATAGTAAAATAAGATTACACACACACACACACACACACACACACACACACACACACACACACACACACACACACACACACACAAAATGAAAGTGGTTTTCCTTTATCAGTGTATTTGACGTGTATTGCTGGAAGAAAACTTATGAATGGTTGATCTCTGTAAAAGTTACAGCTCATAGAAGCTGAATAATGGTTTTACACGAAATTGTTATGACATGACTTTGCATAGCTCTCAGTGTCTGTGTATATGTATCAGAGTAATAAAAAATATTTTAAATATGTTATAACGGTTATAACAATTGTGAAAATATATGCAAAATCAATTCAGATTTTTCCATAGATCGCTGATAACACTGCTGACTCAAAATAGGACTTAGAATCATAAAGTGACAAAAAAAATTGTTCATTTTTGATACTGATTCATCCATTCCAATTGAATGGGTCTGAATAACACTCACATTCATGAGCTGGATAAGCTATCTAATTACCTATTTGTCAATATTGATCGTGAATATTATCGTTGGGCCGTATTATTCTCTTATGTGAAGGGAGTACGCAAAATCTCCCTAGTTCGTGGATTTGCCCATGTACGAAAGAAAACTCCAAGAGCATGGTCACAAAGCATCAAAGATTGGCCACCAGGAATAATTTACATAGCAATTTTGACGCTAGTAGTACGCGGTCAAATCCCAATACAGAATTCAACAATTATATATACATATGCTCTGGCCGTAGTATAGTTCTGTAGCGAGTGAGCGCCAGCCATGTGCACCCGAAAAAATCGATATAACAATGCCGCATATTAAACTATTTAAGAATTAAATTTAGGTAAAACTACATTTTATTGTTAATTTGACAATATCGTTACAAAGAGAGTATCAGGCCGTTGGTCTCCAATCTTGTTAAAACTTTGATTGTTTTTGGGCAGACAAATCAATTCAACTGAATAATATGATTGAATTTATATTCAGACTTATACGAATATTCAGGCCAATAGCTGATGCGCACACTGAGAAAAATTCCCTCATCTAAATCTGCTATACGATACAGTAAACGAAATTATAGAAGAATATACTATGAATATGGTTAAATTAACTTTAATTACGTAAATAATACTCATGTTTTATAGTTGTTTCAACAATGTTCAATTACTATTTGATTATTATTCATCCACCAATAATTATTGTTTAATGAACCAGAATTATAGTCAACTGTATTCACTCAATCATATCTACTATGAATAAAAGTACTACATAGAGTAAAATCTTCTTCAAATGTAGTATAACTAATAATTTGTCCATGGTATACACCAGTGAAATTTCTATAGTTAAATTCACAATATCTATAGTTGGGTCAAAATAGAACTATATTTATAGGAGATTTATAGTTCACCCAACTATAAACTGCTCGCCGAATTTGAAAACATGGTTTTGAGAAAAACGGGTTCAAAGTTTCAAAATGCTATATATCTTATTAAAAAGTTGTTTGGTAAAAATTGATTCAAACGAATTTATATGGAGTACATAAAACTGCATAGCTAAGGTTTGAATAGTTAGCTAAGGTTTGAAAGCTCGAGCTTGGCACGGCGATTTTCTCATGTTTTTTCAATTACTCGAATACAATGAAAGAGGCTCTATATATATATAATATATTTGATGAAATCTGTTCATCTTTAATAACGTTAATAATTGTAATTCCATCAAATCAATTACTACTATATTCATGTATTCAGAAAGTTTTTTTCACGTGTAACTCCAAATAGTACAGTGGAGTCTTAAAAATTGATATGGATTACCATGGAGTACTACGTAAACAAAGGAGTACTCAGGAGTTCCACGGAGTACTGGAAAACTGAGGGAATACTGAATAATTTAGGGAACACGTAGTCGTTATCGACTCTTTAATAGACCGATTTTGAAATTCTGCGAAGCTTAGTCTATTGAAGCTTAGCTCAATACATATCAGAAACCATTTCTGAAATTATCAATCGACCACATTAACCTATTAGAAATTTCAATTAAAAAAAAAATCGCAAAAGAGCCAACTGTTCTACACGTGCAGTCAATTTGGCACTTAGGGCTTATAAGAACTATTAAATTGGCATTCAACTAAACTCTCAATCATATTTCCATTATATATTTATACACAGCTTTTAACATTCGATTCTAGAATACATAAAATAAATACAGCCAATGCGACACCCCTGAGAGTTTTTTGCGAACAGTCTCTTGAAACTTAGCTCAATACCTATTAGGAACCATCTCTATAGTTATTATCCGACTACTTAAACCTATTAAAAATCTTAATTAAAAAAAAACGCAAAGAGACTCAATGCACAAAACGTGCAGTCAATTTGGCACAATTTCTTAATCATTTGCTACAGTCTAGAAAGGCCTACAGCAACGATCAAATTGGTATTAAAATAGACTCTCAATCATGTTTCCAGCGATATTTAAACAAAACTTTTCACATTCAACTGAAAAATACACGTCTAAATCATCGTAATATGTCTATCAAAATATTCAACGATTTTATGTCTTTCCATTTATAAACGTATAAGGGGCCACATGGGCTTCACATTTTTTTGCGAAAAATAGCAATTTGAGTAGGATAAAAAATACTCTTAAAAAAACTGATGAGACCAAACAAAAGATGAGATGTTTTTACATGAAAAAGAGTAGTGACACTTTGAGAGATAAAAATTATTTACTCCTGATTTTCTAGGTTGAGTGTAAAGTGTGAAATAATAAAGGGATGAATAAATGAGTAAATCAAACTTTAAAGTGTTGTAGGAGAGTGCTTTGCAAAGCTAAATGGGCGGGGAAGGTACCAAAAATTTTCTTTTGATACCCCTAATATGACCCGAGGGCGACTGATGCTCGGAGAGCACCGGAAATAGGAAATCTGACAAACGTGCCAAATTTCCTATAGTTACCTCATGTAAATTATCGTAATATGTCTATAAAAATATTAAACGATTTTACTCAGTCTTTTCATTCATAATCGCATAAAGGGCCACATGGGCTTCACTTTTTTATGCGAAAAATAGCAATTTTAGTAGGATAAAAAATACTTTAGGGAAAACTAATGAGACCAAACGAAAGATGAGATGTTTTTATATGAAAAAGAGTAACGACACTTTGCAAGATAAAAATTGTTTACACTCGATTTTTTAGGTTGAGTGTGTATAGTGAAATAAAGAAAGGGAGAAAAAAATCAGCAATTGAAACTTCCAAGTGTTTTAAGAGGAAAATGGCCGGGGAAGGTACATACTAACAATTTTCTTTCAATGCCCCCAACATGATCCGAGTGCGACTGATGTTTAGAGCACCGGAAATACGACATCTGACAAACGTGCCAATTGCATGCAGTTACCCCATAAATATAAAAAAACAGCTTTCAACATGGACTATTAAAAAAAAATATGTTTTCATTTTTTAACTTGTATGAAAACGTACAAATTTCGAAAAACATACTATACCAGTGGAAAGCTGAGGGAAAATTACATCGATAACATATCCCTCATTATTATGCTATTGGTCATACACTAAACAATATTGGTCATAACGCTAAATATCGAGAGAAGCGGTGGGCCGAAAAACCGACTGGACTGTCCGAGCGCTCTCAAAGCGCAACAATCAGATTGTTTTCACTATATATAGATATACGCTTAGGCTGACTGCGACGACTGCGTCTATATACGACTGCGCGCGCGGCCAGCCGCCCTCTGCTAGTCCGGCCGTCTGCTCGTTCGGCAACCTCAAATTATTGTCTCGCAAATAATTAGGACAAATTTTATGCGATAAGGGAGACAAGATAAGTGCGATCTATGCATTTTTGCCCGCTTTTTCACGTGGTGGAGTCCATTTTTGGATAGCTAAAAGCAAAAAGATTTATTTTGCTATTTTCTTATAGACGCCGGGGATTTAGCCATTTTCTGAATCTGCCATTCGATTCAGAATGCAAAAATCTATTATATATCAAAAATGCAGCCACTTTGGAGCGAAGGCGATTTCAGGGCTAATTTGACTGGCCTAAGTGTAAGTACGTGTTATCATCACGCCGAACAGCTCGCGATCGATCGCGAAGATAGCTCGCGAACCATCGTATTACTCTGTCCACACATCCAATTTGGCGCAGTTTTTCAAGAATCTTTTTATGGGGGTAGTATCGAAAAAGCTTTTGAGAAGTCAAATAAGCAGTGTTACCATTCTGTTGTCTATGGCTTCTCTCGTGCCTTTGAGTATGGAGAATAGTGCAGTTTGAGGTGAGTAACGAGGGCGGAATCCAGACTGTTTAGGTTCTATGAGGT
Source organism: Aphelinus atriplicis (assembly GCA_020882685.1). Taxonomy (NCBI): domain Eukaryota; kingdom Metazoa; phylum Arthropoda; class Insecta; order Hymenoptera; family Aphelinidae; genus Aphelinus; species Aphelinus atriplicis. The sequence continues at coordinate 50,828,087 of CM037075.1, read as the reverse complement.
TATTTGTAGTTATATGCTGGAATAACTGATCGTACTCTTTCCATAATTTTAAAGATTGCAGGCAGCTGTGAAATGGGCCTTGGGTCAGATATACTGTCTAGGGTAGATGTTTTAGATAGAGGTGTAACTGACGCTGCGTGGGGAAGTTTGCGGTCATAATATTATACTCGTGTATAATTTGAGTGATTGAGCGGCTGTTAATCCGGGCCCACTCGTTTTCGACACGAATAGTTTTTTCCTCATTGCCGCGCCGCTTTGTATATTTATTACGCGCCTACCATCGCATCGGTCTTCGCTTTGGCTATCCTGAACAATTTCCGTCAACCAATAGTTTTAATCATGGATCACAGTTTATTCTGAAAAGACTAAATTTCTACGATGCAGTGATACTTGTGAATAGTGTTATAATAATAGTGTTGTGAACTGTGTGAAGCATCATATTGATATGAATACATCTTTTTCAGCTTATGAAAATATCAAAAAAATATGTTCAAGCGCAAGAAGCTTTGCGCTTTATGCTGGAAGCATATTGGAACCATGACGAGCATTTATCATGCGAATTTTCAGGAATGGGTGTGAGAAGCTCCAGCAATCCATATCTCTGGACTAACGCAGCGTTAGGTCTCCAAACTCTATATACCGGTTACTTCTAGTGACACATCTGCAAGGTTTGGTCCAAATAAGTGACCCGAAGACCTGATACTGTCCTTGTCAGTCCGATAGCTGGCTTTGTCTCGACAACAGGTGAGATTTCAAGTTTTCGTATACTCAAAGTAATTTTTCATAATTGAAAGGAATGAAAGCTTTACTATATATAATATCCGTGAACATTATAAATCATGGAGTAATTTGATGTAAGAGATTCCATCAGTATAATCAGTAAAATTTTTCTCAAACAACGCATATTAACACATATATCAACACAAATGGGGTTCAGACGTCCTCCTTCCGGAGGACGTCTGAAACAGAAGGTGTTTTTTAAAAACAGACAACAATTCATCAACCACAGAGCACCGCCACCACAACAGATGAAGTCAACATTCAGACAGGAGAAGAAGAATTAAATGTCGTAAGTGGTTGGGCTGGTAGATTGAAACTTTTTTATGATAAATGGATTGAGATCACTGATGACAGATTTATTCTAGACTGTATAAAGGGATATAAAATACCTGTCATTCAAAAATTTATACCAATTTGTGCCAATGATCACAGACAGGAAATTCATGAGAATTCCCAAGATATAAAAGATTGTATGAACTTACTTTTACAAAAAGGAGCCATCGTTGAAGCCCGTGAATCTAACGATCAATTTGTGTCATCTTATTTTTTAGTGAAAAAACCAAATGGTTCGTTTAGATTTATTCTAAGCTTAAAACGACTGAACAAAATTGTTATAAAGCAACATTTTAAAATAGAAGACTTGAAAACTGCTGTGCACTTGATTTTTCCACAATATAATTTAGCATCGGTTGATCTGGAGGATGCTTACTACTTCATACCAATTCATGAAAACAGTCGTAGGTTACTTAGATTCAGATTGGAAAATATTTTATACGAATTTAGTTGTCTACCATTTGGATTTTGCACAGCACCTTTTGTATTCACTAAAGTTATGAAAGCAGTTGTTAAACATTTAAGAAAAGAAGGCTTGACATCAGTAATATATTTAGATGATATTTTATGTACAGCTAGAACATTTAACGAAAGTAGTATCAATGTGAAGGAGACTATAGAATTGTTGAAACGTCTAGGTTTCAAAATTAACTTCAAAAAATCAAATCTTATCCCATCGAGATCTTGCAAATTTTTAGGTTTTCTTATTAATACCGAAAAATACTCAATTGAATTACCAGTAGAAAAAAGAAATGAAATATATAATTTATTGGATCAATTTCTATCTTTAGATCATTTTACTATTAGACATTATTCTAGTCTGATTGGCAAGTTAATTTCATCTTGCCCAGCAGTCGAATATGGATAGTTATATACCAAAATTTTAGGAAAAAAAAAAATTTTCACTTCATTTTCAATAATAAATGTTATGATAAAATAATGCCTATTAGAGATCACGTAAAAAGGGAATTACAGTGGTGGAAAGCAAACATCTTAAGTAGTATACTACTGAATAGATGAATATATATGAATATATATATGAATATATTCATTTCATAAAGACAGGACATTTTGATATGACGATATACACTGATGCCTCAAGAACAGGCTGGGGTGCATCTAATAAAGAGAAAAACATCTATGGACATTGGTCCTCAGATGAACAAAAACTCCATACAAAATCTTAGAGCTATTAGCTATCAAAATCGCTTTAATAAAGGAATTGGCCCATAGGTATATGAGAAATTGCCCTGGCTAGCGAACCTACCAAACCAAGTGCATATCAACCAGGGATTTTTTTCATGATTTTAGAAAAAAGAATTAAAAGTGGCAAGTGATGGGAAGTTTATTAAAATTGATTTTTAAAATTAGTATCGCCGAATCGATTTTGTCTGTTACTACTGATTTGGGAATGGTCTTTAATAAGCGATTACAAATCTAAGCATGGTTTTTGGGATCTGATATTGCGAAGGCAGATAACAAACGCCATAAGGAACTTAATAAAACTTGAACTGATAAGGAGATGCAACTTATACAACCGGTTATATATTAAAAGGCTGGAGGAAACATAACCTGTCAACACGATAATCGTTCAAAAACTATACTTGTCACGGTTTGTAGCCAGTGAAATTCAGCCAAAATTGAAGCTATTTTGATGGAGATCGTAATAAAAGTTTCTGTATTAGGGAGACGCTAGGTCTTCACTTTCTATTTAACTAAGAACAATGAAGGAGACATAACCCACAATACAACAGTTTCTATTGAAGTTTATCTATAGAATTTAACGCGATTGAAAGTATAATGAAACTCATAAATTAGAAAAAAAAATTAAAACTGCATTTGTTTGAAGACAATCAACTGTATTCATTGGTGTGTTCGGCACTGTTTCAATAGAAAACTACAAACGAAACTACGTCCCGTAATAACAGTTCACATCTAAATGCAACTTAGCACGGTATTTTGCTGATGAAACTTTTCTCAAAATTAAGCTAACCAAGTAAAGATATTAATAAAATTGGTTTCGTTCGGGAGATACGGCTCTAACAATTCATATTACAAAAAAAAATTATATTATTAATCTAACCTCACTAATCAACTTCTTCATATCCCGTATATGGGTCATTCTTATGCAACTGATATTATCCATATCCTCGGCATTTGGAGCACAAAATATCTGTTTGCCATCTCTAATGGTTACAGATAGTTCGAATTAAATATGTTCTAGAAGTTTAAACAGTAAAAAGCCTCATAAATTGTTATCAGCATCAGAACAGGCCAAAATCGTCAAAGGCAAACCTTCCCAAACTCAAATTTTTACCCTCCCACTAACGTAGATGCTACCATTTACGCCTCAAAAATTACAAAAATGACAAATTCAGCATTTTACACCTCGCAATCGAATCCGCAGCTCATGAATTTTGCTGAAAATTGATTACAAACATATACCGTCATAGGTAAACCCTGCTTTATCATCAGCTAGATTTAGTTACAAGTAGAGTTGAGTGATTCTACTGTAGATATACATATGTTAGCACTGGTAGACCATATACACGCAGACACCTTCCAGATTTTGTTCGAATCGTCAGAGGGAAACCTTATTTTATAACATACATATGTATACACTGGTCGACGCTTATATTTTACGGTAATGGAATGCTTTTTTCGGTAAACTCGATGGAATCATAAGATAGATTGACCATAAATACACAAGCTGCGTACTTGTCATCTGTTTTGCAAGTGCTATTTTAACGGAGGGATTATCGTTCAAAGATTATGTTTTTTTTTTTTTCAGTAAAAAATTATATACAGAAAAACACGTTTTCTCCACCTTAGAACATTAGTAACTCCACTGAAACGATGAACGAAACGATGAATTCATGTTTAGGAAAAAAAATATTTTAAATTCTTTCTTATCCTATAGTCATCAATGATTGGAATACACTGTATTTTAGTTTTTCATATATATTTCATTTATTAGAAAGTATTATAACATTTATTCAACTCAATATTGCTTATTAATACTACATTCGTGAACTATTGTTACTATACTATTGTTTTGTGAGCACAGCACCCTAATGATTTAGCGCCATTTTTACATTGGCAGTAATATGTATAGATGAATGCAATATACCTTTATTCTATTTATATTATCACATCTAATAATTATCCATGTGTTATATCTCAATTCATACATCAATATAAGAGGGTACGTATGAATTCTAAAGTAGACTTTCTTAAAAGTTTAATTTTTTTAATGGAATATGTCTTCGAATCCAATTCCTCGAACCACCCCTCAAGTATTTTTGCCCTTGATTTAAATATCCGTTTCCTCTGAATTTTCGGAATACGAGCAATATCAAGTATCGTTGCCAGTGCTTTACGAACTTGATTCATGTTTCTTTCTGAATATTCTTGTAATTTTCCCGTGCAGAGAATGTAAATCCAAGCACAAACATGTATACCACAGTTGTTCCAAGAACTACTATCCGGTGATCTCTGGCTTGGTATATCATGAGCAGAAAGCAAAGACCAGTCTCTCCAATTCACGGTAGAAACTACATATCGCTCAACCATACTACATATATGGGAAATCCATTTAGTCTGAGGTATTCCATGATATGAATCCAAATATACTATCGTTTTGGCCTTTATTGCTATTAAAAAAAGGACCCAATGCCCCACACCACCAGTGATGTTCAATGGTAAAATATAAACTTCCTTTCCTTTAGCTTCGACACGACTCATTTGATTGATTAAATGTACATTTATTCTGCCATCATTGATTATAGAAGTCGAATAAAAAGACTCAAAAAATGATATTTTTGAATATATTTCTGTTGAATTTTGAGAAAGAACGATCGCAGTTGCATTTATTATGTTGTCATCAATGCACTGATTTGGCAGTAGTGTTGAAAAACTTTTAGAAGATAATGAAAGGCCAGCTATATTATTAAGTCTTAAGAGTACCAAACCTTTCTGAAGAAAGGTACAAATCTTGGACGAGTAAAGAATAGTTCTAGAACTGTCATATCTGTGTAATATTGGGATAAATGAATGAATGAATTTCTAAACTATCCAAACTATAAAAACGTGAACAGTCCATATTAACATATTCTGATATCAAATTTGGAATTTTATGAAATCAATACAATTGATATATTATGCTGATTGTCTTTTCGATATAAGAATATCTAACCTTTCCAAAGAAAGGTACACATTTCTGACGAGTAAAGAATGCTTTCAGTCTTAAGAGTACCAGACCTTTCTGAAGAAAAGTACAAATCTCTGACGAGTAAAGAACAATTACCTGGTTGATTTCACAGATTCTAAGATTCGTTTTGAAATTATATATTAAATAATTATCTAACATTTGTTGATTATATTATAATTTTTTTACACGTACTATTCTATATTTAAAGACATACATAAATTCATTATATACCAGAGCTACCGAAATCTGAGCATATGAAAGTAGAAAAATCAATTCATGTTTGTCCTGGCAAGTTTACATTGATAATTCTCTTTAAATATACAGTTACTTTATACTCCTGAAGAAAGGTATAACAAATCACATATTCTAAGATCTGTTGTAGAATTCTATATTGAATTAAATAAATACAATTGAAATAAATAATTATTATTTTATGTATTCTAGTAAATGCATTTAAGTCGTAAGCGTATCAGACCTTTCTGAACAAAGGTACAAATTTCTGGAGAGTAGAGAATGGTTCTCTGAAGACATGGGTTCAGAACCCAAGCTGTGAAAGTATCGAGATCAATTCATTTCCTGGCAAGTTCATACTGATCCTCACTTAATATATGCTTTCATTTGCTTTCTGCAATGACCTGGTTGATTTCACAGATCCTAAGATCCGTTTTGAAATTATATATAAAATAACAAATACTGCAATTGAAATAAAATAATATTCTGGTAAACGCATTTCAGATTAAAGAGTATCAAACCTTTCTGAAGAAAGGTACAAATTCCTGTCGAGTAAAGAATGGTTCTCTGAAGACATGGGTTCAGAATCCAAGCTATAAAAGTATCGAGATCAATTCATTTTCTGGCAAGTTCACACTGGTTCTCTAGTAGAATTTTTAAGACTTCAAGAAATAATGATAGTTACTATTTACAGCTAATTTTCTCTTCTAAACATCGACCAATCGAAATAATATAGTATAGTTGTTGTATAAGTGTTTCAAACACAAATTATTTAAAAATTTAGAAACCAAACTATGAGATTATAGAGTTTAATATACAGTAATATAGTATGGTTATCCAACAATAGAATGAATATTTTTCAAATTACACTTAATTTTTGTAGTTACTAATGTTAAGATGAAAAATAACTCGAATCACAAATTTATGTCAAGTACTAATATATATACTTCCATATTCTTTCTACAATGATCCTGATAATTTGACAGATTCTAAAAACCGTTTTGAAATTCGATATTAAATTACTATTGCAATTGGAATAAAAAGATATTCTGGTGGATGCATTTCAGATTTTAGAGTATTAAACCTTTCTAAAGAAAGGTACAACTCTCTGACGAGTAAAGAGTGGTTCTATGAAGGCATATATATACTTTACTTTTATTTACATTCATTCTTTCTCAATATATCCTTTCAAAACTTACTTCGGTCAATTTTCGGAACTTCAATATTCGTTTCAAGATATTATATTTCATTTCAAAATACTATACCAGATATGAGAAATTAGATTATAGTTATTGTTTACAGCTGATTTCATTTTCAAAACATCGGTCAATAAAACAAATCATGATATAATTTTGCAAATGTATTCCAGAATCGAAAACTTCAGAATCCAAGCTATGAAAGTATGGAGATCAATTTATTTTCTGGCAAGTTCACATCGACTTGGGCAAATTCACTTCCAATAAATGTTTTCATTTGCTTCCTGCAATTACCCTAATAAGTTTACAGGTTCTAAGATCCGTTTTGAAATTCTATATCAAATCTTCTAATAACCTTGCAATGTATAAAATGCTACATATTTTCAAGGAAATTATTCACCATTTTTTTCGAATGGTGTGATGAAAAAATTCAAAATCCCGAACCTCTCGAGTAGAAAATATTAAGTGAAAATATGATGTTACATTTATGGTCAATTTTTTTTATACTTCATGATTCGTTTCAAGAAATAATTTTTAATTACATATCCAAACTCAAGATCCCGAAATGGTATATGTATTAGTTATATTTATTGTAGTTGATTTTCATCTCAAAACATTGGTAAATTAAGATTGAAAAAGGAAATTGCTGTTCCGATTGTTCCTAAAATATTTACATTCGTATCTTATCATCACAAATAATTTGAATCAATATCCAGTATAAAACACAAGTATTGGGAAACACGTTATTCATAGTGATGGGTACTAACTCAACATCTCTAAATGGAATAAACTTTGACTCATTCATTCTAATCGAATTTTCCATGATAATTGGGTCAATTGAGATTGATAAACTGGATCACTGTTTCGTCCCCTCCTCGAAAATTACTATGAATATATTTGAAAACGCATTGTTCGTAATGATTGAAATTATATAACAATCATTTCTGATTACAGTCTTGAAGCATTGGAAAATGGTTCATTTTGTTTCCATTTCTTGTATTCTATTCCTCACTCGCCGGCAAGGTCTTCTCACAGTTTTTCTATGTACTGCATCATACAATTAAGAACGCGGATATTAATTTTCATAAATGGTAGCCATTTCAAAATTCTTTATCATGCAGCATATTTTACTACTTTTTATGAAATTGAACTTCGTCTTTCCAGAATGTAAATGTGGACACAGAAAATGTGAAATACCAATGTGAAAATAAACTTGAATGTATTTACTCGGTCATAAAATAATTATCAACAATAGACAAATTTATCAACATGAGTGATACTACATTTCTCCAGCCCATCGTGAACTGTGAGAAGACCTTGCCGGCGAGTGAGGAATAGAATACAAGAAATGGAAACAAAATGAAACGTGTTTTTCTGTATATAATTTTTTACTGAAAAAGAAAACATAGTCTTTGAACGATAATCCCTCCGTTAAAATAGCACTTGCAAAACAGATGACAAGTACGCAGCTTGTGTATTTATGGTCAATCTATCTTATGATTCCATCGAGTTTACCGAAAAAAGCATTCCATTACCGTAAAATATAAGCGTCGACCAGTGTATACATATGTATGTTATAAAATAAGGTTTACCTGTGACGATTCGAACAAAATCTGGAAGGTGTCTGCGTGTATATGATCTACCAGTGCTAACATATGTATATCTACAGTAGAATCACTCAACTCTACTTGTAACTAAATCTAGCTGATGATAAAGCAGGGTTTACCTATGACGGTATATGTTTGTAATCAATTTTCAGCAAAATTTATGAGCTGCGGATTCGATTGCGAGGTGTAAAATGCTGAATTTGTCATTTTTGTAATTTTTGAGGCGTAAATGGTAGCATCTACGTTAGTGGGAGGGTAAAAATTTGAGTTTGGGAAGGTTTGCCTTTGACGATTTTGGCCTGTTCTGATGCTCATAACAATTTATGAGGCTTTTTACTGTTTAAACTTCTAGAACATATTTAATTCGAACTATCTGTAACCATTAGGGATGGCAAACAGATATTTTGTGCTCCAAATGCCGAGGATATGGATAATATCAGTTGCATGAGAATGACCCATATACGAGATATGAAGAAGTAGATTAGTGAGGTTAGATTAATAATATAATTTTTTTTTGTAATATGAATTGTTAGAGCCGTATCTCCCGAATGAAATCAATTTTATTAATATCTTTACTTGGTTAGCTTAATTTTGAGAAAAGTTTCATTAGCAAAATACCGTGCTAAGTTGCATTTAGATGTGAACTGTTATTACGTGACGTAGTTCCGTTTGTAGTTTTCTATTGAAACAGTGCCGAACACACCAATGAATACAGTTGATTGTCTTCAAATAAATGCAGTTTTAATTTTTTTTTCTAATTTATGAGTTTCATTATACTTTCAATCGCGTTAAATTCTATAGATAAACTTCAATAGAAACTGTTGTATTGTGGGTTATGTCTCCTTCATTGTTCTTAGTTAAATAGAAAGTGAAGACCTAGCGTCTCCCTAATACAGAAACTTTTATTACGATCTCCATCAAAATAGCTTCAATTTTGGCTGAATTTCACTGGCTACAAACCGTGACAAGTATAGTTTTTGAACGATTATCGTGTTGACAGGTTATGTTTCCTCCAGCCTTTTAATATATAACCGGTTGTATAAGTTGCATCTCCTTATCAGTTCAAGTTTTATTAAGTTCCTTATGGCGTTTGTTATCTGCCTTCGCAATATCAGATCCCAAAAACCATGCTTAGATTTGTAATCGCTTATTAAAGACCATTCCCAAATCAGTAGTAACAGACAAAATCGATTCGGCGATACTAATTTTAAAAATCAATTTTAATAAACTTCCCATCACTTGCCACTTTTAATTTTTTTTTCTAAAATCATGAAAAAAATCCCTGGTTGATATGCACTTGGTTTGGTAGGTTCGCTAGCCAGGGCAATTTCTCATATACCTATGGGCCAATTCCTTTATTAAAGCGATTTTGATAGCTAATAGCTCTAAGATTTTGTATGGAGTTTTTGTTCATCTGAGGACCAATGTCCATAGATGTTTTTCTCTTTATTAGATGCACCCCAGCCTGTTCTTGAGGCATCAGTGTATATCGTCATATCAAAATGTCCTGTCTTTATGAAATGAATATATTCATATATATATTCATATATATTCATCTATTCAGTAGTATACTACTTAAGATGTTTGCTTTCCACCACTGTAATTCTCTTTTTACGTGATCTCTAATAGGCATTATTTTATCATAACATTTATTATTGAAAATGAAGTGAAAATTTTTTTTTTCCTAAAATTTTGGTATATAACCATCCATATTCGACTGCTGGGCAAGATGAAATTAACTTGCCAATCAGACTAGAATAATGTCTAATAGTAAAATGATCTAAAGATAGAAATTGATCCAATAAATTATATATTTCATTTCTTTTTTCTACTGGTAATTCAATTGAGTATTTTTCGGTATTAATAAGAAAACCTAAAAATTTGCAAGATCTCGATGGGATAAGATTTGATTTTTTGAAGTTAATTTTGAAACCTAGACGTTTCAACAATTCTATAGTCTCCTTCACATTGATACTACTTTCGTTAAATGTTCTAGCTGTACATAAAATATCATCTAAATATATTACTGATGTCAAGCCTTTTTTTCTTAAATGTTTAACAACTGCTTTCATAACTTTAGTGAATACAAAAGGTGCTGTGCAAAATCCAAATGGTAGACAACTAAATTCGTATAAAATATTTTCCAATCTGAATCTAAGTAACCTACGACTGTTTTCATGAATTGGTATGAAGTAGTAAGCATCCTCCAGATCAACCGATGCTAAATTATATTGTGGAAAAATCAAGTGCACAGCAGTTTTCAAGTCTTCTATTTTAAAATGTTGCTTTATAACAATTTTGTTCAGTCGTTTCAAGCTTAGAATAAATCTAAACGAACCATTTGGTTTTTTCACTAAAAAATAAGATGACACAAATTGATCGTTAGATTCACGGGCTTCAACGATGGCTCCTTTTTGTAAAAGTAAGTTCATACAATCTTTTATATCTTGGGAATTCTCATGAATTTCCTGTCTGTGATCATTGGCACAAATTGGTATAAATTTTTGAATGACAGGTATTTTATATCCCTTTATACAGTCTAGAATAAATCTGTCATCAGTGATCTCAATCCATTTATCATAAAAAAGTTTCAATCTACCAGCCCAACTACTTACGACATTTAATTCTTCTTCTCCTGTCTGAATGTTGACTTCATCTGTTGTGGTGGCGGTGCTCTGTGGTTGATGAATTGTTGTCTGTTTTTAAAAAACACCTTCTGTTTCAGACGTCCTCCGCAAGGAGGACGTCTGAACCCCATTTGTGTTAATATAGGACGTCGTACAAATGGGGTTCTGTTGTTTAAATTTGCCTTAGGAGCAATGGCCTTGTGGGCTGGTTGATTTTTCAAATCTTCTCCTAGTTTATTTAATGCTCTGGCTTCTTTAATTTTTTCAGAGAGATCTTTTCCAAATACATTTGCAAAATTATATCATGATTTGTTTTATTGACCGATGTTTTGAAAATGAAATTAGCTGTAAACAATAACTATAATCTAATTTCTCATATCTGGTATAGTATTTTGAAATGAAATATAATATCTTGAAACGAATATTGAAGTTCCGAAAATTGACCGAAGTAAGTTTTGAAAGGATATATTGAGAAAGAATGAATGTAAATAAAAGTAAAGTATATATATGCCTTCATAGAACCACTCTTTACTCGTCAGAGAGTTGTACCTTTCTTTAGAAAGGTTTAATACTCTAAAATCTGAAATGCATCCACCAGAATATCTTTTTATTCCAATTGCAATAGTAATTTAATATCGAATTTCAAAACGGTTTTTAGAATCTGTGAAATTATCAGGATCATTGTAGAAAGAATATGGAAGTATATATATTAGTACTTCATAAATTTGTGATTCGAGTTATTTTTCATCTTAACATTAGTAACTACAAAAATTAAGTGTAATTTGAAAAATATTCATTCTATTGTTGGATAACCATACTATATTACTGTATATTAAACTCTATAATCTCATAGTTTGGATTCTAAATTTTTAAATAATTTGTGTTTGAAACACTTATACAACAACTATACTATATTATTTCGATCGGTCGATGTTTAGAAGAGAAAATTAGCTGTAAATAGTAACTATCATTATTTCTTGAAGTCTTAAAAATTCTACTAGAGAACCAGTGTGAACTTGCCAGAAAATGAATTGATCTCGATACTTTTATAGCTTGGATTCTGAACCCATGTCTTCAGAGAACCATTCTTTACTCGACAGGAATTTGTACCTTTCTTCAGAAAGGTTTGATACTCTTTAATCTGAAATGCGTTTACCAGAATATTATTTTATTTCAATTGCAGTATTTGTTATTTTATATATAATTTTAAAACGGATCTTAGGATCTGTGAAATCAACCAGGTCATTGCAGAAAGCAAATGAAAGCATATATTAAGTGAGGATCAGTATGAACTTGCCAGGAAATGAATTGATCTCGATACTTTCACAGCTTGGGTTCTGAACCCATGTCTTCAGAGAACCATTCTCTACTCTCCAGAAATTTGTACCTTTGTTCAGAAAGGTCTGATACGCTTACGACTTAAATGCATTTACTAGAATACATAAAATAATAATTATTTATTTCAATTGTATTTATTTAATTCAATATAGAATTCTACAACAGATCTTAGAATATGTGATTTGTTATACCTTTCTTCAGGAGTATAAAGTAACTGTATATTTAAAGAGAATTATCAATGTAAACTTGCCAGGACAAACATGAATTGATTTTTCTACTTTCATATGCTCAGATTTCGGTAGCTCTGGTATATAATGAATTTATGTATGTCTTTGAATATAGAATAGTACGTATAAAAAAATTATAATATAATCAACAAATGTTAGATAATTATTTAATATATAATTTCAAAACGAATCTTAGAATCTGTGAAATCAACCAGAAGATAACACATCAACCAAAAGATAACACTAAATGACTGACAGTGGTTCTTGACAAACTCATCAATGACCGTTTGGCTAACTGGAAAAAAAATCTCCTGATTGATTAGTACATTCAGTATCTGACTGAGCATTGTTTATGATCAAGTATAAAACTATAAAAATACTTGGCTCGCTGATGCAAAGAAAGCTAAAATCTCTAAGCATGGCGAGTTCACATGATATCATACAATTTATCAGATCTCTTTTAACCCTTATTGTATGTTTCTAAAAGCAAGTGGAGAAGAATATCTATACGAATGACTATGGAATAGCAATCATCTGCAAGCTAGGCTACTGAGATCTTGTGTAAAATATAGAATCTTTAAATGCTCATTCAAAATATCCGAATGACTGAATTTTTTGCAACATGAGGGACACACATGAGAATTTTCATGTTCAAGTTTGAGATGACTTTTCTTTATATGTATACGTACAGTGTCTACATGCTTGTATGACTTATCACACTCTTGATGCAAACAGCGAAACATATTCAGGTCCTTGCACTTTTTGCAAATTTTACAGAAGTTGTTTGGCTCATTCTTCATCCCACATTGAGGGCAATAAGTCTAAATCAGATTATTCATTTCTATGAAAAGGAAATATGATTATATAATTATTCCAGTAGTGACTTGACTATATTTTCTTATACATTTGTTTTATATTAAATTATGATATTGTTAAAACAATTCGAGTGATAGTTCTAATTGATTAAGAGTAGATCTGAATATATTTCATCAAACTGTCAAGAAAAATTGAACTACTATTTTAAAATTGGAAATTTCAACACCTACTCTCAATTGAGCTTACAAAATAAAGAACGCATACATATTTTGATTCTACGCTATTCAATTTTCACAATGATTCTCCATTGCATTTCTAAGACATAGAAGACTTTCGAATAGCTTGAATGATTTACAGTTTGTTTATGTTTGACAACAAAAAATCAATCAGTGAGCCTTAACTGTACATACCTTTAAGCAAAGCATTTGACATTTTTTGGCCCTCTAGATCAGCCATATCTTATTTGTTATTTAAAGCATGAAGTCAATCTAATAACTTAACTGATGAGATTTGAATTTGTGGGTAACTTTTGGCGATCCACCTACTGCATATGGTCTTATGGAATTTTTCCTCTTCTCCTCAATTCACCTGCCAATATTTCCAATAAATTTCACAAATAGGCTTCATTTATCTGAAAATTGTCTGCAATCATCTATAGACAATTCATATTCAACTTCATTATTATGTAACTGTATATGAGCAGAAAAATAGTATCATGTTGCATATGCAAAAGCAAGTAGCTATTTTTTAAAAAATGCTAATGTATTCTCTACTATATTCTTATATATTTATAAAGTTCTATTCATGATAACCTGAAGATGATGCAGAAATAGTAATTGCAGACATAAAGAAAAAGACAATCGATAAACATTGCAAAAATATATTACTAACCCAAAATTCAGTGACTGACTAGTGTAAACATATATATTAGCGAAATCTTCACGTTGATCATCATGGTTATTATTTGCTACAGGAATAATATGCCTGAGTATTGAAAGAGGGAACTCACCATAATAGCATTGACGATATCATTCTGATTATTTTTGAGTGCTTTGATTACCTTCCCTCGAGATACGTTCGCTTGACTCATGACCATCTTCTGATTCTTCTTGTATTGGAGCAACCACCTAAAATAAAGAAGAGTTGGTATGAAATAGTTTCACTTCAATAATGAGCGCCTACTAACAAGTAAAACTTACTGTTGTGCTGCCACCAGTTTCAGCAGTTGAAATAACTGGAGGTTCTTTGAACTTCTCTGCTGCTGCTACTTGTGCTTGTTGACTGAGATCCTCAATCTGCATTCACAGAATATATAATTAAAATCAATTTGTTTTCGTAAATGGAAAAAAAATTAAATAAAAGTCAAATCGGATAAGAGCAGTTCCAAGCAAAAATACAAATTGAATCATACAACATGATGAAGAAGCTCACCTTTGCTTCACCAAAATTAATATAAGTATCCGAAGCTGGATTTTTCAGTACATCTGGCTTGTTGACGAACAAGATATTTTTTGACTTTCTGATCGTCACTCTGTTAACTCCTAGGACCTGCAATGGGAACAATAACAATTGACCAATGCTTTCAAGAAAGATATGCTGTAATATTCATATCTGAAAATGACTCACAGGCTTCAGACCAAGCTTGCTCATGAGTTTTCTGGCTTTCTTCTCTCCTCGACTCTGTTTAGCCTTAGATACCGTATCAATGCCAGGTTAATTTGCTCCTGAGAATCCACTGCCTGTCGCTGCATCTTGTAATTCTGGAATTGTGTCGTCAGAATCAGAATCTGCTCCAGAGCCAGCTGCTGCTGCCTCATCCTTGGTTGGCTCTGATGTTCCAGCTTTGTCGAGTTCAGTTAGTTCTGGCATTTTGCTTGATCTACAAGATAAAATATGCAACTATCAAACGGTTGTTCATTTCATACTAGAAAGCTTTGAATACAGAGAGGATCATATATAGCTGTATCACGGCATGTATCTCTCTAATAAATTTCTAAATAGTTCAGAAGCAAGTTAGGCTATTACAACTTTGTACTATTCTATACTTGGAATGTTTTCAAGGTTATGTATGTAGGTAGGATAATAATATAGAAAAATATGAAAAAAGACCATAGAAATCGAGTGATTGATGAGGAAGAAAGATACCAAAAATATTTAGCAGATGAGTTAGAGAAATCAAAGGTTCCAAACGCACGTGTTCAAACACAAAAGCAGTCAAGTAGGTAATTTTTTTTATATTTCTAACTGCAATTGTTGCACAAATGACAAACCGAACAAAATTCATGTGTTAAGAAAGTAAAAATGGGATCGACAATACTTCTTAACATGATAATTTTATATTATTATTTTGAGATTTTGAGATAAAAACTTGTGGTTTCCAGAATCCACACCAATCGTGTTCCCTTTTGTGGTAATTGATTGATGATACTTACACAGTCATATTTAGGTTGGAGTTCAGGTAGCTTATTTATGATGATGATCACTGCTTGCTTCATGTTTTTCTTCGACTTTCTGTCCACTTTCACTATCTTCTTTTTCTCCATTCTTGAATTTCTTTATAAATATCAAAACGAATAATACCGTTTGCACATGCGAGATCATCTAATAATTAAGCTCGACGACTTCCAGCTCTCGCGTTACTACTATATATACTATATATATATACTACTGCAGAGTGTAGCAGACGCCAGTCCACAACATATATATATATATATATATATATATATATATATATATATATATATATATATATATATATATATATATAGATATATAGATATATATACACTTATGTGTGTAGCGAGTTCGATGCGAGATATCTCGCAATCGATCATCGTCATTTCGAGATATCTTATAGATAGAAGAAAAATTTTTTCGGCAATCTAACCTACCAAACGGACACTTTACGTGAAATCCGTATGGTACGTGATAAAAAATCCAGCTGTACATCAAGGAAAAATGGAAAATCATCGGATTCTACCAGATAACATCCATAATTGATGCTTATCTGTGTTTCTTCGTAAAATTCAAGAATCGGTGAACCGAACTTAATGTATAAGGGTAGCGCTTGCCCCCAGCTGCCTTTACTCGCCAGGAGGGGGCGCTAGCGCGCCCCTGGATTAATGTGAGGAAAATTCACTGGATATCCGTGACTATCATCAAAAATATTCACAGAATTGATTATATTCTGTGCATCTTTTACGGATAGAACAGGTTCGATAACGGAGCTCAGCGAAACTCTCGATGTCTGTATCATCGGAAACTTCAATAATTGCCTCATTGCCATCACCGTAAGCTTTACGTGCACAATTATTTTTAAAATCTGGCTCTTCAACCACCTTTGCGTTTTTCTCGTTAGCAACAAGTTGCTCAAAAATAAGTTTTATCTCGAAGTTTTTTCTATCTTTAATAAAATAATAGTAACATACAGGGACATATTTTGCATAAGTTAACTTATGTAGCGCAGTCTTTTCAATAATTCTTTCGCATACTCTCATCCAAATATTATCAGCAGTTTTTTAATTCCTACAAATCTTCGATATTTTGAACTGATCCAAATTATTCTGATAGTTATATGTTCTATACGAATCTGTAGAAAATATACTGTATAGAGCTTTAGCTATTGATTCTACTGTTATCAAACGCCGAAACTTTTGTGATATAGGCATATTAACTTTTGAGGCAAGCCTAGGAAATAAAGAAATACATGCTTTTTATGCAGTAGTCTATGTCGTTAGAGAAATCGTATCAAATAGATTTTTTCATCACTTGTTTCGAAAAGTTGATCATTAAACCTTAGTTTTCTACACTTGTGATGAAAATACTGTTTGATACTAGGGCAAAAGATGATTCTAGGCTCGTATGATTACGACCCTCGCTTCGCTCGGATGGCAAATCTCACGCATGCCTACAGTTTGTCTTTTTCTTTAGTGTCGAAATGTACTAATCCATACCTCAGAGTAGTTAATTGGGTTGATAACTACAACAGTGAAGTACACAACTGAAGAAGTATATTTATACACAATATAAATGGATATATTAATGATGATAAATATTGATTCTAATAATCAAAACTCAGCGAAAGCAATCGTAAAACAATGAATATGAAATGTTTAAGGTTAAATTGAAGAATCAAGCTTATCGCTTTATTGCAGTTGTTATTGATGAATATGGGTTTTATGTTTGATGGTGTTTTGTTTGACAACTTGTCCAATTCTGATCGTTATCGTGGATTATGAAATAACCTTATATTTCAATTCACTCGATCCTAATATGATCTCTTTGTAATTCTTTTTATTCTTCCTATTTTTGTAATGTTTTTATTGTGAGTCTGGATGATATATATATATATATAAATAAACGTGAAAGAAAAATGCCTGTATGTGATGTGTGTTCGAAAAATCTTATAAAGAAGGCCAGATCAGAATATAGAATATCTCAGGATGGAGCATATCACTGTTTACCATGCTATTCATTACTGCATTCAATAAAAAGTACGAAGACATCGAATAAGTTGAAACAACAAATAAATGATGACACATGTTCACTAGAAAACGGTGAGATCTCTGAAGGAGAGAATTCTATTCTCCCTTCAATAACACCCACAGAAAATTCGATGGCCTCAACAGACTTATTATTATAAAATGATCATGTTTCTGAGACCTTAGATAATGTTGATTGCAGAAAAAATGATGAATTGATTGAATTGCCTTTCAAACGCACCATAACATCTAGAAGTAGATGTATTCTTTGTTGTGTTGAGCCTGTGAACCTGAAAACAATACCAAATGAAACTCGTGTACGAATATTTGAAAGAATGGGAATTTACACCCCTAAAAACTCTACTTGTTGCTCAGTTCATTTTGCAGTTAATGGTAATTTGATAAATTCAGTTATTGATACTATCACTCCTGAATACGATACTTCACTGTTTTCAAAAACTGAGCTAGAATTGTTTCTTAATTCGTTGTAAGCTAAGAAAAATCAGTTTGATGATAATTATTTTGATAGAGTTTCCGATTTTGTTTTGAAGAATAGCATTGGCCTGAACAGGGAATCATTTACTGTACTTTGTTCGCAAATCAATATACAGATAAAGAGGAAGGTGTCCTTTGCTTTAGGAGTATATTTATGGAAATTGAGAAACGGTCACACAGATGAGATGATCTCATTAATTTTCGGTATTCCAAAATCAACTATTCAGCAATATTTCAAGGCAGTTCGAGAAAGCCTTACGCAGAATTTTGTCCCTTTACATTTAGGGATGGATAATGTGAGTAGAGAGAGAATTAAGGGGTTACATACACCTTAAAATTAAAAAAAATCGATTTTTTTTTCATGTTTTTTTATGTATTTGGATCTCCTCTTTCGAATGCCGAAACCCGTTTTCAAAAATTCGTTGTCCTTAAAAAGTTATGCAAGATTAACTCAAGTCATGTTTTGAGGCAAAAATCGCCAAAAATGATGATTTCCAACATCAACGCTGATTTAATTTTTTCTCTGCAGAAAAATATTTTGTATAAATTTTATAATGCTTAATTATCAAAAAAAATTCGATATTCAACTATAAAAAAAAATTTCCTACCTTTTGCCAATCATGATTCGAATTATCACAAAGCATGAGCCATAGAACATTTATTTAATATAATTCGCAATAAATGACTCGAGTGCCAATGTTTTGTGTTTCCCGCGGCAAGGTCTTGACTATTTTCGGTCAAAACGATATGTGCCGCCATTTTTAGTGTAAGAATGACAATACTTCATGTGAACAGACCTTCAAAATTCATGTGTGAAACTGAACCATGAGTGTGGACTGTGGAATAGCCCTTACTCTCAAGTTTGTTTTGATTATCGAATACCGGCTATTTTGGGGTTATACCTTGGTTTTCAAAATAAAAATAGGAATCTAGAAAAATATAGTTCATCTTGCTGAGTCACGAGCAGTAAGTATCTATTTGAACTAATATTTATTTGAATGAATATTTTAGAAACAAATTTATTAATGATTTTAAATTTGTCTTGAAAGCTATGCCAAGACAGAAGGAAAGAAATAGGAGTTTCCCAGGTAGAAAACACTCCACAGGAAGAAAGAGAAAACGAGCTTTTCTTGGCATCCAATATGCAGAAGCTAGAAAATGTGCTCGTTTGGAATCAGCATTAGAAAGATCTTCGAAGGAATGTTCAAGACCAGTCTCAGCGTCAAGGAAAAAAATCAAGCAACAAAAACTTTCTGTGAACAAGAATGGACCTTCTTACAGAATTATGGATATCAGTGTCTTTCTTCCAACTTTACAAGAAAAGTTGAAATGTGCCTGTGGTGGTAGTGTAAACTTTGAAGAAAGTGATATCCGTGGTCTTGGCTTCACTTTAAATGTGAAATGTGACAGTTGCAGTGAAAGTTTTGAAATTTTATCCAGTCCTCGTATTGGTGCAAGAAGCAACATTTATGACATCAATCGACGAAGTGTTCTGGCAATGAGATTGCTTGGCCAAGGTTTAACGAGCCTTGAGACATTCTGTGGAGTCATGGATCTCCCAGCGCCAGTTGCTCAGGGCTCCTATGACATGATTAACGAAGCACTACTGAAAGCCTGCGAAGAAGTTGCTGAGAAATCCATGCAAGCTGCAGTCGAGGAAGAAATCTTGCTCACGCCTGAACACCAAGGGGGTTTGGATGTTTCAGGAGATGGTTCTTGGCGAACACCAGGATTCTCATCGCTTCAGGGAGTTGCAACATTGATTGGAAATAAAAGCTCCAAAGTTATTGACGTCTCCATCAAAAACTCTCACTGCAAGGCTTGTGAGAAATGGGAAAAGAAGAAAAATAGTGCAGAGTATGAAGAATGGATTCAAGCGCACAGTGAAAATTGCCCAGTCAACCATGCAGATAGTGCTGGGAAGATGGAAGTCATCGGCATCACTGAAATGTTTCAACAAGCTGAGCAGAAACGTGGAGTCAGATATCTCAACTATATTGGTGATGGAGACTCCAAAACTTACAAGAGCTTGTGTGAAGCCCAACCTTTTGGCGCTGATTTCAAAATTAACAAGAAAGAAGATATCAATCATGTCAGCAAGAGAATGGGAACTCGACTCAGGAATAAGAAAAAAGAATACGGATCAAAGTTGCTGAGTGACAACAAAACTATTGGTGGAAGAGGACGCTTGACTGGTGTAGTTATAGATCAACTCACTCAGTATTATGGAAAAGCTATTCGAGAGAACAGTCAATCTGTTGCTGACATGAAGAAAGCAATTTGGGCAACATACTTCCACAAGAAGTCAACAGATTCCCAACCTCAACATCGTTTGTGTCCATCCGGCAATAGGAGCTGGTGTCAGTGGCAGCGTGCAAAAGCACAAAAGAAGTTAAGAAATTTTACACATAGAAGCAGTATACCAGAGGCTGTGATGGAAGTTATCAAGCCAGTATATGAAGATTTATCAAAAGAAGAACTGCTGACAAGATGCCTTGGTGCCTACTCTCAAAACTCTAATGAAAGTTTGAACAGTATTATTTGGAAATATGTTCCAAAAAAATCATTTAGTGGTGCAAAAGTGTTAAGAATAGGTGTTTATTTGGCTGTGGCAATTTTCAATGATGGCGCTAATGTTATTCTAGATGTGATGAGTGCATTAGGTATTGTTCCTGGTACGAGTGCTAGTCTCTATTCTGCCAAGAAGAATGAAACTAGGATTCGTGTAATGGATAGTCGAGTGGAGGCATCAACTCTCCAAGCTCGCACGCTGAGAAGAAGACTCAGGCATGGAGTGTCTGATCATTCCTATCAAGCAGGGGCATACTAAGGAGCAATTTCAGTAGTGAAGTTATGTGATATCATAAGTGACTGTGATTTGTTCATCAAATGAAACTTTAAAATGTGTTTTTCTCAAAACTGTGATTTTGACATATGTGATGTACTTGCCGTAAGATCCAAAGAGCTGAGGTTGACGTCTACAACTTTTGTAAAGTGGATTGTGTTTGTGACATCAATACTCATATCCGGAACCTCAGTCGCCAAGATCCAATCAAGTTTGACCCCATAAGCGTGTGACCAAACCAGTAAAATAGCTGTTTTCTTGATTTTTCATCATTGTTTCCGATAAGCCTACAGACTTGGGTGGTCAAACTTGATTGGATCTTAGCGACTGAGGTTCCGGATATGAGTATTGATGTCAGAAACATAATCTATTTGGCAAAAGTGGTATACGTGGACCTCAGCTTGCTGGATCTTACGACAAGTGTGATATTAGAGTAAATACAGATATATAGCTATATAAAATATTCCAAAGCACTTTTGGGATATATTTTTTGTGAAAAAGTTTCAAATTAGTGTACAGAATCTAGAAAAAAAATTTTTTTGAAAAAAAAATTGAAAATACTTATTTTTTTCTGTTGTACAAAAATCATTAATTTTAAGGTGTATGTAACCCCTTAAGGAGAATCAAAGCTACTTAGCCAGGCGCCTGTTTCTGTCCTCCAATCATGATGGAATTATTGTGATCTGGGATGGTACATATATTTATATTCAAATGAGTTCAAACTATTCCTTCCAAAAAATGACTTACAGCATGGAAAAAGGTTGAAACTTGTTTAAGCCTATGATGGCAGTTACAAGTAATGGCTTCATTTTGGATGCACTCGGACCTTACCAATCAAACAAGAATGATGCTACTATCCTGAAAGAAATCATAGCCTACAAGTCTTTCAAAAAATTATTCAGGCTCAACGATGTTTTTATCGTGGACAGAGGCTTTCGTGGTGCGGTTAAACCTGTTGAAGAAGAAGGTTTTGTAGTGCATATGCCTCATTACTTGGATAAAAACAAGAAACAACTTACTGACAGTCAAGCGAATAAAACTAGATTAATCACTAAAATTCGGTTCATAGACGAATTTCGATTCATAGATCCAATTCTTGGACGATTTTTTTAAAGATGAACTGATAGATGTAGAAAGTGATTATGAAGAATAATTTTTTTGTGGTTGAAAATTTGTATTGAACGTATATTGTAAATTATTTTATCTGTGTGCATTTTTCATATATGTAGTATGAATAAGCAATATTGTGTTGAATAAATGTTATAATACTTTCTCGTTAATAAAAGATATCCGAAAAACTAAATACAGTGTATTCCAATCATTGATGACTATAGGATAAGAAAGAGTTTAAAATATTTTTCTTCCCAAACATGAATTCATCGTTTCGTTCATCGTTTCAGTGGAGTTACTAATGTTCTAAGGTAAAGAAAACGTGTTTCTCTGTATAATTTTTTACTGAAAAAAAAAAACATAATCTTTGAACGATAATCCCTCCGTTAAAATAGCACTCGCAAAACAGATGACAAGTACGCAGCTTGTGTATTTATGGTCAATCTATCTTATGATTCCATCGAGTTTACCGAAAAAAGCATTCCATTACCGTAAAGTATAAGCGTCGACCAGTGTATACATATGTATGTTATAAAATAAGGTTTCCCTGTGACGATTCGAACAAAATCTGGAAGGTGTCTGCGTGTATATGATCTACCAGTGCTAACATATGTATATCTACAGTAGAATCACTCAACTCTACTTGTGACTAAATCTAGCTGATGATAAAGCAGGGTTTACCTATGACGGTATATGTTTGTAATCAATTTTCAGCAAAATTCATGAGCTGCGGATTCGATTGCGAGGTGTAAAATGCTGAATTTGTCATTTTGCTTTCTCAAAGGGAAAGCTTTGTAATGGGGCAAAAATCGACCCACCGAATCGGACCTCGGGACCTCGATTTTCGTAATCTACGGGTCGAAAAACATGGAAATCCAAAAGTGTCTGTATGTATGTATGTGTGTGTGTATGTATGTATGTGTGTAACGTTTTTTTTCGTCCACGATAACTCTCGAAGAAATGGTCCGATCTTTTTGAAATTTTGCACACGGGTTAGTCGCGGCAAAATCTCGGCCGAGTTCAATTTTCAGCCAAATCCGTTGGTTATTTCCTTAGCAACCGTTGCTAAGGTGTGTATTTTTTCGTTTCTTCCATCCATGATAACTTTCGGAGGAATGGTCCAATCTTGCTGAAATTTTGCACACCGATTAGTTGTGGCAAGATCTAGCCCGAGTTCAAATTTTCAGCAAAATCCATTGGTTATTTCCCTAGCAACCGTTCCTAACGTGTTTTCTTACAAATCCTTATGAGTGCTCATTGGGGCAAGCCGGAAAATCACTTTTAAGTCACACTCGATGGCCAAGGACACTGAATTGTCCCATTTTCTCCATAGCAACCGTTGTTTACCTCCCTAGCAACCGTTACGAATGTTGGAAATTATTAATTTATGACCTATTTCCATCATTTTCGACGGCAAAGGACACAAAATCTTCCCAATTAGCTCCTCATCAACCGTTGTTTACCGCCCTAGCAACCATTAAACCGTAAGACAGTCACAAGATGAATTGATCGAAAAATTATGCAGGTCCAAATATCTCGCATCGTGTAGAACCTAGAACAGTTTGCTTCGTTGCATTTGATCAAATAATAAGAGAGCCCGGGCAGACATCAACAGTCGCGACAAAGTTTGGTCAATTGAAAAAGAACGAGACTTTACACAGTCACAAAGATACGAATTGAACTAATTAAATAATATTTTTGTAATTTTTGAAAAATAAATGATAGTATCTACGCTAGTGGAATAGTAAAAATACAGATTTGGGATGCGTTTGTGGGTGATAAAGAAGCCTCTTTGAGAAAGCATACTGCTAAGGCACTTGGCAGCGGTTTTTGTAATTTTTGGGGCGTAAATGGTAGCATCTACGTTAGTGGGAGGGTAAAAATTTGAGTTTGGGAAGGTTTGCCTTTGACGATTTTGGCCTGTTCTGATGCTGATAACAATTTATGAGGCTTTTTACTGTTTAAACTTCTAGAACATATTTAATTCGAACTATCTGTAACCATTAGGGATGGCAAACAGATATTTTGTGCTCCAAATGCCGAGGATATGGATAATATCAGTTGCATGAGAATGACCCATATACGAGATATGAAGAAGTAGATTAGTGAGGTTAGATTAATAATATAATTTTTTTTTGTAATATGAATTGTTAGAGCCGTATCTCCCGAATGAAACCAATTTTATTAATATCTTTACTTGGTTAGCTTAATTTTGAGAAAAGTTTCATTAGCAAAATACCGTGCTAAGTTGCATTTAGATGTGAACTGTTATTACGTGACGTAGTTCCGTTTGTAGTTTTCTATTGAAACAGTGCCGAACACACCAATGAATACAGTTGATTGTCTTCAAATAAATGCAGTTTTAATTTTTTTTTCTAATTTATGAGTTTCATTATACTTTCAATCGCGTTAAATTCTATAGATAAACTTCAATAGAAACTGTTGTACTGTGGGTTATGTCTCCTTCATTGTTCTTAGTTAAATAGAAAGTGAAGACCTAGCGTCTCCCTAATACAGAAACTTTTATTACGATCTCCATCAAAATAGCTTCAATTTTGGCTGAATTTCACTGGCTACAAACCGTGACAAGTATAGTTTTTGAACGATTATCGTGTTGACAGGTTATGTTTCCTCCAGCCTTTTAATATATAACCGGTTGTATAAGTTGCATCTCCTTATCAGTTCAAGTTTTATTAAGTTCCTTATGGCATTTGTTATCTGCCTTCGCAATATCAGATCCCAAAAACCATGCTTAGATTTGTAATCGCTTATTAAAGACCATTCCCAAATCAGTAGTAACAGACAAAATCGATTCGGCGATACTAATTTTAAAAATCAATTTTAATAAACTTCCCATCACTTGCCACTTTTAATTCTTTTTTCTAAAATCATGAAGAAAATCCCTGATTGATATGCACTTGGTTTGGTAGGTTCGCTAGCCAGGGCAATTTCTCATATACCTATGGGCCAATTCCTTTTTAAGAAATGCGAAATTATTCTATGCATGGTACGAAAGATTTTGATGTAATAAACAACTTGGAAAATGATAATTTGAAGAATATTCGGTATAATGGATTGAAAGAGGAGATCAAGAGCTACAATTTTGACTGGCTATGTGTTGGAAAAATTTATATTGTGGGGGCGTATTGACCATAAAAACAATTATTTGACGTTTGATTCCAGAAAAACGTTAAAAAAATAGTATAAATGGGTTATCTATTCAAAATTTGATCTTGCAGATTTATAGAGAATATTGAGCATTTTCATAATCTGAGATGAAAAATCCAAAAAAAATAGACGCGGGGCGTAATCTATGTCATAGAAAATTATGCATAGTCGAATTTTCGTCATACGAAAGATTTTGAAGTTGTTTAGTATTTAATTCAAACTCCGCGCCTAATTACGCGCCGAGCGCATCGCGAGGCGCTTCCGAGAATCTCTCGGCCACTTCGTCGCCGACCGTCCACCGATCAACACCTCACCTGGCCAGCCTCAATAAAAATACAGTCCACATTAACCGGAGTTATTATTTCTCCAACCCCAAGAAACATTTTGGTCCTTCGAGCCGGATAAGGCAGCGGATAAGGCAGCGGATAAGGCAGCGGATAAGGCAGCGGATAAGGCAGCGGAAAAGGTAGCGGAGAGGTAACCAGGTGAGAGTTCGTGTGGACGGTCGGGACGACTTGGAGCACGTTGCGCTCCAAGACAAAAACCGGAGCACGTTGCGCTCTAAAAAGTCGGAGCACGTTGCGCTCGGAATCGGCGGAGCAAGTTGCGCTCCAACGAGTTCCCCTCTGAACAACACGCGCGCAGTCGCATCGGATCGGGCGAGTGCGTATATATACGTATATATATACCATCGCTGCGCGCTCGCTCAGTGCTACGGCGACGCGACGACGCCGCGCAGTGGAATCGAGGCGACCGCGAGAGCCAACAGCTGACGCCGGCGACTGGACACCGGCGCAGCGGACGCCGACCTCCTCATCGACACGTGAGCCATTGGGGGAAGCCACGTGCGGGCTTCACAAGGTCCGGAGCGAGCGATAATCACCGCGGGACGAGACGGCAGCGCGGGACCGGCCACGTGGCGCGTGGAGGTTAGGAGCAGCGAGCGGCGGAACAACATCGGCGCCAGCTCGGAGTCGCCAGCCACGTCGTCAGGTGCGCCAACGCCGCCGACAAGCGAGGGTTCAACTCGCAATCGGCCAGCGTCATCCGCGGGAACTCCTGGGGGGAGTTTTGCCGCAGCCCCAGTGTCGCACTGGTGTAGTGCCCCCGCCTGCTCGACTTGCGCTGGTGAAGCGCAGCCGACCGCCACGCCTCTCGCCGAAAGGGAGAGAAGCTCCCGACGGACCAGTCAGCTGGTTGGGCTGACCACTGGCCTAGAGGCTTAGTTTTCTTGTTTTTGAATTTTATTTAATTTTTTTTTCCCTTCTGGCAATTGTAAAATCACTGCTACATTTTCTCTTCTTTTGCTCTCCTGTACTAAAGTCTCTTCTTAGTTTAGATCCCTCTATTGCAAGTGTGGTGTGCTACGTTAGTTGGTGCTTTTGGGCATCGTCAACAGGGTTTGGCTCATTCCAGCTGACCAACTGACTGTGCAGAGCGACAGGCAGTATCCGCTGCAGACTGTCAGAGGCTGGAAGGTGTCTCCAACTGCTGCTCCAGCTACGGCAAGGATATCGACACCAGTACACCACATCAAGTGCGACAAAAGTTCAGTGCAAGTTTTTTGAAAGTGATTATCAGTGCCAATTTTGTTATGCGACTCTATGCCAGGCTTTGTAAGAGCATAGAGCGTACGGTGGCAATAAGTTAGTGACTTTAAGGACATAATTAGTGTTACAGTGCAATCATTTGGGGTAAAGTACGCTGAAATAGTTAATCTTGTTGCTAAAAATATTTTTTTTTGCGGATAGAGTCAAGCGAGTGTGGTAGTATCACCTTTGATACAATTTAAAAAGTATATTAGAATCTCTGTGCATTCGGGCACTTAACTTTTAATTCTTTCTGGCTTTGAACTCATATTCAGTGGTAAGGTGCCTTTATGCATGCCAACTAGAGTGGTCGCGCTCCGCAAGCTGCACTTGAGGTTACCAAGCCCTGAGTTGAGATATATTTATATGGAGTTATTACTATTTTGCATTCACTGATGGTATTATTGAGAACTTGTAGTTGTTTACGTGTACTCGGGTAACACATATGGTGCTTTATTATCATAAGTTGAATTATTCTGGCTAGTGAGCCATCGAACAAGCTGCGTTCAGTGGAGTATTCAAGTTCTTTGTAAAGGTATTTGGAATTTGGGCTTATGACATTAGTATTTAACCACCCGCTTCAAGTTCATGGTTTGAGTTTAGGTAAATACTACAATTTCTTTGATTATTCAAAAGGGTTTTGGCATTGTACTCCCATGACCAAATTGCAATTCATAAATTAGTTGATTTCATTTCTTATTATCTTGTGTTTAGCATCGGTTCAGTAATTGAATTATTTTCATTGGCTTAATATATCCAGAGAATTGATCCTGGATATTATCTCTTGGTTTGGAGAAGTTTTAATTGGAATAGAGAAGTTTCACTCGGATAGTGGAATTTTGGTTTTTCTTCGAGCAACATACGTATAAGCTCACTCGCATATCTGGACTTTGTGTGAACCTTAGCATACTATTGAATGGGTTTTCTGCTTCGCACTCACACAGTGGCTCCTTGATGCTCTTTGAAACTAGTTTATTTTGGTCTATTGGATGAAACTCATTACTTTTGTTGCTATTATTATTTCTTGTTGGTTTATTTTGAAAAATAGTTTATTAAATTGAAATAGTTTCTGGATTTTTTCTTCTGGTTCGAATGTGCTTTTCAGATTTGGAAAACTAGTTTTTCATTTATTTTGGATTTTGAACATTTTCTTTTCTTTCTTTGTTTGGACCTGAATCTTCTAGATTATAGCTAATTCAGTCTAGATAAATATATTTTGGTAAAACTCGAGTCACTTGGGTTTTATTAACCTTATATGGACTCTCCTGTCAGTACGTCAAAATACTGATTAAAAATTGTGATTATTATCTCGAGTCATATCAGTTGTAATCTGATTGAACTCGATTTGAGGGAATTAAGAGTCATATCAGATGCGGTCTGATTGAACTCAAATAAGGTAAATTCATGCGGTTTGGTACTTGGTTCAAATCATTGATTTTGATAATTGGAACGATACTTTGCATATTTTGGCGCCTCTTTTTTATAATAGTACGGATTATTGTTTTGGCTATCATAATTATCATTCGGTTTAAGGTAGAGGCCTATTTGATCGACTAGTCACTTGACCAAATTGTCGATATGGACGCTTTAGTAGAAATTCAACTAAATTTACAAGGGAAAATTGCCCGAGCCTATGCGAATTTTAAATCCAAAGGTCAAGCTAAAATGACGGTAGCTTACGCCCAAGGCCGGTTAGAAGGACTGGAAGAGAATTATAAAGCGTTTAACTTGAATCACGACAAAATCCTATCATTGAAAAATCTTAACAAAGAGCATACGTACTTTAAAGATAAAGTCTCGGATTCCGCGGAGGATGATTACTATGACAATAAGGGTCAATTTAACGAATTTTTGATGTCTAAGGATGACGAGGCAAGAATGGTTGATGCTCTCGATACTTCTCGGGGAAATATCGAACCTCAAGTTGCGAGGTCGAATATTTCTTGCACATTGCCTAAAATTGAGATACCAAAGTTTAGCGGTAAATGGTCGGACTGGGGTCCGTTTCGCGATCTTTATAAATCTATGATTCATCGTCGCGAAGACTTGGAACCCGTTCACAAATTCTATTACTTAACAGCCTATTTGGAAGGTGAGGCAAAGAATAAAATCAAGAATTTGGAAGTAAAAGCGGAAAACTATACGGTTGCATGGAATAATTTAAACGAGTATTATGGAAATAAGCGAAGACTGGTCAGTCAAGCCGCTAGCTCTCTATTCGGTATTAAACCTATGAAGTCTGAATCTTATAGTAGGGGAGCTGGTGGTAAAAAACTCTTTGGTTTAGTTATGGTTAGTTTTTGGATATGATGCAGTGTGAAGGGTGTACATGAGTCAGCACCCACTCGCGAGGTCTGGTGACGTCGCATTTTGCGGGGGCGCGCTTCGACGTATTTCAAATTATGATATGTGCTGAATATGATTTAGTTATAGTTCAAAATCGGTTGTAAACTTGTTCATGATATAGCAAAACACAAGAAAGCAGTCAGACCGCATAAGCGTGTTGCGTGGCAAGTCAGCACCTCCGTTAAGTTGTCGTAAAAACGATGCGGAAAAATGAGTTAAGTATGGCTGAAAATTGGATCTGACCAGTTTTTCGTGTTTTTTTTTTATATCATAAACCAATTTACAGCCAACTTGCAACTCCAACTAAATTATATTCAGTGCTCATCATAATTTGACATACGTCGAAGCGCGCCCCCGCCAAACGCGACGTCGTCAGACCTCGCGAGTGGGTGCTGACTCATGTACACCCTTCACACCACATCATATCCAAAAACTAGCCATAACTAAACCAAAGAGTTTTTTACCACCAGCTCCCCTACTATTATGCGGAACTGAAACGGTTATATAGTTCTACCTTCGATACGGTAAATTCTTTCGAGGCTCTGGAGCGAGCTATTCCTGATAATGGGAACGATTTATTGGTTTTTCTAACGGTTTCAAAATTCGATCCAGTTACTCGAAAAGATTGGGAAAAGCATCTTGGAAGTTCTTCAGAACCCCCCTCGATAGATCAGTTGAAGGTTTTTATTGAGGAGCAAGTGGCCACTCTTGAGTCGATTGAGAATAGTACCAGCAAGGGAAATAATGTTGTAAAATCGCATTCTCTAGTTGTTGACGCATATGCTACTTCGGTAAAAAATTCTCCTACTTGTCCGTTGTGCCAAGAATCACACTATTTGAACCAATGTAAGCTGTTCAAAGCTAAGGGTGTGAAGGAAAGGAAGGATTTTGTTTTTTCGAAACGTTTGTGTTTCATATGCTTCTCTAATCACTCGGTTAGGGACTGTCGTTCGAAGAGAAACTGCCAAAAATGTTCAGGAAGGCATAATACAATGTTACACTTTGAGAGCTCTCCTATGAATTCCACTGGTGCAGCCAGGAATAATAATAATATTGTAGAAAAATCTTCTCATTCGGAAGCCAAGTCAGAAGAGCATTCGCATGTTGTGGGCATTGAGAAGCCCCGTAAAATGTTTGTCCTCCTCGCAACAGCCCTAGTCAGAGTTTACGATGCAGATGGATATTGGTATTTGGCGCGAGCATTGATTGATCAATGTTTGCAATCTTCTTTCGTCACTGAAACTTTTTGTCAAAAGTTACGACTCTCCAGATCTGTATCGAATACTTGCATATCCGGTGTGGCTGGCATTAAGGCTGAAAAAGCCAAAGGGTTGACTAAGTTTTTCATTCGTCCTCGTTTCAATTCAAACTTCTCGTGCGAAGTAGAGGCATTGATATTACCCAGGGTTTCTGGATACAAGCCGATTGAGTCAACAAAAGGAGAGACTTGGCCCTACCTGGAAAATCTGACGTTAGCAGATCCTCATTTTCTCAAGGCTCACCCAATTGATATTTTGCTAGGAGCTAGAGTACACGCTCAAATTGTTGAAAGTCAGGTGATTAAAGGTAATGAGAATGACCCTATTGCAACTAAAACGCAATTGGGATGGATAATTTCTGGACCGATGGGACTGAGCGGTGAATCGAACTCTACTCTGACTCATTGCGTAGACAACTCGGATCTTGAAAAGCTATTGGAGAAGTTTTGGAACCAAGAAGAATTTCTTCCTTCTGCTCAGGTTCTCTCTCCGTAGGACCAATGGTGTGAGGATTTTTTCGAAGAAACGACCTATCAAGCTAAGGATGGTCGATACGTGGTTCGATTGCCATTTGATAAAAATAAAGTAGATGCTCTGGATTTTGACCTCGGTCTCTCCTTTCGCACTGCTTTGGATACTTTATACTCGATGGAAAATAAATTCGATAAAAGGCCGGAGTTTAAGGAGGCTTATCAGAATTTTATGGAAGAATATGAATCGTTGAATCATATGAAATCTCTAGGTGCTTTCGAAGAGAGAAAGACCAATGGTAAATATTTTTTACCGCACCACGGCGTCTTGCACGGGACGAAAAAGTTAAGGACGGTTTTCAATGGGTCGGAAAGGTTAAACAAGTGTCATTGAATGATCTATTATATCCTGGACCCAACTTACTACCGGAATTATTCGATCTCATTTTGAGATGGCGGTTGTATAAGTACGTTTTTGTGGCAGATATCGAGAAAATGTTCCGTCAGATCTGGATTCATCCTGACGATAGACATTTTCAAACTATTCTATGGAGAACTGATGTTTCATTACCGGTCTCAATTTTTGCTCTTTTTACTGTCACGTATGGACTAAAATGTTCCCCTTACTTAGCAATACGCGTGCTGAGACAGCTGACAAAAGATTACGGGCATTTGTTTCCTTTAGCTTGTCGTGTCATTGTAAATGAGTCGTACATGGACGACTTCATGTCGGGGGGAGATACTATTGAAATTGCCAGAGAGAAGCAAGAGCAATTAATAGGGCTCCTCAAGGTGGGCGGTCTTTCGCTAAGGAAATGGGCATCCAATGAGTTAGTATTGGAAGATTGGCTTCCAGAGTCGCATAGAATTAGAGATTCTTCTGTTTTCAAGGAACAAAATTCTACAGCGATCTTAGGATTGTCCTGGCAACCAGAGAAAGATTGTTTTCACTTTAAAATAACTATTCAATCATTTGATCCTTTGCTTCTTACTAAGAGAATGGTTCTTTCTCAAACCGCTAAGATATTTGATCCAATGGGTTGGTTGTCACCTGTTATAGTAACGGCCAAGATTTTTATGCAGTCTTTATGGCTGCTAAAATGCGGATGGGACGATGTACTCCCAATTGAATATGCTAATCTTTGGTGCGATTGGTATAAGGATCTACCCAGTTTAGAATCTATTTCGATTCCTCGTTGGCTGCAGAATACTGGCGAGTCTGGAACTATTGAAGTGCACGGGTTCGCTGACGCATCGAGCAAGGCCTACGGTGCCGTAATTTATCTTCGAGTACTGAGAGCTGATCAGATAATAGTTTCGTTGCAATGCTCTAAATCCCGAGTCGCGCCTACGAAAACGTTAAGTATACCTCGACTAGAGCTCTGTGCTGCTCATTTGTTGGCAAGGCTTGTCAGCAGATATTTGGATACTATGAAGTTTGAGAATTATACTTTGCACTTATGGTCCGACTCTAAGGATGTTCTTTTCTGGATTAGAGCAATCCCTGCTCGGTGACAGACGTTCGTTGTAAATCGTTGTAGTCAGATACAAAAACTCGTGCCCCAAGCCTATTGGCACCATGTTGCCACAAAGGAGAATCCCGCTGACTTGGTGTCTCGAGGGAAAGCCCCAAACTTATTGAAAGAAACGGATATTTGGTGGTCTGGCCCATCGTTTCTGGTTGAATCTTCGGAACCTTGGCCGATTAAGCCTATGGATATAACTATCTCTCAGCCCCTCGAACAGCGGAAAGAAACCATTTCTTTGCATGTGTCTCAAGCTGTCGAATCGTCTGAAGAGACATTTTTACTCAATAGATTCTCTTCTTTATATAAACTATTAAGAACCACTGCTATATGGATTCGATTTTTTCGCAAATGGAGCCGTAAGCTTTCGGCTGAAAATAGAGCAAAAATCCAACTATTGAATTTCGAGTTTCTTCAGAGCAAAATTGAATCGTCAATTCACAGCTCTGCTGCAGAGTTATCAAGCGCTCAAATGCTTCTTATCTATATCGTGCAGAGGCGTTCTTTTGGTCCAATTATACGACAAATTGAAACTAAAGCCGAATGCACCAATACTCAGATTGCCAAATTCCATCCATTCATTGATAAAGGTTTGCTCCGTATGGGAGGTCGTCTGCAGCACTCACTTCTTGATTATGCTGAAAAATTCCCTCTTATTTTGCCGTCTAAGGGACCATTGATAGACCTACTGATTAACGATGCTCATGTAAAAACTAATCACGGTGGTACTCAACTGACTCTCACTACACTGCGCCATAGCTTCTGGATTATAAAAGGAAGAGCCTCAGTCAAGTTCATCATAAGCCGATGCGTAACCTGTATTCGATACGCAGCCAAGTTTCATACGCAGTTGATGGGCAATCTGTCCAAGGAAAGGCTTACCCCGGCTTATGCTTTCGAGCGATCAGGCGTAGATTACGCTGGACCATTTAAAATCCGAATGGTAAAAACTAGAGGCAGTAAAGGCACGATGAAGGCATATGTATCAGTATTTATATGTCTTAGCACTAGAGCGGTGCATCTCGAATTGGTGGAAGATTATTCGAGTGAGGCGTTCATCGCAGCTTTCAAAAGGTTCACTGCCAGGCGAGGCCACTGTAGTACTCTTATCAGTGACCGAGGTACAAATTTTGTTGGTGCCGACTCGGAACTGAGGAAATTGTTTGCTGAAGCTTCTTCAGGAACCATAGAGAGAATAGAAAATTTAGCTAAATTGGGAACAACCTGGAAGTTCAACCCTCCTGCGGCTCCGCATTTTGGCGGTATTTGGGAAGCCGCCGTCAAATCGATGAAGCATCATTTGAAAAGAGTTGTGGGCGAGCATTTGCTTACCTTTGTCGAATTTTCGACTCTTCTATGTCAGATTGAGGCATGTCTCAATTCACGGCCCATCACTCCTATATTCTCGATAATCCATCTGAGTTGGATGTACTTACTCCATCTCATTTCCTCATTCAGCACCCGTCGTTTCTTGTTCCCGAACCTAACATCAGTGATAAGCGTATATCGCTCGCAAAAAGGTGGCAAATCATCACCCAAATGACCCAGAATTTTTGGTCACTATGGTCTGACGGTTATATTCGAGATCTTCAACAGCGGCAAAAATGGTTAAAAACCTCCAGAGGTTTTCGTATTGGCGACATAGCCTTGATCAGAGATGAAACTAATCCACCAGCCAAATGGCCCCTAGGAAGAATTCTCGAACTCCATCCCGGTTCAGATGGTATAGTTAGAGTCGTGACGCTAAAAGCCAAAAATTCATCTTTTACAAGACCTATTGTTAAACTAGTCTTACTAATACCATCAGCCGAAATTCCTGCCTAACTATCTGTGATGTATGCGCCGCTTGGTAAGAGTAAATCGCTCAATTTATTTTGTATTTTTTTATTTAGAGTAACACTCGACCGTGTCGCTATAGCCGAGATTATAGCTTCAGCTGAGATTTTTTATCACGAGTGTAATAGAATTAAAGTAAATGTTAGATTCACTTCCTACGCTTAAGCTTTAATAAGCACCAGTACAATGCTGAGTAGGCAGCAGGCTCGCGAGAGTTTCGTACTCCCATTAGGTATAAGTTTAATTATTAGTTACATTCCTATTTTGTATATTCAATAGTTAATGTGGTTATCTAGTCGATTGGACTAGAGCTCCTAGTATAAGATTTAGTTTATATCGAGTCACTGTTCTTTAGTTTGCGAGCCGTAACTGTTATGCGTATTTTCGTTCTCTTAAGCGATAACGAGGTGGG